>VFFE01007230.1:959165-995556 GCA_008921705.1 Burhinus oedicnemus | reverse complement strand
GCTCCGCTCCGCTCCGCGCGTGCTGGCGGCGCAGCGCCCCGCGCCCGGCAGCGGCGGCCGCCCCGTCGGCGCCGCGGCGCGCCCGCGGAGGGGCGGCGCTGGGGGCGGCGGCTCGGCGGCGGCAACTTTTGGGAGCCGGCGGCGGCAGCGCGGAGGCTGCGCGGGGGATGGCGGCGCTGAGGCGGCGGCGCTGAGGCAGCGGCGGCGCGATGCCGGCGGCGGCCGGGGGGCTGCTGTGGTGGAGCTGCTGCGTGCTGGCGGCGGCGGCGGCCGGGGCCCCGCGGGCCGCCGCGGCGGGGCAGGCAGGTGGGTGAGCGGCCCGGTCCGCGGTGAGGGGCGGAGGAGCGGAGGCTTGCGGGGCCGGCTGGAGCGGCGCCTTCCCGCCAACTTCTCGGCGAGCCCGGCGGGGCTGCGGGCAGAGGGTCCCCGTCCCCCCCCCGTCCCCTGCGCGGGGTGCGGGAGTTTGTTCGCGTCCCGCGGAGAGGCGGCGGGCAGAGGGCGACGAGCCCTTGCGGGAAGCGCCGCGCGGCGGAGCGGAGCCGGCGGCCGCGGATCTTCCGCGCAGCCCGCCACTTCCAGGCGGCGGCGCGGCAGCACCCGCTTACTTTATTATTGTCGTTGTTAATTGCTATAAATGATAGCGCGTTCCGGGCTGGGGGTTTGCCTCGGAGCCCCCCTGCAGAGCAGCTGCCGTCTCCCGACAGCAGCTCTCGGGTGTCCCCGCTCGGGTGGCGGCTGGCCGGGCTCCGGCGGCCGCCCTTTGCCTACCGAAGCCCCGGCCGGGCGCGGTTGTCCCCGCCGGCGGCAGCCGCGCAGGTGCCGCTGCCGCCCCGACGGGGCTGCGCGCTCCGAAACTTCGCGCTGCGCCGGGCAGACGAGAAAGCGTTCGCCTTACACGTATGCGTTGTATCTATAAGGTGTGTCCAAACACTGCAACATAAACACAGGTCCGAATGTATTTGCGCACGGGGAAAAGGAGCAGGCGGCTTGGAAGTTAAAGCCAGAAAAGGCGCATTTTCTTCCGGCAGGATCTGCCCCGATTTTTTAACTTTCTGGAGGGAAACTTGAAGCGTTGGCTTAATTTTTTTTTATATCTTATTTTTTTTCTCTCCTTTGGCATCGGAGCAGCGCTCTCCGCCGCCGTGGTACGGGGCTGTGCCGGTGTAGTCACCCTGGGAGGGCACGGGGATCGCTTCCCGCCACATCGCGCTTCTCGGGAGCCTTTGCTGTGAATAAAACATTAAAAGGATATCTTCAATCCTTGTAACTTTTTTCCCCTCCGCCCTCCCCGGTGATGTAAAATTTATGATGTTTGGGCGGTATTGGTACAACAGCTCCTCATTCTCACAATTCAGTTTATATTTTGGGGCTTTATGTAACTGAGATGATATGTTTGATGAGAAGTGAAAGAAGCGTGTCCCGGCTTTGCTTGCCTGGTTAGGCTTCGCAGCCAGTTTTGAGCTTGGTGCACAGTTTACTTTTTCTGCGTGTGATTGTTTCCTAATCTTTGAAATCAGGAGGAGTGAAATGCTGGGCGGCTGCTGCTGCTTTCCCTTAGGTTTTCTTTTTCCTGTGGTTTGAATCAGTAAATCCCAGCTGAAGGAGCATTGCATTCCTTGTTTCACAGGCTCTGGTTCGCTCTACCTTTTCGCCTGCCTCCTTGTTTACACGAAGCCTCTCTCTTCCCCTGACTTGGTACTTTTCTGTCTCAGACTTTCCCCGTAGCCTGCCCCGATTTTGGGCAGCAGCCGTTCCCGCTGGGCTGCTCTTGCACTCTCCAGCCCTCCTTCCCCACTGCTCAGACGTGGCTGTTGGAGTGGACGATCTCAAAGGCGCGCCCTTGCTGGATTTATACCCCAGTGAAAATAAAAGGCATCGGTCCACCAGTGTCGCTCGCTTGCCTTCCTGCCTCTTCTGAGGAAGCCTCCTGGATCTGAGCTGCAGAAAAGCCTCTATGTCCTGCACTGTGTAAAAGAGAAAATCTGTTTATTACAATAATGGGGTTGGAGTGACATTTTCTATTTCAAGGGGTTTGGGCGCTGCTGTGGGCAGTGGCAGCTATTAATGATTGACTCTTGCTGCTTGGCGCTTGCTGAAATAGTGAGGCAGGCTGGACAGGTGAGCTGTGATTTGCAACTATTTAGGACCCCCCAGAATTTGGGCTCTCCTGCTTTTGGGAGCACTAGGATGGGGCTCTGGCTGCTGCATTCATGTTCAGCGCATCAAGGGAGATAATGATGTCTTTGCTCCTGCAAGCGAGCTGTTGGCCGAACTTTTGATTTCATTATCCCGTGTCTGTTGATTAAGATGCAAATATGTGAATACATTGGGGTTTTTCAGTTTCGTCTATCTCCTCGGCATTATATGCTTAGGCATATAATGTTTGCAGTGCACAGCTCGGCCACGGTCACGTGAGCCAAACAGCTTGGGCTGTTACCTGGAAGCTGGCGAGTCTTTGTTCTGCTTGGAAATAGCTGATAAATTAACTCCTTTTTCTGATATATGGGGCTGTTGAGTTGTTAAATAATTACAGCCAAATTAACTTAGCACTGTTTGAAGTATTCAGCTGCTCTGAGAAATTAATTGTACTTCAAATATTTTTGCAGTGCATTATTTTTTTTTTTTTTCTAGTGAGGAGCATGTTCAGGCTGATGTATGTGCAAGGTTTTAATTTCATGCCGCTTCTCCTCTCCAGGCCATGTCAGATGGGACATGCCACATGCCTTTGGAGAGATGCATCTCCTTTCCTTTGCAGCAGCCCTCCTTGGCACCTCTCCCGTTTATTCCACCACGATGTCTATTTGATGGTTAAAATTAGGCTGAGCCTTTGCAAAGGCATGATAAATATTGACTGGGAGGTTCAGACTGTAGCTGCCATCAGATGACTCAGTCCCTGCAACCGGGGGATGTCCCATCTCAGCCCTTTTACCAAAGGGGAGCAGGTGCTGTTACAGACCTTGTGTCCCTCCTGGGAGTCTCGCTCCCTGCCCTGTGCATGTCTGGCCTCAGGGCTGTGGTGTGCATGGGGTCGCTGCATGGTAGCCGGGGCAGGCTGCCACTGTCCCTGCGTGTCCCCCAAGGGCATTGTGAGCCAGTGCTGCTGCAGGGCAGAGAAGACGGGATCTGGCCCTGCTGTTTGTTCAGCACTGCAAAGTGCCTAAGTGACTTAGTTGTGATTTTTTTTTTTTTTCTTTCCCTCCCCTTCTTTTTTTTTGAACAGATGGTAATTGATGTATATATGTATGGATTCTGGCATGAAGAGCTGCGCTTGTAATTAATGTGAAAACAGTAATAATAAGGACCTGAAATACATGCCTGTGAGTAAACCAAATGAGACTTGGCAGCTCACAAAGGGAGAAGCCCTTCTCCTGAACCCGCATGGTAGTAAAGTGGGACTGGGGAGCAGCGAAAGTCATGTTGGGTCCCCTGTGAGCATGGCAGTGGAGGGCCCAGTGCCTTGCAGGTGTGCCGAGATGAGCTGCAAGTGCTGCTTTGCACTCCTGACCTTAATTTGTAATGCTGAGTTGTTCTGAAATGTGCCCTCAGTTTTCTTGCAGGGAATTAGCCACAGCCTTTAATTTAACTAAATGTTTTCTTCTAGTTTTCAGGGGCTGTTAGAGTTATTTTTATTTTTTTTAATTAAGTGAATTTAAGCAAACCACAGCCAGTTCACTCGCACTGTGTGTGAAAGCACAACCTGTCATCAAGGCCATGCACATGTTCAAGGACTTTATAGAAAAACATCCGTATGCGAGTTGCTGCTGGAGCTGGTGAGCTGCTCGGGTGGGTTGTGAGCCTTTGCTGCGGGCTGTGATGGGGTGTGCAGGGGCGCACGGGGCAGCGTGCCCGCAGCCTTGCTGCCTGAGCATCTCTAGGTGGCAGCAGCCCCCAGGAGCTCCCAGGCAGCCCGACGCGGAGTCCAGAGCTGGAGATCTGATTTCCCAGGCTCTGGTCCTGCTGCTCGGAACCCCTCTGCACCCCTCTCCCAGGCCGGGGAGCAGCTTTTTGGGTGCTTTGGGAGGAAGGAGGGGTGTAGGGAACAGGCCGTCTCTAGAGTTCTTTCCCCACCTCCCACCTCCTTGCTTGCAGGATAGGGGAGGTGTAATAATGTGTTGGGAGAGTAACTCAGACACTTACGAAGTGCTTCATATGAGCAACCAAAGGAGTTCAGGTGACTTCAAGGAGAAGTTAAGGATGATTCGATCATACTCAGAGGTGCTTAAAACTGGGAGCAAATTTCTGGATTTATATTCTAGAGGACTCGTTAAGCTAACCAGTAAGTCAGGACCAGAGTGATGGCTGGGTACTGAAGGTGAATAAGTTCAAACTAGCAATGAAGTGCATGCTCTTAATAGTGTAGTAATTGCTGTGGCAAGCTAGGAAGGAAAAAAGAACATACCATGTCACTCAGCACCATTAACTCAGATCAGATAGTCTTTCTAAAATATAAAATGCATACACGTGCTCAAAAGGACGGTGCAGCCTGTAGGTTGGGTTTTTTCCTTTTTTTTAAAGTGTTCATTCTGGTCCTTTTCTCAAAATGCAAGTGCTTTGGCGTCACAATGAACCCTCTCCTGATTTCTTTAGGACAGTAAGGGTGAGCTGGTACATGATGGTTGGTATGGGGCAACATGGTGGTTCGCTGGAAGCTTCTGAACTTGCTTTGTGCCCTGCCCGCACAGGTAGGGGTTTAACGCTGTGCAACAGGATGTTTGCGCTCTTAAGACTACTGGTAAGTGATGGCAGCTCTGTAGGAACAACTATGTCAGGTCTGCCCCCATAGACTCTGGTGCTCTCAGTGTGCTGAGGCTATTTTGTCAGGAAAGGAGTGGGGGCTTGTTTCTGGGGCTTACTTTTTCCTGTGGCATGAGCAAAGGCAGGAGGAGGTGACCACGGCTGGGCTGTTTACTGTGTGTCACATGTGTGCTGACAAGTCCTTGGGGTATGCAATGGGCTCATGTTTTCACTGACTTAAAGGTTTTCCGTTTGCAAACAAGCACAGGCTGCCAATGGATTTTATGTGTGCCCACGTAGCTGAGGCTGAATTATCCCACGGGAGTACTGGAGTCTGCCAGAAAGATTCATCATTTCAGCAACTTTAGTTAATGTTTGTTTAGCGACTTCTTGCTTTAGACGAACAGTTTAAGCCGTGCTCGGTGGCAGCTTCCCTGTGATGAGCTGTGCATCCACACGACAAGTGGTCTCATTTCTGCACTGTCAGCTACCTCTGCTGGGCATACGGGCACATGCCAAGCCTCCTGAAGTCTTTGAACAGCTGCTCATATATATATATATATAAACTTTTTTTTCTAGCCTCAGATTATATATATATAAACTTTTTTTTTCTCAGCCTGCCAGGGAAACTCGTCCTTCTTCCCACTTTGCATACAGGGGATGCAAAGTCCAGGACAGATGAATATTTGCTTGTGCATCAGTGATACCTGAGGGTCTGACACTGGCAGGTGTTTGGACAGCAAAGTCTGTAATTCAAGTGACAGGAGCACATACTAGTCCTACTGTAAACTTGCACTGTAAGAATACCAAGGATATAAATATGTACAAGGAATAGAAATTCATACTGTAACAGTATCAAGAAGTATTTTTGTTTCCCAGTGGTAACTACTTTTTGTTTCCATGCCTGATGCCTATAAAATCTAGCTCTTGACAAAGGAGGAGGTGGGAAAATAAAGTAAATAAATGGGAAAGTAAGCCCCAAACTTTTAGTGGATGCAGTTCTCAGAGCTGCAAAAAATGATCAGTCATTGTATACTGTTTCTGTAAAGTCCTTTTTAGAGATTCCTGAGATATACTAATTTTGTGTTTGGTTCTCCTGATGTCTGTGCAGCTAGACTTACGGTAACTGAAAGGGCATTTATAACTTGGTCTTTCTTAATCTTTTCCTAATAAATCAGCATTGCAACATGGGCTCTTGTCACATGGTGACATGACTCCTGTATCTCATCACCAGCTGGTGTTGAGCTTACAGAAATCTTCCAGAAACCCATCTGAGTGGGCACTGGTCTCAGGGACCAGCCCATAGCTGATGCCAGGGAGGGGTGAACCCTTCCTTCTCAGTGGTCACGGCTGATTTCCAGCCATGCCACTGGGGTGATGCTGATGCACTCTTGCCTCTAGCAGATTTGACCCACTCCACCGAATGTGAGGAACCCGTTGTCTCCCTGCCTGTACATGGGGTGGCACCTACCCACCATAAACCTCAGTGCCTCTGTTTTTTGGAATGTGCAGCAAACCATCAGTGCACCCGAGAGAGTAAGAAAGTCAGGGAAATGGGACCTGGCTGGACTTGAGGAAGGCATGTGCCTGAGAGCTCAGCCCTGTGCTGGCAGAGGGACCAAGAGCTGAGCTGCCCCATAGCAGGCAGGTCTCCGTCCCAGGCCATGCCCCCAGCGTGGCTGGGGAGGATGCGGAGCTGAGGAACATGCTGCTGACAGGTTTTAAATTCACGTAGGGAGGCTACTCTGGCACTGCAGGACATTGTCTGACCCTTTGCCCGCAGCTGCTCAGCTAAACTGCCTAATAAATGTCTATTAAGAGCTGTGATACCTGACCTCTCCCCTTTTTTCACCCCTACCCTGAATTTTGTGGTGGTGTGATTCATGAAGAGGATTGAATCAAAAGGAGGTTGAAGAAAAAAGCTTTCATGCTGTAAAAAAACCCAACCAAACAAAAAACCAAAAACCAAACACACCCCACCCCCCACAAAAACCAACAACCCAACAAAACCAAAAAAACCAACAAACCAACAAACAAAAAACTCAAACCCCTTCTGGACAAACTTATGAGTAAGTTGGAAAAGCTCAAAGCTCTGTGAAACACCAATGCAGCCTTGGCTGTAGCATTGCTGCAAGAGAGCACACTACTCTTGTGTCCAGGGTTGGTGATGGTACACTGGGCAAAGCTCTGAAACCTGTCCCTGTCCTACTGACTTTCAGCATGGCTTGGTTCTTGCTGCTCCTCTCAGCCTCTCCAAATGATGCTTTCACACCTTCGTCTCCTGTTTTCCCAAGAAAGCATGTCCTATGGGGCAGGCGCCTCTTGCTTGTGCTTGCAGCCTGAGCAGATATGGCAGACCCAATTGCATGCTTTACATTTAAGCAAGCCCTTAAATACCTTAGTGTGCAGAGCTGAACGTGCTGGGAAGAGACTTGCAGCATTATTTTAGTAGCTCAGACCCCAGTGAGGTGCTGAGGACCTTCTGCCGTGGACGTAGCTCTTGTGGCAGGAGCCGGCACTGGCAGGATGGAGCCATTTTGGTGCATGAAGAAAAATCATCATACTTAACTTGATACACATCCTAATGTTCAATTTCCATTAATTGAAATTATGTTAAAATATTGAACGTTTTAAGCATAAAAGTTTATGTACCATGGTTAGTGTGCTAATGGAACATTTTGGTAATCTTTTAAGGTTAGCCTCACAGCAGATGCAATGGTAAGCATTTGTTTGTAAGAGTTACTTTGCTTTAACCCCTTTTTTGAGAGTGTCCGTATACTGATGACAGTTCATTGGCTGCACTGTGGCTGCCATCCAGCTATAATTTTAAGATTTTTTTTTATCTGATACAGTATGCAAAGTTGAATTGTGGATATTTTTCCTCATTATCTTTGGCAGTAAGAATGTATATATCTAAATGTAAATTGCTGTTTGCTGAGGATATGTGACAGTATTTAGAATTCAGTATTATTATATTATCTCTTTGAAAGGATAAAAAAAGGCTCATTTATTTGAAGAGATATTTCTGTAGCGCATAAAAATACCAGTGAAGTAGCTAACGTTTTCCAGTTGTTGTTGACTTCAAATTTAGCAACCATTGTCCCTGTTGATATATTTGATGCTCTAAAAATGTACTTGCCATTAAGTAGGAAGCTGAAGTGATTGGTAGGCAGATACTATTCTTTAGTAGCTATTAATAATGCTCAGAGGACATACTCATTGGAGTGTATGGAAAAAGCCATGGAATTGTGTAGGAAGGAGGCAGAAATAAAGTATATGGCTGCTTTATTTGAAAGCCGCCTTTATTACTCTATCTGTATGTACTGCAGCGATTGCTGCCCGAATTAGCACATCATAACCGGGAGAAACCGATACGCAAACAGAATGGTGTGCAGCTAATTTTGTTTAGCAAATTGAGATCTGATCCCTGCTATTTCACACCCTCCGCGAGCTGACTCAGTCGCTTGTCGCAGCGTCCTGGTGAAATGCCGGGGGCTTCGGTGGTGTACGACAGGAGTTGTTCCCCCCAGAGCCAGTGGAGCTCACGGGAACAAGGCAATTAATATCCCATTAAGAGAAAATGCAAATTTTCAAAACAAATATAAAGGCATCACAGCTTTTCTCTCTCCTTTTGTCTGTTCCTTGAGCCAGAGGAGGGCTTTTGTGCCGGTGCTGATGTGCCCCTAGTTGCTGCAAGTTTCTCCCTGGATCTCTCCATGCAGAGGATTTCTTTTTGTCTCCCAGAGTTTTAAGCTGCTCTTCAAACCACACATTTGGATCCTCTCGTGCAACACGTTTAAAACTGCTGCCAGCTCAGGCAGCCCTGGTGTCACCTGGGGCTGTACTTTGTATTGGGAAGATCGTATTAGAAAAATGTAAAATTATTAGAGTCTATAAATAGTGACGATAACTTTTACAGCATTTACATTGCCCTTGTGCTGCATAACACACTGAAGTCATGGGCTAGGGTTGCTTCTAGTGTTGCTTCATGTGTTACTGTGAAACCTCGTTATATCACAATATAACAAGCAGCTGCTGTGTTGATAATGTGGTGCCTGCAGCACAGGTGGGGGGGTTCTTTCTGGAATTGCTAACAACTGTAGCAATGCTTTACATTTTCTGTGTCCAGCTTCTCAGAAAGGAAACAAAATCAGGCCTGTGCTGAATGTTTCTGGCTGCCCAAAGGTTTCGGTGTGCAACTCGAACCTTTAATAAAACAGTTTCTTAAATAGCCTTTTATTAGCATTTGCTTTCTTGTAGTAATTAAAGATTGGGGACAGAAGGAGAATGCTTTTCTTCTTTTTTTTTGGAAGATTACAAATAGATTCACACAGTGTTATTTGCCACAAATTTCTTTGTGTTAATTTTATCCCAAGATCTTGAAGTTGTGAGAATCTCAGTCTTCATATAAAGAAGAAAAAGCATCTTTAGCTGCTCTGTGTGCAGAGAAAAGTTAAAAGTCCTGTAGCTTAAGAAACGGGGAAGGGCCAAGAATTAGTTTCATAAGCCATGGTTTTTAACTAATTTGTAAGATTTTCATTCAGGGGCTGGTTGACTTATGGTTTTGCAGTGTCTGACAAATATTGCTGGTGCCTTTGGAGATGGAAACATGGGTTTATTAAGACTCTTAATAGCTTTAGTTCAGTGGCTGCTGTGACATGTGGTTAAGGCATTAAAATATGTGGGTTATGCCTCATGCTACAGTAGAGCAATCGCTGTGTAGGTATCCTTTGATACTGGAAAATGATCTTGCCAAACTTTTGCTGTCAACTTGATTAATCTCAATCTTGCTGAGCACCCATAGAAATGAGGAAAAAAAGCATTGTGAAGAGAAGCTTTCTCCAAGTAAAGGCCATACAAGGGTGCATGGTTTCTGTAGGTCCTGTCTGTCCCAGCTGGATCCTGTCCTGTCTTTTCCTGGATTAAAAGTGTCTAAATTGTCCTAGGTTATGAGAGAATTGGTGTGATACTTGTTTCCATTTGAGTTTTTGGGTCTAGCTTGAGTGTTTTTTGCAGTGATGTGATAAAATGACACCAACTACTGGTATGTTCACGATACCAGTGTTTGTAAGTTTTGTCTTTTTGGCTCACTGATGACTAGATCCTTCCTCCAACAGGGCAGCTTTGGCGTTGGGTAGCCCCTGTCAGGTTTAGATTTGTTTGTGTTGCCTTCTGGGGCTGATTTAAGTTGTTTTGGTTTTTTGTTTGTCCTGAGCCTTAATGATGCCAGTGTCTCTCCCCAGCATGGATGGTGTTTAAGCACTTTACGGAGGCAGTGCTCTTGGGGGCTCTTGGAGGATGAGCGATGGCAGGCGAGGAGTTGGGATGCACTACTACTTGGGTTGTTGCTCTTTGATTTGGATAGTGCTGATATGAACCGAAGTGCCAGGGCTTTTTGGGATCCCGGCTAACTCTTGCAGAACACGCCTAAGAGCACTGAAGCTCTTATGTGTGTTTCTTAAACCAGTCGTTGATTAAATTCTCTGACAACCTGTATGAACTGGAGCATACCTGTGTTTCTAGGAATATCTGAAGTAAAACCACTGTTTATTTGGTGGCACAGGCTCAGAGGCTTATTTTGCCAGGTAAAATAAGGCTTTCCTTGGGAGTCAAAAGCATGAGGTGTTGGAACAGCATCACTTCTCAGATTGCACAAGCCTGACAGTAATACTGAGAAGAGTGTATCTGGGTGCCAAGTAATATAGGGCCTTAGAGGCATGCAGAATTGTGATAGAAATAAACATAAGCAGCAGGTACCAAAGTAGCAGGGAAGGGTGGAGAGAGGAAGAAGTGCTACCTCAGATCCTCTCTGTGGTCTGAATATAGGTGTTATGGATGAAATACAGGCTTGAGGGCATTGGAGTTGCTTTTCTCCAGGTCTCTGCAAATGTATGTATGGCACAGGGACTGTGCCACACTGACATGCATTCCAAGGAAGCAGGCAGTTACTACCTTGGCAATAGTCTTTGTTTTTAACACTTCATTTCTTTCCCACCAAGTTTGGGTTTCCAACAATATGATTACTTATGGATTTGTAAGTCAGAAATAGCTCGGTAATTGCTGTATTGCTTTGCCCACAGTAGCAACAAGCATCTTAAATTTAATGCATCATCCACATAGAAAATTGATATTTGGCCAAAACTGGAGAACTCTGACAGCTAATCTTAAACAGCTTTTGGTTGACATGTAAAATAAAGACTTGTGGATGACATTCACAGGAAAATTGATCGTCTTTAGGATTATTCCATAAAAGAAAAATACGTCTTACGATTGACTGAAAATACTTGGGGATGATTAAGTTTATATGGCAACCTCTCCTTAGATGTCAGCAATGCAAAGGCCTGGGACATTAACTGATTGGATCACGTGCAAAAAACCTGCATGATCTCATAATTCAAAGCCTGAATTTTGCCTGGTCTTCAGGGTTTGTCTGATGAAATCACACTTACGAGCTGCTGACCAGCTAGCTAATAGTGTGTTTCATTTAATGTGCTTTTACTTTGATTTTCCTCCCTAGAATACAACCTGAGCAGAAAGAATGCCCCAGAACAAGTCTTCCTCTGAAAAAATTACAGTAAGGAACTTGCCAGTGTTTCTGATAAAGATATCTGGCATGTTTGTACAGATATGCGTGCCTACCTTTATTATGTATTTTGCTGTCAATTGCAATTTAAAAGACTAGAAGTTTCAGCAGAGAAACTTGTGGCTCAGTTTGGACACATGCTGCTTTATGCCAGGGTTACATGATGCTCTTTTTTGGGTGAATACACATTTCAGCATGTTTTGACAATATTTGGTTTTAAGTCAGTAGGTCTTAGATGACTTTGCTTCAAAACTACTCAATATCTATTTATTAAATACAGTGCTTGTGTTCAACAGAAAATGTAAGACCCAGTTTCAAAATTAGGCCCACACAATTATGCCATCAGGTAATTGCGCGTGTAATTGCTTGCACAAATGGTCAGTTAGATGTCTAACTGTCCATTTGCATGGAAAATTAACCAATTTTGCAAATTGGACTGACTATTCATGGTAGAAAACACAGCTTTCTAGAGACGGCTGCGTTGTTGCACCTTCCCGTTCCATTTGTGTCCTCCCTTTACGAGCCTTGTGCATTTTTTCTTGGCTTAAATGTTAGTAAGAAGCTCCTGGAAGTGAAGGAAACCAGTTTTTTCCCTTCAAAACTCTATACATATCAGTACACTTTCAATTGGTAAAAAAAAAAAAAAGATGAGAAATACTACAGAAATACAGGTTGTGGCACAGTAGGTCATTACTGTGCGAAAGGCATGCTAGCGGATCAGCCTGATTGGTACGGATAAGCACCAGATAGAATACGGAAAACCAAAAGCCGCGTGAAGCTACATGGAGGTATTTAGGGAGCAGGCGACAGGTTGAACAGTAAAGCTGTGGATGCAAGCACTCCTTCAGCTGCAGATGAGCCAGCACAAAAGGTGCTTCTCTGTGTTCAGCCATTAACGGTTTGTTGCTGCCTCGTGCTTGGGATAGTTCGGTCCTCCATGGTTGCAGAGTGCGATTCTTATGTTAGTCATACAATGGATTTTAATATCATTGCAGCCGAGGTTGGTAATGATATTGGTGTAAGGCATGCAAGCAAAGCAGTGGGGAGGAGTATGGTGGGTAGTCCATGGGCCAAAGGCTTATTAATTTAAAGCCAAAGATGGAAAGAAAAGGATGCAGTGGTGAGGAGTGATGTGACATGTCCGTTCTAGTACAAGGTGTGTTGTGTTGCCGGCAAAGCCAAAAGCAGCACTGGGCTCTCCTGATTTAAGTCTAGTCCACTTGGGCTTTGCTTTTGCTGTGGCATTGGGCTCTGGATCTGTGACAGTTGTTGAAAGGGCCATGAAGGGGGTGTGTGTGTTACACCTGTGTGCATTAAATTTAAGACCTGCTAATGTACATGCTACTTCATTGCTCTGGAATTTACTGTTTTAAAAACATGTAATGTGATGCTTTAGCAATGGTAAAAGCAATTGTTTGACTTATATATATACACACATGCACTTTAGAGTTATTTCTTTTTGGTTTTGTCTGGTATGCTGCCAAAATATTTCTTGAAAAATATGAAATATTCTTTCTTCAATGAAAGAATTCAAAGCCATAGCTGAAGAATCTGTAAAAATACTCACAATCACTACTTTGCAGTTAGTACAAGCTCTCGTTTGTCTGGCATGGTCCCTGGGTGCTCACACAAGCAAGGTTTTTGATCTCTCTGTGGCCATTGACACTCCATGTGTTAGGACAAGGAGAATGAATGTCATCTCAAAAAAAACCCCAGAAGAATTGCGTAACTGGCTCACGTGTGTAGGCTGTAACCTCCAGAGATAGGCGGCGATGATTTGTTATCAACATTTGGTGCTGCTTCCAAGGAGGGAGTACTTGTTTGTGCCCTTAGAGAAAGGTGTGCGCTTAGGCAGTCTCCAGACTGGGATGAAGGCAGTCCGGACTGTTCCCACAGAGCATGGATCCACATTCCCATCCAAAGCATCACCTGACTGCACTGTGCTTCCCAGTGCAAATCTCCAGTGCATGTGCCCATTTTTAGGGCTCAGTGTGGCAGTTTCTCATGTGTGAGAAGGTGGATTTGGCTGAAATCTTTTAGGATTTGCTGTCTGGCTCCCTGGAGTTTGCAACTCTGAATGGCAGAAGCCACAGGCTTGCAAAGCCTTTGGGCCAGACCTGGGGTGGCAGGGCGAGCACAGGTGGGCATCATAAAATTAATTTATTTTTTTGTTGTTTTGAAGTACTTTGGCATTTTTGCTTGCAGCTTCAGCAGCTGTGCTCCTGTGCTTGCCTATGCCAGAGTGAGTGCTCCTGTGCCTGTTGCTCCTGCGAAGGTGGATTGAGAAGCAAAAGCAATTTCTCATGTGAACCTCCTTCTTAAAATCTAGCCTTTTGAGCCCAAACCCCCTGACTTTCTGTGAGAACCAGCTGTCTTGAGTGGTTATCTGCAGATCAGATCTGTGCTCTGTGCATTGTGTTGTCTGGGTATGGATGGAGCTGCCCTATTCTTGGTGTCCTGCCGCTGTGCAGGAGAGGGGTTATTTGACAGCCCTGCCTGGTACCTCCCTCCTGCTTCTGCGGAGCTCCCTCCCAACAAGGGCTTTTCTGCAAGGAGATGTTTTCCACGAGGAGACACCCAATGCGCACATGGGGTGGATGCTTTTGCTGGTGGGCGAAGTGGCACGTTCGTTTCATGTTGGGTTGTCTTCCCCAAGCAATGGTATGCTAAGCCCGGGAAGGATTAAGCAGGAGCGTGTTAAGGTCACTTTTTATTCCTGAGTGAGAGGTTTGTGTCCTCTGTGCATATTAATTTCACAGCTTGGGACACAGTAGAAAGAAGAGCAAATAAGAGTGGAAGCGTGTTGGGTAGCCTTGGCAATTGAACTGGAGGAGAGAGCTCAGACTGAAAAGCCACCTTTCTCTTCCATGCTGCATTAGCATGACTGTTGTAAAAATGGTGAAAACATCCAAGCCCAAAACTCCAAAATGACCAGGGTTGTATTTTAGTTTTATTTATTCCTGTGTGGCTTTTAATTTATTTTGGCTGGCGTTCATGGGAGGTTACAGAGAGGAAGAACAGGGAGTTGCAGGTTGCCGTACACAAAATTTACATCTTTCACATCTTATATGCATATAAGCCAGAGCTTGCTAAAGTCTTCCTCACGCCTTCCCAGTAGCTTTGAGGATTACACATCCACAGAGGGTGAAGGAGATGGTGTCGGAAAAGCAGTTTGTAGTTGAGCTGCAGCCAAAAACAGGTGAAGGGTTGCCCCTGAAATGATGTTTGAACAAGGCAGCTGGGAGTGGTGTTGGAGTGTGTGAGGCTCATTTAGCTCTGTCTTGGCACACTTTGATAAACTAAAAATCGTTTGAGTTTTTTGTGGGATGCACAGGCATCACCTTCCAAATTCCAGTGCAGGTGATTATTGCATTTTCATTATTCCTCTATGTAGAGACCGTTCAACCTCCTGCCTTTGGAGAGGATGGGACCTTTGTAAGGGATTTGTTTGTAGGAGCTGGTGGCTCCTTGACAGTAGCTGTGGGGTTTGTGTTGCTGGACCTCTCAGAGCATTTAGATGGAAAGGCTTTGGTGGCCGTTGGTGACCACCAGCATGCCTTTCTGTTGTTGTCACCCTGAGGACTGGAAGACACAGTCCTGAAGACCTGAAAGCTCTCCAAAGGCATGAATTTCTGGTCTATGGTCTCAGTTCAGGCTGATGTAATGGACAGCCTTTTGAGTAAACGTATAAATCTGTATAGCATTTTGGGATAGGAAAGGATAAAAAAAATGCGCTGCGTAAATTATAATACTAATTATATTATCAGCAGAAGAGCTAATAGTTATCCTTGCACCGTAGCAACTGCTACACTCTGTTACAGATACTGCCGCAAGAAAATGCAGATGAAAGGGTTAAAGTGTGTTATCCAATGATAACTGATGTACAGGAGGACACAGGACTGCTCTCTTCAGAATCATGTATTTGTCCCGTGGATGAGAGTTGGCTATGTGACTTACAAGCACTGTAGGGTCTGTGGACTGTCAGGCTCGACCCTATGGGGGAGTGAAAGCCAGCCCCACAGGGAGGTTGCAAAAGCCTTTTTGCATTCATGTCTGGGTTGCTCTGCCTCCTCCTGAGTCACTGCTGCAACTTCCACAGCCTGTGGTAAAGACTTGCTTAGCTCTTAATCTGGCCGTGAAATAAAATATTAGAGGCGAATTAAAAGATCTTTTCATTAAGGCAGTTCTGGCGTACTGTTAGTGACCTAAATATAGGCTGTGGATGCTCTTGATTTTTAGAGGCATTAGCCTACCTTTAAAAAACAAGTAAGGAATGTGGTATTTTATACACAGCTCTCAGCACTGTATGAAAAAAAGCAGACTACAAAGCACAGCGCAGGAAAATGGATTTATCATCAATTTATTGCTTGGAGCTCTAGGCAAACTCATCTCAAGACAGAACAGAGATCTATAAAATCTTTTCATCTGAAACTATGAATTAAATTGGGAGGAACTGCTGATGAGAGACCAGAACCGACCCTTAAACCAGACAGGCTTTTGGGAACAGGTGTCCTGGTGCAGCAAGGTGAGTTGGAGGGATGATGCTGATTTACACCAGCTGAGGATGTGGAGCTTAATTTCTTATTACCCTATTTTTTTCCTTATTGTGAATCTGGCTTATGCAGGAGCAAGCCTACAATACTTGCCCCACTGCCTTCCTTGATTTCAGTGTAAATTTTCCTTTCTTTGTCAGCACATCTTGTTAATCTTGCAGTTTCTTTTCCTGATGTGTACTCTTTTCTTCTGTTGTGTGTGTGGATTCTTAAACATCCTAATAACAGGGTAACTTGCCTTTTTCAGCAGGAAGCCTCTGAAAACAAGCTGATGCATCTCAGTTGTCAGATATCGCTATACAAATAAATAAAACTTGTTCATGTATTCCCTTCAAAGAAGCAAGTGAAACAGTGCTAAAGAACTGTCTGCCCTGCTTTTTTTTTTTTGCATTGGGGGAGAAAAAAGCTGTATTATGTCAGCGACCTGTAATAAATAGCACTGCAATGAGAAGCGACAGCCTCATTCACCTTGCATCCATGCAGAAATAACTAAGCTCTCTTCCCATGCCTTGGGAAAAAAAAGGAGAAAGAAGGGAATTAAACCAAAGAATTGACCTTGGCTTGCAGTTGCTCCTGTACTACCAGGGAACAGTCTACCAGCAAGGGATTGAGGTTTCGCTGGCTATTCTTGCAGGCAGCATATTGCCTATTACTGCAAGCTATTCAACCCAGAGTGCATGAAGTACGGTCCACGTCTTTCTCTTGCTGCCTGAAAGGGTAGTTAGCTGAACTCTTAATTGGCAAAAGACAGAGGTTTGGAAGGCTTAAATATTTTAAGGGGGGGGGGGGCGGGGTGAAGAGGTTTATACAATAGTGAGGCACAATGTAGTCGGACTGCTTCTCTGCAATCTGTTTTGGGTTTTTTTTTTGTGTCCTTGATTTGTCACACTTTATTATGAAGTTAAGGTAATTTGGAGGCTTTCTTGTAAATTAAAGTGGATACCAAATTAAAGGGGGGAAATGTAAAAGGCCTTTAAGAGAGCTGGTGGAAGACAGACTGATGGAAATGTACTTTTGTACGTTTGTCCATTTGCAAAACTTTCAAATCTGTGGAGTGTTTTATTTTACTTTCTCATTGGGGTATTTGATTTTTTTGAAGCTTGCAAGGGGCATTGGAAAGAAATGTTACCTTGTTAGGGCTATTATGTGATAGTTTATATCAGCAGGTGCCTCCCTGTTCCCTGTCCAGACTCTCTCATCCTTCTCCTCTCTCTGCTGGGATAGCAAGAAAGTTTTAGGAGATGGGAATGGGGAGGCAGAAGGAGAATAAACGCTGTCACCATTGCTTTCGTGTTTCCCCTTTGCCCCCTGTGGACCCAGACTCACGCAAGCACAAGCTCTGCTGTCTTTGGGAGCCTGTGCCCCCTGGTGCGGGTCCAGATCCAGCCCTCTGCTGGCCTCTCCGCCCTGCGTGGGGTGTTACAGGCACCCCACATCCCCCCCTTTTGGTAACCTTCAGTGGGAGCTGCTAATCCCCCAGTAATAGCCCAGCACTTGCTGCGGTATCTAGGAGGTCAGGATGACTAAACTCCTCCTTTGGTTTGCCTGGGAAAGGCAAATGGCAGCTGTCATATTGTTTTAGCATCAGGTTACTTCTGAGTGCAGTGCTGGTGTTATTTTTAGTGTGTGTCTGCCTGTCTATTGTCTATATATGACTGTACAAGTGTGTCTTGGAGACAAGGGAGAATAGCTCTTGCCTGCAAAAATGTGGTTTCCCCTGGCAAGGTGAGGAGGGTGCAAGGATGCAGTGAGAAGGGAGCAACAGGAGAGAGAAAACCCACATGCCTTTTTTTTTTTTTTTTTATGAGCCCTTTCAAGCAAGCTTTGCTTGCTGAACGTCATCGTTGGCTGGGGTCATCCTGAAGTAAACACAGTTATTGGCCTTGCGCCTTGCAGAGGAGGTGTGTCTGCCTGGTGTCAGTGAAATTGCACGTGGTTATCTCCCCTAGCAGCGCACCTGGTCAAGGCTCTGCGTGGTAAGAAAATGCAGGTTTTGCAGCAGGAAAGCCTTGCTTACCACCCCTGGGAAGGGCTTTGGTCCCTGTCAGCAAGAAGAAATAGATGTGTGCATCCTGTCAGCAGCTGCATCCCTCTGAAGTGCATCCTTTTCACTTAGTAGTGCCACCTCCCCAAAAAACACACAAAAACCTCTGTCCAGGTTTCTGTGCGCTGCCCAGGGATCCCTTCCCACCTGTGGGGATCAGAGATGCTGTGTGGGGAGGAGTCCGCACCTTCCCAAACTTCAGCAGGGGAGAGCAGCGGCGCAGGGTGGTCTGGTGAAAAGCAGGGGAGTGGGATGCAAGGCACACTGGCAGCTTAGCCCAAGGGAAGCTTTGGGACAGAAATGCAGGGAGAAAAAGAGCATTTTTTAAAATGAAGTCTCAGTATGAGAAGAGTAAGACACTTAACCCTTTCTTCTTGTGCTTTCCCAGACCCAGGGGATGGGAAGATGTGCAGTAAAAGCCGTTCTCGCCCCGCTTCTATTTCTTGGTGAGGTAAAATTTTCTTGCAGCAGTCTCTTTATTATAAATTCGTTTGATATTTGGTCTATAAGCAGTAAAAATGATGAAGCTATTTTGTATTCCTGGGGATGCCATGTGTGCTTCTGAAAGTATTTTATTATGGTTCAGCATTAGTTAATGGACGCTTACAATAAACTGTTATTCAGGTTGCCTCTCATTTCTTTCTAATGAGTATTTTTCTTAACACAGAGCACCATGCTGTTTTAGTTCACTTGATGCATTAAACATTGTGTGGTGGTAATTTACAGAGAAAGAAGAATAAACACATGTGCAGGGATGCTGCCTGCTAGCTGTCCTGTCTCTGTGACTTGGTTGGGGTGAGGAGGTGGTCGTCGCTCTCTATCCTGCCTTGGCGTCTGGGAGGACATTGCCTGTGTTGTGCTGAATTCACCTGGATGTGAAGATGGGTCATCTTCTGTCCTTGGCTTCTTAGCAGGGTCTGGTGGGCAGCCTGTCTGGCTCTTCTCTTCTGCCTTGTTTAAACCTACAGTAACTTCATCATCTCTGGGGTCGATGCAGGCTGGCTTTGTTGAATGTAGCCACAAAATGCAAAGATTTGGAGCACTTGGACAGATACAGTGTACTCTGCAGCCATCCAGAATTTACTTTCTAAAGGAACCCGGCTAAAAATAAATAGAAGAGGTTCTTTGTCTGCCTATTTTTTTTCTTTTATACAGCATTTTTGGCAGGTCAAAACACTTTTGTTATCTAACTACTCTTCCCAGCGTTTCATTGTTAAGTGTTTGTTAATTAACACTTAACGACTGGGTTATGATGGAACGGGAGTCTTATCTGAAGGCAAAGTAATTGGCAAATGAATTCATTATGATCAGAGCAACTCTAATGAATGTTAAATTAATTCATAATAATATGACACTTAAATGTTAAGCATATTGTTACTAATTACAGATGCACTTTTACCTTATCCACTTTTAGTATTATTGCTTTTTTCTATGTATACTAGAGGGCCAGCTTTCCAGTACCTATCTCTTTACACTGATAAATCCAGACATCTATAGCTGTAAATAGCTTAATTATCTATTTGTCTCTTTCACAGTAATTAGGTACGTGACCATGAAAGCTAGGAAGTTGATGAAAATATATATAGTTTATTATGGAGATTCTGTAACTGTGGGTTGTTACATAAAGGTGACAGTGTAATTAATAAGGATGGTCTGTTGCTTGCCATCTTTCATGGGAGAAAGGGGAGGGGAAAAATGTCAAACACTGCCACACTTATGATTACTACAATATCTATGGTTAGTTATTACAGTTATTTGAGAACACAAAATGATTTATTTTAAATAAAATTATATATTTGATGCTTAGATTTAATAAAAAATGCCTAAAATTAGCTAAACCCAGCTCTGAGTTATCTTATATTTGTGGCTTTGCAACCATCACTTTTTTTTTTTAGTTTTCTTGCTTACCTGGCACTTTAAAAATGGGAACTTTTAAAAAACTTTTTAAAATAAAAAAAATGGTTGACCCTAATGTCTGTGAGAAACAGTAGTGGCAGGTGAGAAGGTAGCAGGCACATGTGAGTAAAGTGAGACAGGACAGTGTGTCCCCTCAGGTGCCCTTACTGTTTAAAGACATGCATTGCATCATGCTTCAGGATTGAAAGGTGTTTATTAATGCTCTCTGTCCCATCCAAAGCACTTCAGTATTCTCTGTCCCCTGGTCCCAAAGTACTCACAATGAGGCTATTTGCCATGAAAAAAGTTGATGTGTTATGTCTGTGTTTCCCATCATTGCTTGTTCTGGCTGCCTGGGACGGGGAGTGGGATGTTGCTGGAAACAGGGCTGGGGGGGCGGGGAAGGTGGAATTTCAACATGGCTAGAATGAGCAAAAAGTTACCAAGGGCCTTAATGGGTGTTTGGTATGGTGCTTGGGCTTCAGTGCATCATCATGGATCTCACCCTTTGCTTTACTTAAAGTCTATGTCAGTATGCTGATTACTATTTAATTTGGCCATGGTGTTGAGGCAGGCCATGGTATGGCAGAGTCTGTTGAAACAGAGAGGTCCTGGCATGATTTCATCTGGCCCAGTAAAGTGATTTTGGTACAGAAGGCATCGCCCTTGAGTCGCGCTGCTGTGCCACAGCCATGCTCCGCTGAGAGCAGTGGAGCTGGTTTCTGCTCAGCCTGACTTGTGTTTTTAAATCCCACCAAGGGCAAAATGGTGTATATTTTTTTATTTTAGAAAGAAACACAAAAAGTGAATGTTCATTCTGTTGGTGGAAAATAGTGATCAATAGTAATTAACTTGCACCATCTTACTACTTTCCCCTCTGCGAAGAGTGTGTTAGTGCTGGTTTTGCAGAGCTGTGGGAATTGCAGCTGTGCTGCCCCCTGCTCCGACAGCTCTTCCCTTTTCGGGCTTCGGCAGCAAAACCTCTGCCAAGAAGGTGGCTGTGAAATCCCTTGAGTTGAAGCTGCTGTGAGGCAGCGCCTTGGAGGGGTGTTCCTATTTTATCTTTTTTCCCTCCTGCAAACAGCAGCGTGGAAGCAAGAAGGAACGTTTCCGTGGGCTGTGCCTCCAAAGGTCATATAACACTTCATGTTTTCCCCAACATGACACAGTGTGACAGAACAAAGTATTTATCTTGTGTACTTGTCAGCTTCGTTCTGCCGGCTCTGAAATGATGAAATGCTACCGAATATGCTGCTGCTTGTTTCCTTTAGGGACTTGTGCTGATTTGTTTAAAGTGCCGTCTGCACCCAGTAAATGCTTCATTTATTACAGCTGACACCTGAAAATCTCTGAGGGAAGTGTATCAAGGCATCGTGCAAATATTATTTTCTTTATTTGCTGTTGTTTACTTATGTCCTTATATAAATGCAGTCCGTAATGATAAATTTTGTTTCTTGAGGGTGCCACCTGTGTGTATGTGTGTGTTTTGAACTGCTGCAGTGACGTTTCTGGAGACGCACTCCATTTCCATCAGAAAAATGCATTTTGACTCTTGATGGGGTCAGCTTAACTGTTAATTACCGCGGTGAGTCACTAATGAGCTGTTGCCTCAGGAACTTCGTATGGCTTCTCAAACTTTTCCCCATTACTTGTTCTGATGCTTAAGCAAAAATAAAAATAGATCTCTTACAAAAGGGGTGTGATGAGCAGTGAACGTTTGAGATGATGTGACCCTCATAACTATAATATTTGATGCAAAGGCTTTCAGATTTAACTCTCAGTATCATGTTAGGTTTCGTGGCTGATTTTTTAAATTTTTGTGGTGTGGTGTTTTTTTTTAACATTAAGCACTTCTCCATTGTCCCTGAAGGATAATGGAGAATCCAAATTACTCTCTCAGCAAAACAATCAGTGCAAAAATAACGAACATCAAAGAGATGGAGGAAACCGTTTGCCCACAGTACTAATTGCTAATGTTATCGTGTGTCAAAGTAAAGAATTAAAATGACTCCAAGTTCCTGAAAGTGCACTTGCTGTGAGTTTGAAGGCTGCATGTGGTTCAGGGAAGCAGCTTTGGTGCCTTTGGTCTTCTGTCCCCTGATAATTGTGTGGGCTAGCAGAGGTACAGGCAGTATTGGGACCTCCTGCGATTCACTGCTAAGGGCAAAAAGGACCTTTGAGCACATCGAGGAGCCCCTCGGACTGCTGCTCTAGTGGCAGCTTACTTGAGCTTAGAAAATGTGTAACATAATGTGTCTGCATTTTTCTATGTCCTGCTATGTATGCATCTATACAGTATACAATGCATGTATGTGTCTATGCAACATACTGATGCTGTGCATCAGTGTGGCAAGTGATGGGGTCTGTATTTTGAATGCTTTATGGTATTGAGCCCTGACCCTGCACCCATCAGCACCAGTTATACTACAGAGGTTATGCATTCACTGGAAAAACACAAATCTAGGAGGAAAAATAAGTGTATTTGTAGGTTTTCCTTTCCCTAGGTAAATAAGCAGTGCTGGGGAAGGAAGGCTGCCTCTGTACAGCGGGAACTTGTAAATGGCAAATACATTGCATGCTTTAATATTGTTTCATTTTACAGCCATTGTTACAATTTTAATTGGCGAAATTAGATTCCTTGCTTGAATAGTATCCTTGTTTTAATTTACTGTGGTGTGCCTTCTCCTTGGTGCCTGCAGGTTGGAGAGGAAGAAGGGCCCCACTCATCTTTGGGTGCCATTTGCTGCTGCGGTTCTGGACAGGGTGGCTGAACAGGGCTTTGCACCAATGCTTGGGAGCCGGCCCAGGGGCTTAGAGTCCCAGGGGTTTTCTGGCATCCCTGGTGCTGGCCACTTCTCCCCTGCCTTGGTTCCTGCTCCTTTCTCTGTTTTCTTCTGGTAAGGTTTTAGGGTGCAAGGGCTGTTTTCTCCTATGTTGCTGTGTACAGTGGCTCCTGGGTTTTGGCTCATGGTGGGAGCATTAGGGAGACAGTTGCCACGATGGTAATGTAAAGACAAATGTCACAAAAGTGAAATTGAGGAGCTTGGCTGCTATGTTCTCTGTATGTTGTGGTGAGAAGTTTTGCTGCTGTTTTCTACTGGGCAATGCTACGTGTGTGCCCAGGGTGGTCCTGACATCAAGTGCCCCTGGTCTGTGTTTGCTTCCAGAGGCAGGTTGTGAAAACCTGGGGTTTGACTGCTAGCTGCTGAAGTGGCCAAGTTCCTACCCCAGGTGAGGAGGATTTGGCTTGAGTAGGAATTGCAAAGAGAAGAAGGTGATC
Source organism: Burhinus oedicnemus (assembly GCA_008921705.1). Classification (NCBI taxonomy): domain Eukaryota; kingdom Metazoa; phylum Chordata; class Aves; order Charadriiformes; family Burhinidae; genus Burhinus; species Burhinus oedicnemus. The sequence continues at coordinate 972,466 of VFFE01007230.1, read as the reverse complement.
ATCCCTGTGATCTAGCCCTGTGATCTGAGATAAAGCAGGGGTGGTATTTGTGTCTCATGTTCTGCATGAGCTGGTCAGCCAGAGCTTGTGAGAGCTCCTTAATCTCTCAAAGTTTGGTTAATCACAGTGAATTAAGAAGTGACCCTAGGTGTCAGGCTGTCCTTGTTGTGTACAGGGCCATGCATCTCTTCCCTGGAGAGAAGGACCCATGTGTCCCTGCGGGAGGGGTGAACACTTGCTTGAGGCAGTGAGAGTCAAGGGTGGCGGTCCCATTAAATTGACAGTACTGGGAAAGTCCACCACTGGTAAGGCACTGGCTTTATGCTCGAGAAAGTTTGGCTACATCTGTATTTTAGTCCCTTGGAAGAGAAATTGCCTCCTGTCATGGGGAGAGCTTCAGTGAGGTGGTGAAATGGCCTCTGTGTTAAGGCAAACTCCTTAAAAAATAATTGGTGTCAGTCATTTTTATGTTAATATTTCACCGCAGCTAATTTAGCAAACAGATGGTGGTCCATATTACGGCTTATGAGCAGGGCTTTTCGCTGGGCCAAATGATTACCTCCCCAGTTTTCAATTAGCAAAGCCTGCCAATTACCTGGAGTGATTTTCCTTTTAATTATGCAGCTATTGGGGCAGGCAGGTAGCCAGCCCGGAGTGAGAAGGAGATAGCTCAGTGGCATGGGTGAATCCTTATTAATAAAACCCGGGGGGGGGGGAAAGCCATATGACAGGAAAGAGGAGGAGATGCACAACAGGGCAGCACGATACACAAGCCCTCTTTCTGTTGGTATGAGCATTGATAAATAGCTTTAAAATGCCCATCTGTCAGGTTGTGGCACATAGGAAAGGTGAAGTCTGGAAGGTGCCCTGGTTTGGTGGTCTGCTGGCTGTGCACTTATTTTTAGCTTGATGGAGTTGACTAGTTGAACAAGACAAGCTGTGGAGGAAAGGTGGCCCCCAAGCAAACAGCAGCATCCTGCTGACTCCCCATATTGGTGCAGGTGTGGGCAGGTGTTTGCTTAATGCCAGGGAGTGGCAACATGTGACTTTGGCTGATTTATGGAGTCTCTGGTTGTCATCTTGTTTCCTATCCCAGCTTATAACAGTCCAGGCAATGAAAAGCTACTACTTTTCATAATTATAGACACCTCATTTTCCCTTTGAGCCCCACGTTTAAATCATCAGGTGTCCTCTTTGTCTGAATTGTTTCCTCAAGCTTATCTTCCTCTGCAGATCAGTCTTTTATTGTATTTTATTTTGATGAGACCATTCATATTCCCTTGGTTCTGCTGCTACCAAAATCCATTCCTCCATTGTCCTCGAGGAGCAGGGAAGGAGATTGAGGCGGCTTTGGGCTTGAATTAGCCAGTGATGAGGTTGGGTCTCCTTTGGGATGGAGATATTAATGCAGCATCATGAAATATGAGATCTGTCTTCACTTTGGGTGACTCTGATAATGAAAGAACATAATTAATCATATTTGGTTCTCTAGAGGATATGTAATCTGGGAAAAACACCTGCCCTAAAGGTGACAGGATATGTGAGAGGAGCAATGAAATGGAAAGAGGAACTGCAGCAGCCCAGGATACTTCTGTAGGAGGAGTATTCATTAGCGCTTGGGGGAGACTTTAACTGTCAGGATTTTGTTGTGGTTTGATTCTGTCTTTTCACATAGCATACTCAGTAAAGGTACTTTAGCTTTTGGTAAGATGGAGAATAATGATTGAGCAGCTGCGTGCACGCCAGGGATACAGCAGGGAAAACAAGGGCTCTGTAACCCTTCTGGGAAGGGTATCCTACCCCTGCGTTCCTGTGTAGCCTTCCCCATTGAGGCACTTCACTGTGAAGCATATGCGCAGGTGGCCAAGTTCGTGTTTCCTGGGCTAGGACCGTAATCACAGATGTGCTTGAGCTGGGGCACGAGGAAGAGGTGGGTACTGTTGGGACAGAGAATCTCTGCTGCAGTGAATGTGCCTTTGTAACGAGCCCACTCATCGGAGAATAGCACAGAAAGTGTATTTACCGTTCAGACAGCCTGTGAGACTGCTAAAACACTCGCAGACTTTTTTCTTCAGTTTTTTTTCTTTTCTTTTTTTTAAGCTGCCCTTTATCTGGCTGTGTGCGAAGCCCTGGCATGTTGCAAATGTGTCCTAAGTCCTCTGTTGTTGTGTACAGCCCTTCTGTGTGCATCCTCCTCAAAGTCTCCCCCAGTGGAGTGAAAACCTGTTACTTGGTGTGCTGGTCAGGGCACATAACAAAAGTAGCATTTGAGGTGCAAGCTTCCATTTGTGCTTTTGCTGGCTGCTGCAGCACGCACCATAGTGTTGCGAAATAAAGGAGCCCCTCTGAGTCAAAAGCGGTTGCTTTGCTTACTCAAGTAGCTGATTCAGCCCCAAAATAATTATCCTTTATTTATTAGCACGTTAAAATGCCTTTAATTAGGTTTTGGTGCAGTATCTTGAATCTTCGGACTTGAAAGTTTTCTCACTCATAATTTACAAGTCAACCCTTTGGTGTGGTGTTACAGCTCCACAGATTATGTGTGGAGCTAATTAAGTAATAACGATTGAGGTGCAGGGTATTTCCCTGGGATTAATGACTGTCTGGGAGGAGTTGATGGCCCAAGGTGTAGCCAAGGACCATTAACACCAGCCAACTATTAATTCTAAGAAAATGCCATGTGCCAAGGTCATTGCTGCTATTAGAAGTTGAGGGCAATGAGGAGGTAGGTGTGGGGGGAGATGGAGTAACATGAGAAGTATATGGATTTCGAGAAAATGTAATACGGTTTTAATGGGTATCTGCACAGCGTACCTGTTGATTAGCCAGTCTGCTTCTTCCCTCCATTCCTCACGGTTCTGTCCAAAGCTTAATGGCCAGGATCAGGGCAAGCAAGGATGACGCTTTTCTCATCTGGTGCCCTTTTTCTTCATGGTGCCTCATATTTTGTCCACCTTAGAGGACACTTTATGCATATTACTAATGGCGTGAGTGGTGGTGTTTTTTTTTTTTTTTTCCTTTTAGGAGAAGTCTTAAAAGCCCAACCTAGCAGCAACCAAAAGCATTGAGAGTATCATGGCCCAGTAGGATGAGATGCTAAGTTTTCTGTATGAACAGGAGGGAGAAGAGTGGTGCTGTTGAAAAACCCGCAGACTGGCCAAATGTTAATTCAGGATTAACCACAAATATTGTGTCAAAACACCTGTTTCTGTAGCAAAAGGACCATATTTCAAAGCTGAACTGTAGTTGCAATGTAGCATACTGCATTTGGGGATTGTGGTGGATAGCTAAACCTAACTGCTCCCCAAGGGCTGTAGGATAAAGATAAATCTTCAGATAATTGTTTTGTATATATGAAGTTAAAAGCTTAAGAGACTTGGATTCAGACGACTTGAATTGTCACAATTGTTGCTTGATTTCAATTATGAAATTAGCATCTCTGGCAGAGAAAGAAACCTATATTGAATGGGGTTTTTTCTTTAACTTAATATTCCCAGCATCAAAGGAGTAGGGTTTGTGGCTGTGTGAATCTGTTGTCCACCAGTGAGTTTTCTGTGTGCTGTTCCCTTGCAAGGTAGGCTCTAATGTGAGTACTTGCCTTTTTTTCCCAGGGCCAATCTCCAGTCACTGATCTCCAGCTGCTGACACCTGGGTTTATACTTTTGAGGGTTCAGAGTTATGGGACCAGAATTTCCAAAACTGGTGATATTGGAGGCAGTTTGGAGGAGCCTTTTCCTGAGTGATGGATATCTCATGGGTTGAAGCGTTTGACTATCTTTTTCTCAACATGAAGGTCTGTATGAGTGAGTGATTAAAAAAATATATATGGGGCCTGTAGGAAAACCCATCAGAGGGACCATCTCAGCTGCTGAAGGAGGGAGATAGATATGTTGGTACCTGTGGTGTAAACAACTGAGTAGTCCCTCGGGCAATCTCTGGCCTTTGCTGGAGCAGTGTACTCACCGCTGCTTTAAAATCAGGTCTGGGATGTCTCTCCCAATTGATTTTTCTTTTAATAGTCCTTGTGAAACCTGCCTTTCCTATATTTTCTTGTTTGGCTGGAGTTCAGGAGGAATGAGTGTTTTAGGGGCAGGACTTCAAGGTGCCCTTTTCAAAGGAGCCCCGATTGAGTTTATGATGGGGCTCAGGCAGTCTTGGAGGAGTTGCAGGCGTTGAGCATCCATCCTCCTGTCTCTGCAAGAGGCTCCCAGCAGCTTGGGTGAGCAACACTGTGAAAGCCACCTTAGGAAACTCCCTGTTGCTGGCGTCCTTCTGCAGTCTCTCTCTAGTCATGTCCCAAAACCAGTGTGGCTGGCTAGTGAAATGGGTTTCTTTTTTTTTTTTTCTTTTTTTTTTTTAATTAATTAATTCATTCAGATATTTAAGAAAAGTCTTGAACAGAGTGGGGAAAGACGCAATTGAAAAATCATGTTTTTCATAATTTTTTAGTTTTCTTGCACATCATTGTAATCTTAATAATGATAAATAATCTGTTAAAAGCAATTATGGCCTGAATAATAATCCTAACTAATAAACAGAATGTGCTGTGTAATTTTGGTCGTTTTCAGCCATCTGGCTCCGGTTTCCCTAATTGACTTAAAGCATAGTGACAATGTCAGCAACATACAGTGTTCAGCTCGGCTGAAATTCCTGAGCAGGCATTCCTTACAGAAATCCAGATTACTTTTTTTTAAAGAAAAAAATAAATCAATAAATCAAAATTATTACTAGCTCTATTACAGCAGCACAGATCATGAATCTATCAGTGTTGTCTTCCACCAAGCTCAAAAAACTTTATTTATAATGATTTGATTGTGTACAGTTTCATTATTTTCTAGTGAAACTGCAACTGGAAGACTTTGAATGTACCCAAGTATCTAAATTCATGCTGGCACTTACTTCTGAAGCTGCCAGAATGTAAATGCTTTCAGTGTTGGCTGGACTTAAGGCGTCTCTTAAAACTCAAACGCTTCTTTTGGTTGGTTGCTATTTTTGGTTTATTTTTTTGATTAATTTGATTTTTTTTTAATTAATGCACATTATTGCTTAATTTCTGAGGTTTGCACTTAGTCTTTTAGACCCCTCAGTTTCATTTGCCAAAATGAAGCGGTGTGTCCATCTCTGGTTTTTCAGTGGTTTGCCAGGTTGGAGCTGGATATTTCTTTATATTTACTGCAGAGGTGACTTTCTTTCTAATTTTCTAGCCAAAACCTCAGCCTAGCGACTTTGTGGCTAGCTCCACTGAGTCTAGGTGCTTGCAGTCTGTTGTAATTACCATAATGAAGCTGAAGTGCCAGCCCCCAGTTTAACCTCCCTTCCACACTTATTACTGGGAAGAGTGTCTGTTCCTTTGCAGTGGGTGGGCTGCTTTTTTTTGTTTGCTTTGACTTCATGAGGTGTTGAGTGATAGGGTGGGATCAGCCTGTGTGGATGCAGAGCACAAAGCAAGGTGTAATGGTCCATATGAGAGCATACAACTTGGCTGGGTCAAATCACGATCCTCCTCGCCCAGTAACCTGGCTCTGAGAGTGGACACTGCTTATCCTTTGGAGGATATAAGAGCAAGACCCACATACAAAATTCTCCTCAAGAGACTTTACCAGGCTCCCACTGATTTTTGGCTTAGACCCCTGAGCAGGAGGTGGAGACCTGCACTGAATTGCACTCAAAGGAGACTTTTCAGATGAGAATTTGCTTACTTTTTTGAACCCATGCAAACTTTGGCATCTGCAGCACCCTGCAAGCTGGCATTCCACATGCATTGTGCTTTGTGTGTGATTTGTCCTATGCTCCCCCTTGCTCTGATAGTTTAAGACATTTTTAGAGGGGTTTTGCAGAGCCCTCTGAGACCTGTTGCAGCTTATCCCATTGCTGTTAAAGCCTGGGTGTTTACAGTGGCCATAAACTTGCCAGCATAGAGTTGTCAGTATAGCTTGCATACTACACAAAACACAGATTTTCTGCAACTCGTACTGTGGTTTTTTGCAAACCTTCGGTGGGGCACCTGAGCAGAGCACAGGTCCCTGCTGCTCATGAGCCAGACCTTCACGTCTCCCCATGTTCCCCTTTAGTCTGACTCGCGGCTGCTCCATCAAGTGTTTGCTCTTGGGGAGGGCACAGTTTATTGTCTGGATTTGCTTAATAGCAAATGCCTGGTTTGCCATTCGAGCCGCTGACATTTTCTGCATAGTTTGCTAAATTTGATTATGCCATTTGGGCAAGTTTTAATATTTGCATGCTGTTAGACAAATCAATTTAAATGGCTTTAAGAAGTGGAAAGATACAAATAGTAGTTTCTGCCCTTAATTTTGTGCAGTAAAGCTGTGGTTAAATGAGTTTATGTACTCCTACATGGCATACTGACTTATTATTTATTTTCACCTATGCTACTGTATATAATCATAGCTGCTCTGAAATATTGGCCCGTGTCCCTTGATGTGTATTATCGGATAACGTTCACCTGTTTGAGGGTTTGGATGTGTTGAGGGGTTGGATGTGTTGTAGGCTTTCAGTAAATAATGATGTGAAGAGTTGGTACCACAGAAATGCAATTTCTGTGAGATCTGGTGAGAGTGCAAGGGTAAAGACTTGAAGTTCAGAGGGGGCTTTGCAGTCTGATCCATGTTTTTGGATGTTTATTTATGGATCTAGAATAACTGGTGACTCATCCCAGACTTTGCAGCCCTCAGAATGGGAGCAAAAGCTGCTCTGGTTTAAGGAAAGCCATTGGGTCAAGGCCAGTGCACGATGTGTTCAAAAACTGGGTTGAAAGTTGTCTCATTTTGGGCTGAGGCATTAAGATGCTCTCTGGTAGACTTTTAAATGGCTTTCGAGTGAACCTGTCCTCCCCACTGTGCACAGAAGGGCGGGCTCCATTACAAGTCTGTTCTGGGTTTCGTGGGGTTTTCGTGGTTTTTTTGTGCTTTGGTTTTTAGCAAGCCCTTTAAAACTGTTCCATGCTTGAGGAGAAGACTTCATTGGTATATTTTTGATTAATGTAAAACCAGAGATCTGCTGGGAATACTGTATTAAAATAAATAATTAAAAAAAAAAAGCAGCTGTATTTGCAGTATCAAGCACTCAGTTTGTGTCTTGTGCTGGCTGACAGGGAGATGTGAAAGCCCTTGGTTAGGTTGATTGCCTTCATGATATGCTTGATATGAGTTAACTTGTTTTCTATACCTTATACCATTTTATTTTGTAGTAGCAAATAAAGCTTAGATGTAGTAAATGTAATGTCTACTGCTGCTTGATTTTACAGGCCAGTGAATAAATGAACTTCTTCTGATATTCCATATCGTCTCCTAATAAACAGAAATGCTGCCGTGGGATTGTGTGCGAGTGACTGGGAATTACTTATCTCTAGCTTGTCTCCTTAAAGTTGTTTTTCTCATGCACTTGCATGTTTGTAGTTTACCAAGAAAATAATTTTTGACATCAGATTTAGGCTCGGTGATTTAAAGCTGAATCAGGGTACTCACCCGTGGGATTGTTGAGTCAGGGTCTGTGATTCTGCAATGCTGCAAAGTCAGAGGCATTTGAGAATGAAATCATATGCCTAACTGAACCTATTGAAACTAAAAATGATGAAAAATAATTAGGAATTTTCAGTGTCAGATAGCCAAGGCAGTAGCAGCAACAGCTTTTTAGATGGGTCTTGATCATGCACTGCTGCATAGAAGTTTCATTTTCAAAACATGTATTTTAAAAAGATCATGGTGTGGGAGGCATTAGGGAGGCAGAGATTGTGAAGATTTTGATGCATTACAACAAGAGTCATCCTCCAGATGGGTGCCTTCCCATTTGCTGCGTGGGGAGGTCTTGGAGCAGGGAGAGCCCCACGTTCACTTGCAGCGAGTCCGTCGGAAAGGGGAGCGATGCCTTGCAATGTAGATTAAAGTCAACAGAAGAGGGAATTGGAGTGAGTTCATTAGCATCATGCATTTAATTGCTAATAAACTCCATGTGCCAGTGCTGCAGCTTGCCCGTGCTTCCCACAGCGTGAGCCAGGGTCACCCCTTGCCCACCTGGGTCAGCAAGCAGTGCCACGTGCCCGACCTCGGTGCCGGCAAACCACACATAGAGAAACCTTGGCATGTGCCACCTCGGCTCCTTGCTGGAGCAAAAAGCTGCAGCGCTCATCACAGGCACATAAGTGATGACAGGAATTGGGGGGGAACCTTTTGGGATTAATGCTAAAAATATTCAGGGAACCATCTGAGTGCTTGTAGTCTCTCTTTTTTTTTTTTTTTTTTTTTCCTGAGGCATGGCAAGGAAGGAGATGAAGACTCCTTATCAGTTTGCTGTCCTCATAGCACAACCTGCCTGCTGAATAGCTGAGTGACAGGCAATCTGGCCTATCCATATGACCATATTGTTTTCCTCCCCTAATTAGCCTGGTCCTTACTGTGCTGATGAGGAAACAGATGCACTGAGCAGCAAATTACCTTCATCTTGCCTCTGAACAAAAAAGACACAGCACTTAATTGACTCATTTGATCTCCCGGCAATTCAAACCAAGTAAAGTGGAAATATTTAAAAGTGGCACTTCATTTCTGAAAAGGGGGGAAAGTATGTTGGGAGTGTGTATATATGTATTTGTCTGTGTGCTTAGGGATTTAAAGTGTCAAATGTGAGGGTGATGGTGAGGCTTGCGGTGTTGCTATTTAATGCCTTTAAAGAGAGGCACTGAGCATCTTCCTACTCCAAGGAAGAACAATGAAAAAATACCCTATTACTTCCTTTGTCAACAACAAAATATTTGCATACTTAACTGCACCAATATTTCTTTACAGTTCCTTTTCTGTGCAGCATGGCATGCTGCACGTACTGGCAGCTGAAATGGCTTGCTCCCGCATCCCTGAGCTCCTGTCTCTGCTCCTGCCTGAGTACTGGCCATGCTGCAGGGCTTCTCTGCTGTCCCTGTTCTCTGTAGTCATTTTTTTCCTACACTTATATAAAATATATGTATATATTCCCTGCTAGTTTTTCTGTCTTGGTTTGTTTTCTTTTGTTTATCATATAAATAAAATACATATGGCTACATTTTGGAAGGTGCTACTCAAGGGCTTGAGGAGCGGTCTTAATAGCTGTGCCTAGCTGGTGCCTGATGTGCACCCTGGCATCGGTGTGGGTGCTGTGTCCTGCCACCTCCTTGCAGCTCTTGGGGTCACTAGGAAGCTCTTGACAAAGATGCACATTGCACCTTCCCAAAATTCCTGCATGGACAAAGAGGATGCATATGGCACAACACAGTCCAGCCTTGAAGCCTGAGAAGAAATTTGTCTTTTTATTTTATAACCTGTGTGTGTGTTCACGCCTGCAGCTGCTTCTTGGGTCCCCAGGGTGAAAGTCATCTGGTCGAGATGAATGGTCACTCCTTGAGTGTCACGGCTCATTGTGGCCAGATTTCTTTCTTGGTGCCTCCTTAATCCTTTAAGAGGTGGTTTCTCCCTCAACTCTCTGCAGTGAATGCTCTGCAAAAAGAAAATTGTTTCCATACAGCCATCACGGTGGCCATCCCCTTCATTGGGACACTGTATCTTAGCAGATCCTAAGGGTTTTTTAAGGTGCAGATGTATCTTCTGTTCTTCCTCTGATCTAAGTTGTCCTTTCCCTGTGATCAGGAAGCATATAATGTACGTCCCATTGATTTGTCTCTGCTGTGCTTCAGTAAAACCTGTCACTAAGTCTGCTTCCATTTCCATTTAACTACTTTGGGGTGTTTCAAGGTTGGCATAAATGCATGTACAGGGGCTGCTCAGAGATTTGCTTAGTAATAGTACCCTGTTGCATACTATCAGGACGCAAATGAGTATTATGCATGCCAGCTTGCAATTTTCAGAGGAGGGATTGTTTAGTTTTTGACACCCAGCAATTTAGAAATATTAAAGTTTCTCTAAATTACTCAAACTTCATATTTATGCCTGTAAGATGATGACTGAAATGCGTTCAGGCAGTACCGACTTCACTCAGTGGACTTTGCCTTACCCTGCTTCTCTTCTGCTTCTTCCCCTTTTCCTGAGCTTTCCACCTTCTGCATTTGTTGCAAATACCTAGTCAGTAGATCACTATTGCTGTTGGTTTGGGATGGGTTTTTTTAAGACCTTTTTCTTGTTGCTTCCCATTTTCATTTTATTATTTTCCTCCAGTTTATAAAGTGCAAGCATGGAAGAAAGCTTTTGGACTGAAGTGGGGCCAGTTCAATCAGAAAAGCTCTTGAGCACGCACCAGCCTGAATGTGCTGTGCTAATTCCCTAATCAAAGTAAACCACACTCTAAAGAAAGATGAGGGTTGACATAATTAGAAGGAGTATTTTGGATGCAATGTGAATTACGCATGCTAGATTTGCCATGATAAGAATCCTAACACGTCTGTTATCTTGGTGATTTTTTTTATTATTTTTTTTAAACTCTGGGATAATGAGTACTTTTTCTAATAAAACATTAGATATACTTACTCCATTTTACTTGAGCGTAAACCATCCAGGGAGAAAGAAGTGGGCTCAGGTATTAGACTCAGATTGTCTGTAAGCACCATTCTTGCAAATATATTTTCCAAGCTATTTTTTCCTCTGATTATATGATGCTGAACTTCTTATACTTGAGCAGCATATAATTGTCTAAGTAGGGCCCAGATATGCTGGTGGCTGTTAGCAAAGAAAGTAGAAACGGAGAGTTATTAAACTACAGAAGGCAGAAACTACATATTTTACAAGGGCAAAGACAATGACATCTGTAAAATGAGTAATAGAAAGATCACTGGTAACCGATATAGTAAGTGGCACCTTTTTACTTAGCATCATATTACTCTCATCTATTTAATTATCTGTTGCTTTTAACATTGCATGTGCTTTAAAAGAAATTAATAAATGAAAAATGGATCCGTCATTGAGTCAGACTGTTAGGTTTTTTATGAGCTGTTTGGATTTTAAATAATTTGTTGGAGCAATACTCCTGCAGTTTGTAGTAGTAGTTACGTATTCTGAATCAGAGGCCGTTTGAAATATGGTTGGTATGTTATACACCTGTGTGCTTGCCATACGTTCTTGTGAGAAAATCAAGATAACAGTCAATGAAAGTAAATCTCGCCTCTGCTAGTACGGGTTATTTTAGGTGATTTTTTTTTAAGTGGCTGTGTTGTGCAAAGACTCAAGGCCCCTGTGTTGGAGTGATGTACATAGCAGAGGAGAGGCCATGCATGCCCACACTGAGGGGTGATGTTTAGGGCAGCCTGCAGTGTGATGTCATGCCTGTATGATGAAAGAGCTTCAACAGGAGGGTTGATCAAAAGGTTCCTCGGTCTGCATGGTGTTGCGTGGTCTCAGTGCCATCCCACAGCCATGAGCATTTATGGATAAACGGCAAGTTGCAAACCACAGATGTCCCCTTCTAAAGTGAATGGGCTGGGTTGTTTAGGTTTTCAGTGGATAGTTCTGCTGTTGGTGTCCGGGTGTGATTGCAATGCCAACTTAAAAACCACAGGATCTGTGTGGTCCATGCGGCATGGGCAACTCAATAATACACAAAAGTCATTGAAAGTTTAAAGGGGCTTCCTTGCTCATCTTGCATAAAGAAATCTATAAAGCTCCTACCAAGTTTCAGCTGAGGAGCTGTGCTCTCCTCAGTTGAAGTGAGGCTTCAGCTGCCTGCTGTATGTCGGAGCAGGACCTTGAGCATTACTGTGGGACTGGTGCTGTTGGCAATGAGGGCTCTTGTACCTGAGAGGTGTTCTGCGATGGGTCTGAATGTAGCCATGGGTCTGGATTTTGTTGGTCAAAGAAAGTCTGGAAGGTGCTGGGGAGATACAGCGGGGAAACCTGTGGCTACAGGCACTGAGCATTACCTCCAAGGTCTGGAAAGCCTGAGACTTGAAAACTTACTCTGTTCCTGTCTTTTTCAAGATTATTGTCAGCATTGTTTTTTTTTTTGTTTGGGTTTTTCTGTTGTTGTTTTCGTTCTTTTGCCGGGTTGGCTGCTATTGCCAGTGCTAGCAGCTAAATCCATCTTGGTGCTACTGGGAAAGGTGGTTCTTTAGAAATCTGCAAAAATAGGAGAGAAGGGGGGAGGCGGGACCCTGGGTGGAATTTCAGACCAAAGGAGCCCTTGAAACTGTCTAGTTCCTCAGTCCTTGGAAACCTGTCCTAATGCAAGCAAAGAGTTAGAGATCCTGGGGCGATATTGGAAGCAGGTGCTGGTGCATGGCTGGAGCTGAGTGGGCAGGTAGAGCAAACCTCCTGTAAAGGGTCAGTGAAAAGATCAGGATCATAATTCTTTAAGTTTGTTTTATGTTTCTCTATTGTCCTTCTGCTCCTTAGCCCAGGATGAAGGAGTGCCCTGAGCATTCTGAGTGACTTATTTGTCGAACAGCACCCAGATATATGTTCCCTGCTCCCCCCCCAGTCAGGATGGATGAACAAAGGAAGAAGATTAAGAAGTTGCTTAATAACATAACAAAATAATGGAGAAAGCATTAAAGGCAGGAAAAAAGCTGTTAGTCTGAAAAAAAAAAATAGTAATTTTAAAACATGGCTAAAAGGATCAGCTTTTGGATGCGGTTGTGACCATCCCGGGGCTTCTACATGGCTGTCGTGGTTTGGGCTGGACTGGCCGTTGAGATGGCAGTACATCGTCAAGGAGCTGTTTTGATGCTCTTGTACCTTAGGTTTGGAGTGCTGATAGACAAGTATTTATGTATGTGCTACACCACTGGGTCAGTCATCTCATCGCAGAGTGGGAAATTAATTGTTCCACTGCGGACAAGATCTGAATGCCGAGTGCCTTCCTCCTTCCCCCGCCTCTTCTCTTTTTTTTTTTCTTTCAATATTTAGCCAAGGCAGCTGAGCTTAAGTCCAAGATTTCTGCATGTGTTTCCACACATCATTGAGGGACTGTAATTCTTTAAACGAGAATAGGCCTCAATTAATCACCTTTTGAACTCAGCGGTGCAGCTAATTGAATGAAACTTGCTGTGAAAGATACAAAATAATTAGTTTGTATCTGTTAGGTTGTCAATGTGTGGCTATTGTAACAGGATTTCTCTCTCCCCCTCCTTCCCCCTTTTTTTTCCTCCCATGACTACAGTTTATAGGTTTTTAAAGTATAATTAACATAGCTAGAAAATGTTTTCTTTCTTTTTGCTGAAAATGGCTAGTTATGACTTGTCAAGATATCAAGATTTCAGGAATTGGGAGATAAATACCTCATGTTTCATGGAGGACTTCACAAACACATTTCCAAAGCGATCCAAACGTGTGGTTTCTCAAGGGATTAGGAAGGTGGTGAGGCTCGGGGGGAAGTGT
>VFFE01007230.1:936465-959145 GCA_008921705.1 Burhinus oedicnemus | reverse complement strand
GGGCTGGGTTACACTTTTGTCCCATTTCTTGGCCATTGGTGAAGGATTTCCCTCACTGCACCTCCTGTTTTCTGCCAAATGGGGAAAGTAATAAAAATGAGGTTTCCTCATGTTTGCAAGGTGTTTGAGAATTGTGGGTGGAAATAATCCTAAACGGAGTAATAATCGTTATGAAATGTGATCTGAGGTATAAGCCTTGTGGTCCTGACTTGAGTAAAATCCCCTTGATTTGCTGGGAGCTGGACCCAAGCAAAGACTGTGTGATGCTATTTGTGGCTTGTGTTTCCCAGTGTTTTATCCAACAGAAGAAATGTGGAAAACCTCTAAAATGGCATTTTTTTCTAAACTGGGTGGGAGCATCTGCTCCATAGAGATCCTGTTGCGGGGCTCACTGCTGCAGGGGAAGACTTCAGTGAGCAAAGCACCCCAGCATGTGCTGAACTTCAGCACGTGAAACATTTTCATCTCGTGGGGCTGTAAATGCAATTTCAGAGGACTTTTCTTTGTAAGAGAAGGATCGAGGAGAGAGAGTTTTTAACTTACTGGTGATGTATTCCACGCAAGTGAGATACCCTGTATCAATGCCAGTTGTAAATTGCAGTGTTCGGAGTTTGCAATTTCACAGGACTATGGCAAGAGACAGGTTTCTGTCTGTGAGCCAGGGAGAGGAGGTAAATCCTCTCCTCACAAGCCCCCAGGGCACTCAGCTGGAGCCGGCTGCGGCTGGGACTGCCCTGACAACTTGAGGCTGTCCTGGCATTTCTTCCCATCCAAGTGAAGTGCGTTTGCTCATAATTCCATTTCTCTCCTCCTCTTTTTAGAGAAGACTAGATCTAATTTAGGTGACTCTCTGGAACATTACACATGCACACAGGAAAGGTGAACACGTGATCCATGTTGTGGTGGCTTTCAATATGTGTTTGCGCTATGCAAGATGCTCAGAGGTGGTATGCACCTGCAGGTTGTTAGCAGCAAATCTGTCAAGAAAGTAGTTATTTCATTCATTTGAAAATAGGAGCCTATCATATCATTTGGCTTCCTAAATGATTTCTGTGTCCACAGGCGACGCCGGTGCTGCTGAAGGGTCCTGGTCCCCTCTCAGCGGGCGCTGCGGCGTGTTTGCTTGTTTGCCTCCCAGCGTTTTGGTCCCCTCCGCCTTCTCTCAATAGCACTTTTCTTTGCAGTGTGAAAGCTTTGCATAGTAAGGACCTCACAACACAAGAATGAGTGTTACTTCCTTTTCTTTCTTCCTTTTTTTCCCCTCTCCCCGTTCTGCTTTTTGCATCCAGTTTTTGCTCTCTGCTGCCAGGCCAGAAGCTCCTTTGTTCTATCAATAGGGCTGGCCAAGCTGGGGGGCTGTAGCCCTCTTTCACCCATGACGGCTCAGTAGGAATATGTGTGTGTTTGTGTGTATCTCTTTCTTTTTTCCTCCCATTAGCTTTTCAGAGTAATTAGCGTGGCTTTACGGTTGAAGTCGGTGAAGAGCACAGCAGTGAAATCTGTCTGCACTGAAGTGCAGCAGAGGCTTTTATTAAGCTTATAATCGAGGAAGAAATCAAAACGAAAAAAGCAATGAATTGCAAGCAATGTAACAATTTGCTACCCGTTTCATTTTTGCAGGACAGCAGGCTGCAGAGGGGTTGAACCCTGTCTCTTGTCATGCATCTCTAATGCTCAGCAATTTGGGGCCGCAAGGGAGAGGGCTGCAGCTTGTGCTCCCTTTGGACTCCCCCAACCCTTTGCTTTCCCTTTTCCTTTCCTTTTCTGTTTCCTTTCGCAAACATTTATTTGCAAAAGTTTCAGTTCAAAATGTTGCACAGAGACCTGTTTTCAGATATTGTATTGAATGCCCTGTGTTGTATTAAAATGTATTCTTAAGGAAAAAAAATAAAGGTACCATGCTGAGACTGGACTTCTGGAAAATTTTGGCTCACACTGTTCCTGCCACATCTGAGAACTCATTCCTGTGTGAATGCCAGCTTTGCCCCTGGATTTGAAAACCAGTGTGATATCTTAGTTCAATTTATGCTTAGGTAACTTTCTTGTAAAATACTTAATTTTCATTAGCTTTCTTATTAGACTCCTTTTTTCCATGTAGGGTTTCATGTAATAATAATTGGACATTAGTTGAACAAATGTAAGTCAGCAGTTTTCAGCCTATAGAGCACTTTTTCTTTTTTTTTAACAGATGAGATGCTTTTTGGTAGAGGGACTTCAGTAATTTCCTCTGATCTGCTTCTGTTGTCATACCCCCAGAAAAGGGCTCTCTACAGGTACCCACTGTTCCCGTTAAATGCCCAAATGAGTCTCTGCACTGTGGGGCTCTGAGCCTCATATGGTGGGATAGGAGAACTGGTGCTATAGATGAAGAGCTGTGAGAAGTGAGGCACAGGGTTTCCTGGCATACCCAAGAAAAGCTGTTTGCTGTTGAGTGAGCGTGGGAACTGGGGTGAGAGGTGGTGGGTTGGATGCTAAAGGTGACGAGTATTCAGCTCCTACTTTCGTGGCCTTGAATAAATTCGTGCCCACAAATCTGGACACTGGCTGCCTTCTTCATTCACTTTAGTGGCCTGTTAGAGTATTTCAGTTATTTCTAGAGCTGGTCGAACTTTTTTCACATCAATAACTTCCCCACTAATAATATCTTGTTGAATATTGATAGAAAAGTACTACTTGGGTTTGTTTATTTTTTCCCCTAACAGTTGAGTTTTCAGATTGCCTTAGCTTAATAACTGTAAAGAAACTTAATTTCCCCTGTTCTCAGTCATCTTCTTTGTATCTTTCTTCTTAAAGGAAACTGAAATAAAACATCTTAACATCCTGAAATGGACACCCAAATGTTTTGCGAAATTGGAAAACAAGTGGGGTTTGAAAGTAAACTGAAACTGGGAAGGCACCTTTTCAAAAGGGAGGAAAAAAAAAAGAAAGATCTATGCTTCTAAAAGGAAATTCCTTGTGGAAAAGCAAAGTTTGGCAAAGGATCCTTTCTTCTTTCTCTGCTTTTTGTGTATGGTAATAGTTTGCAAAAAAATCCCAAATACTTCTGGCTGGTTTGTGTTTGGCAGTAAGGGGAATAAATGAGCAGGATTGCATCCATGGCACCACTGGAAAGGTACAGAGGAGATTGTTCTGCCCCTTGTGCCTCCCTAGGCAGAAAAAGGTGAGGTGATGACAGTGCTTCCTCGTTTAAGGCAAATTGAGGCAATTTTATTTTGGGGAGCAAAGTCATCTTTTATGAAGTGCCTCTCCAGCAGACAGTGCTGTGGCCATACTGCTGGTGGCTCTCCTGGCCATGTCCCACTTGTGGTCTGACTGGACCTGGTGCTGGTCCCATGAAGTCTGGGGTGAAAGGGTGAATACAGCTACATTGGCTCCCATGATGAGTGAGGATAGCCAATGTAGTTTGTGGTCCAGATTATACATTTA
Organism: Burhinus oedicnemus; assembly: GCA_008921705.1. Taxonomy (NCBI): domain Eukaryota; kingdom Metazoa; phylum Chordata; class Aves; order Charadriiformes; family Burhinidae; genus Burhinus; species Burhinus oedicnemus. Next base: position 955,719 of record VFFE01007230.1, on the reverse strand, counting down.
ATATATTCTTTGGAGCTTAAATTTAATTGCTTCATAAGTTTGAGCAAACAACTACAGTTCTAACCCAGAATGACTTGTTTTGAGGTGTATATTTTATAGGATTATTGAAATGCCTCGAGAGTAAAATCCAGATTTTGTCAACAGTGTGGACTTTGCAGCATTTGACTGCTTACCTTTTGCTTTAAAATCTCCTTGTTCATTATTCAGGGGCATGTCTCCATACAGACTGCATAGGGTTGTATATGATTTTCAGTGCCCCATTTCAAATGAGAACTTTTTTATAAAAGGACAGGAATTACTACAGCACTAACTCTGCATGTAGTTAGAAAAAAGTAAATACAAAAAAGTAACCACCGTCATCACTCTGTAGGAGTTGGGATGAAAAGAGCTAACGATTGCTATCTAAGTGATAAATGGGTGACCGTCTGAAAGGATTTCGGCAACAAGAGAAGACAGATGAAGGCAAAATGGCTGCTGTCTGCCTGCCTTTCATTCTTTAAAGAATATTATGATTAAAGCATATGTACTAGATGTAGCAATCTAGTTCCTAACTTGGGTCTAAATGATGTTTTGAATCAGATGGTGCAACAGTAATAAATGAGACCAATTAGTGACGACATATCACTTTTTCATATAGAAGTGGTGTGCCACAACCTCATGTGGAAAGGGAGAACCTGACTTTGGAGTGTGAGATGAGCACATACCTGTGGGAGAACCCACATTAGGGTGTCTTCAGTTGGTTGCTCCATGGTCCTACCCTCTCCAGTGGATGGACTTTGCATCATTGTCCATGGAATTGGGATGCACGAGGTTAGGAGTAGTCTGTGTGGAGCACTCTGTTACAGTTGTGCTAGGAGGTGGCTGAAAGGATTGGGATGGGACTTAGGGCATTCATTGTGGGAAAAATTTTGATCAGATCTGAGTGCATTGGATTTGCTGTGTTCAGGCTGTTATTGATGGTTCAGTTTGTGGCAATCCCTCTGGGGATGCCAAACCAACGTAGTTCAGCAAGCAGTCAAGGACCAGGTTCTCCAGAGTCACCTTGTGAAGCTTCCATGGTACATAAGATGGTGCTTAAAGTTCATCATAAGCACTTAATGTGGAAGGATGAGCTTAAGTGTGTGTAAAAAGCTTTATGGGATTGGGCCGCAAGCAGGAGAGGGATGTGCTTTTTTTCTCCATGCTTCTTCTGGAAAGGTCACTGACTTGGTGGGATCCTGCCCTTGCAGAAACTACAGCTCTTTCCTTTTTCACGTTTACCTGGAGCGATGTTTCTGGAACAAGGAGGTCAGATAAGACGTCTTGGCAGTGTGTGGCATTTGGGTGGCATGCTGCCTGGTCCTATCAATACCAGTAAGTGGTGTGGGGCTGCGCTCGTCCTGGGGGAGAGTTGTGTGCTGTCTCACCGACTTTGTCACCGGTTTGGAAATTGTCTCTTATGGGGCGTGTTGCTGTTGCCTCCAGTTTGACATGTCATTCGTGCGTGGCCTTCATGGAGATAGTTTCCCAGCCTCTCCACTGCTGAGGACGTAAAGCTGAGTGCCTGTAGTCTCGCCATCATCCTTCGGCTCATAAACTGTGCCTACTCTCTTCTTTTCCCTTGCTCCCAGAGCCTATAAAATGTAACTCCTGGTAAAGAGACACAGGTGTGAAGTTTTTAAACGGGTGAGAGCGAAACTCATTCACTTAAATATTTGCAGAAGGATATGCAGAGGAGACCCGTGTGAATTTGTGCATCTGCAGAAGTGAGGACTTGGAGCAGATTTTGTCTGGCTGTTTTTACCCAGACGTTGCAATTGCTGAACATACTACTTCTAAGCTTATTTACTGTGCTGCTGTGCTGAGCCGTGAGACTTGGAGCTGTAGAGGAGAAACTGCTTCACTCCTCCTTGTAATGTTGGGGTTGAAAAGAGCAAAGTGAATTGTCATGTGGGAGCAGCCAGGTCTCCTTTGCACTTTTAAATGTATGGGGAGAGCATATACTAAACAGTTATATGCCTTTTTTATGCTACTGCTCAGCAGCTGCAGCAGGGAGAGGGGTTTGGACCACATTGGTGTCAGAAAGAAGGATGTGAGGAAAAAGTGAGGGTGATGTCATTCTAACAGTAAATCTTACTGAAGGGGTACCTCCTGCTTTTCAAGAAGATACAAGGCTTATATAAATAAGGTAGCCAATGAAGTTTAACTGAGAAATGGAATACTGAATTAAAAATGCAAGTGCCAACTCACTAGACGAAGTGTCAGCCTTCTGATAATATGCTGGTCCTCTGAACTTTTAATTGATTAATCAGTCCACTAGTCTTTTCTTAGACAAGCAGTTATATAGCGGACGAAGGAAGTACAGTGGGGTTTAATTCTGTATATCAGTTATTCAACCTTATATAGTGATATCTAGGTTATAATTCTATAAAACCTCTGATAATAGTAATCATAAGTCCTAACTGGTTGATACCAGTTTCTTCTGTTAAATTTTATAGCTGCTTCTCTAATTCAGTTGATTTGTTTCCTTAGATAAGCTTTAATGCTGTGCTACTCTCCTGTCACAGTTCCCAATTTAGAAGTAGTTCAGTCTCACCAGATTGGCAATGATCTGCTGTCATGCTCAAAGTAGATATTTTGATGACTTCCAGTGAAAACAAAAAAAAAGAAAATTGGTGCTGTATGGGGAATTGTTAATGTTACTGGTCACTACTGTATAATTTGATCTACAGTGCAGTTCTCAAAAGTGCTCAAGCTGCTCTGGGGAAAAGTTTTGGGTACACACCATAACCTCAGGTATTCCTCGTTTCCTTACGTTCTGTCTTGTACGTGCAGCAGACTTCTCTCAAAGTTGTTCATTGGCTTCTTGCCACTTGTCTGACATAAGAGTAGGAGGAATGTGCCATCCCCCTGCTGGGATTTGGATTCCTCTGCATTCACAAAAATTCAAAGACGTGGAGAATGAGGTTTGTTGTGTTGCTGGACAGGGTAAATCAGGAACAAAAGGGCTCATTTTGACCTCCTTCCAGATTTCACAGGTACTCAGGGTTTTATCCAGAACCCAGTCTAAGCCTTGTGGTAGTCTTGGTGGCCCTCAGGTCCAGTTCTTAAAAAATAATGGAGAGGCAGTGAGTGTTTGTGTTCTTTGCTATCTTCAGTGGTAAGTGGTTGGCGGATGGGATCTCTGAACTGTTCACAAATCCATGTTGTGCTTTGGGGGGCTCAGCCTGCTTTGTCTGGTGTCACATCCCTGACTTACATGCAGGATGCACTGTCCCATCTTAGTGATTTTTTGGGAGGATTCATTCTTAACAAAAATACATTCATTTTGTCATCAAAATGAACTCGTGCAAATATGCAATTGATTATCACATTAACTGAGATGGTGTATTTACTAGCCAATTACTATTTTTGAGTTATGCAATAAATTTCAATTCTCCCCAGCTTTCTTTGGGAAAAGCCCTAAGTCTATCAGGAACTATATCTTTTGCACTAGTATTCTGTAATGAGTTGGCTCCTCTGTTTTTGTCAAAGTTCTCACTACCCTATTTGAAATCAGTGCAGACTATGAAGAAATTATGTAGAAAAGATGTAAACCGTACTGTCAGCATTTGTGACATTGTGGTGCCCTAGAACACGGCTCACTTTTTCACCCTTCAGTCAGGAGGAGGACTTCCCTGGCTGCAACTTGTTGTCTTTTAAACAAATCCATGTCTGAGAGGGGTCACAAGGAGGGACAAGGAAGGGGCAGTCAGTCTGATCGATAATGCAAGTAAAGCTCTGGGGAGGAGCCCTGAGGCTGAAGCACATGAGAACTTGGCTACCTCCTGGAGAAGCAGATGGGTGGGGACCAGCCAGAGATGCAGTTCGGAACAATTGGGCAGAGCTAAACACTGATTAGGGGAAGAGGACTGTGTGGGAGAAAAGGCTTTGATACATCATTAGGTCTGGATAGCAAGAGGAGTGAGGTGATGCTGGAAGGAAGGAACTATAAGCATTGTTCAAAACATGTGGGTTTTGGACCTATATTGTTCAAATTAATTAGGTCAAAAGTGTTAAAAAATCTTGAATAATCAGGTGCATATTTCTGCATCAGAATTTACATAACCTTTCTGGTCCTGTAGGCCATATATATTGGTGACTTGAGATCCTGTACTGTTTTTTTTCATAGCCTGTGATGTCTTTCTTGGCACTTCAGCCAGAGGTGGTCTGCTTTGACCTCCCCTCCAGTGGTAGAGAGCAGCTGATGAGTCTTACTCTCTGCAGCCTTCTCAGGATTGAGGCCTTCGATGTGAACAATTATCTCCTTAAGGAGGAAGTTGTGAGACTCTTAAATTAGAGGCATCTGATTAGCCACACTTCATATGCCAGGCATTAGTTATAAAAAGATATACCTTGCTGCTAAGACTGAGTGATTAATTTGCAAGCCAGCGAGTTGTTATATTGTGCTAACAATTACCATATTTGATAGATTAAAGCTCGCACTAGGATATCAGTTGCCTTGGGAGTTTATTTACAATTCCTGCTCTGTGTCAGGCAAAGAAGTCCTGGTGTGACAATTACTATATAATGTCTTGATGATCCCGTCATGTTTAAAAATAATGTCCAACCAGAAAATTTTGCCCATCTGTTTGTTACGCAGGGACCCAGCCCCGCCAGCCCTTCCTGTTGAGAAGCTTAGCTTCTTCCTACAAGAAGTCATCAGCCAGATGTAAGTCTCTTCTGCAGAAAACTTCCCTTCTGGAAAAATAAAATTAATAAACAAGGGAACTTGTGGTTTGCTCTGAAATGAAATGAAAATGTGCCCTTTTGGATTATAACTATATATACTGTGACTATATTTGCGTATGTGTATTAACTATATATAACTTCTAGAGTGCGCAAGAAACTTTGGTTTCTCATGTTGGAGTTACACCAGTTTGGCAACAAAGATGCTTGATTATGCAGATAAAGAGCACAATTGACTTTATGGTCCAGTGGTCTGAGAATTTCATATTCTTCAAAAACAGGGGGTAAAACAATTGGGGGTGATGGTGGCAAAAGATGAGGAGAATAAAGTCACCACCTTAGCTCTCTTTCTGATTAGAAACGTCCTATAAGGTGACAATGACATTCCCATTGCTTGTTTTGTTTGTTTGGGGTTATTTTTGGTTTTGTTTGGGTTTTTGTTTTTGCAAATCGATATCCAGCCAACCAAGAGCTGTTGCCCTCACCAGGTCTTGGTGTGAGCATTGTAACTGGTGTTAACAGCCCTCCGTTGCAGCAGTGTCAGCCATGAAGACAAAAATAGACGTGCCCCAAAACTCCTATCCCTTCAGGAGATCTTTGACCTGCGTTCTTGCTTATGTAAAGCTTTCATACCTTTTGTCTCCCTTTTTTTCCAAATGGCTTTATTCATTCTGACTAGCGATCAGGCCCTGTTTTAATAACTCATGAGCCCCTGTTGTCCCCACAAAGCAGAGAGGAGGACTTTGCATGTCAGAAACCTTTAGCAGTGGGCAGCACACGAAAGGTCATCGTCCAGCCAGGGTGATTTATGGGCCCTGGGCGGCTAGGGCACTTTCCTCCTCCTCCTGCTGCTGCTCCTCCTCCTCATTCCCTGCATGCCTTTGTGCCCATGTCATCATTGGGCACTCCTCCTCGCTCCTCCTGTGGTATTATTACTATTATTTTTTTTAATGTCGAAATGAATGATGGTAACTGCCTCCTATAAACAAGTTTTGGGAAAAAGAGAGATGTGAACTCCAGTGACCCAGGCAATGCGTGGTGGGAGTATGGAGAACAATGTCGCCCTTGTCGCACTCTTCCTCTTGGGCATCCGCAGCTCGCCTGGCCCTGCAAACCCGGCTCCGTCCTGGGGACGCAGGGCAGGCATGAGGCCACGGCATGCCATGCTGACTGGGGCCTTGCAAAGGCTGACATGTCCCTCAGCATCCCGGTGACATGGCACTTGGGATGGCATTGTGTCCTCTGCACAGGTTTAGTAGCTGTACGGCTTTGATGAATCACTTTGTCTGTTTTGGGTTTTTTTTTGTTGTTTGTTTGTTGTTTTGGGGCAGTCCTGCAGACCCGCTAGACTTAACAAGATGATTCATAGCCATTTAGCCTCCGTCATCATTGTATCGATTCTGCAATCATCACTAAGAGATCTCTATTACTATCTTTTTTCCTTTGGCTTTCGGTAAATTTTCTGCCTTCTGCCCCTTGTAAAGCCAGTAGCAGACAACAAGAATGCTTTGAAATTACATTACGAGGACCGCAGCCGGTATAAATAGATTTTACTTTGATGGAGCTGCTCTGATTTACATTACCTGAAGATGAAGCCTTAACTGTTTGTTTAACTCTGGTACTTCTATTAAAAAATAGCACTCAGTGATAAATTCCCACTCATTATAAGAGCGAAGAAAGGAAATGAAAAGGACATCATCTTTCCACCTTTGACATTTTGTAGACAGGAAGAGGGGTTTTTTTTCCTGGTTTGAAGCTACATCATTCCTTACTACTTTAAGTGGGATCAGAATTTTGTCTTCAACTTTGTCTTATATGGGAAAAGAAACAGAAAAGGAGCTGTCCTTGGCCTTGCAGGTAGTGCCCTGAGAACACTTTGCCTCTTCCTCACCTGTAAGGACTGGGTTTTGATATTTATATTCAATATATGGCTTTGGGAGGGTTGGCAGACCCATTCAGATGAGTGAGTCTGTATGAGACAGCTTCTCAGGAGGAGTATCAAAATGAGCTCCGTAGTTTATAGCGGGTAAGATGATAATAGGATGGATTTTCAGTAGGGTAATTGTAATTGAATGCCCAAACCACGACATTGAACAAGGAATGTGTTTATCAAATGCAAGTGATGGAAGAGAAAGGAATTAATGCATGAACACAGATGGAAAGTGTTGAGTTGTTATTGCAGAAATTTAAATAAGTGGTATATCCTGTTGTGTGGTGAGCCACACAAACAAAACAGTCTCCAAAGAGTGCTCCACTGGCTTTAATGTTAGTGTTAAATACGTCACCCAGCCATTGCTGTCTCGAGGTCCAAGGCATGCTGCTGGCTCTATGCCACAAAGGACTGCTCAGATCATAATGGTTTGGAGCAAGCCATGAAAATGGCAGGGATACGTTTGCAAAAATAGCAGGGCATTTGGTTGCATTTAAACCAAAACTGCCTCAGTTCCTGACGAAACTCACCATTTCAGTTTGAAAGATTGATTTGTTAGGAAATTTCCCTAGCCAAAATGTTCTGAACAGATCAACCTGTGGTCCTTCTCATTTCCATTAAGATGTTGGTTTTGTCCAAGGAGGACTGTCTGGTCCATGAGAAAACCAAGTACCTGACGCACCAGTAAGGACTGTCATGAACAATTTGTGGAGAAACCAAGAGGAAAATTGCCTGGAACAAGAAAGGAAAATGGAAAACTGGGTGGGAATTTTTTTTTGGTGACAAGATATGGTGTGGAGGTAAAAGAAGAAAAGACTGCTATTATTACTAAGGTTTAGCAGTAGCTAACTATTAGCACTTAACAAATAGGGCTAATGTTATTGCTATAACTTGGTATTAAGTAACAAATAAAAATCTGAGCACGAGCACTAATTTTTCCTCCTTGCACCTGACTCATCCAGTGGTGTTGCAGGCTTTGCACTGGTATGTTGTGGATATTCAGGGTAGTTAAGGGGAAAAAAGATGGAGATCAAATCACAATTTGGACAGAAGATATCCCTGCAGAGAGAAGTGCCATATAGATTTTGGTATTAAAAAAAATTTAAGGTAATAAAGCTAGACACAGAAGTGAAAGAGAGGCTATAACCTCAATAGCCATATGCTACAAAAAACAAGCAGGAGGAGGATCAGTGTAGTGCAGTATAAACTGCAAACTCTCTCCACTGGGCTTAGCAGAACTTAAAATAAATGGGAAGATAATAAACAGTGCAGCAAATACAACAGAAAAGAAAAATACTCTAGCGCTGCTGAAGAGGTCAGCCAGTGTCTGCTTTAAAAGCTGTGATGAACAATCCCTTATTTTCCGAAACTGTGATTTGGGGTCCTTGGTTTGTCCCAGGATGCAGCACAGAGCATATACGAGCTGCAGAACTGAGACACGGGAGGAGGAGAGATGTAACATCCCTTAGCAATTACAGAAGTGGATATTAATCTTTTCCATGAAGGCGAAACATTTAAAGAAAAGGCTTGATATCTGGGGTTCTACTGTTGCAAACAAGAGTGCCTCAGTTTCCTCATCTGTAAAATTATAAAGGCTTCTTCATGAAATGTGCTTTGAGATCCTGTCTATAAAAAGCTGCAGTGAGGATTGAGGAGGTACCTGACTGCACCCAGGAAACATTTGGGAGTAGAGCTAAAGTCCTCTTGAAAATGTAACCTAAATTTCTGTGCTGCTGATGTGCGTGCGTAAGGAAGGTTGTGCCTTTCCTGAGAAAGATGGTCTTTCTATTAATTCTCCGCAAGGGACAAGACAATGTTTGCAGCATTAACAGGATTATGTATTTGAGTAGGAAATGTAGGACTCTTAATCACGGGCCCTTTTTTCTCCTGCTTTTGCTTTGGTCCTCTATTGCTACATCAATATTTAACATTTTTCATAAGTTCATTTTAGCTCTGTCTCATTTCATGTACTTGTTATTGCTCTGTTGCTGATTTGAAAAGCACTCCCACAATCATGGGGATTTTTCTGGCTTCATACTGTTCTTTGAATTACGTGTTCTACACATCACAGACTATGGTTTTTTGGCTGTAAGTCAAAAAAATGTTCCTGGGGATGATGAGAGTTCGCTTTTTCACCAATTTGTTTGTCTCCCAAATGCAGCAAGAAGCATTTTTGTTAAGTAGCTGATTCTATCCTCCCACTCTCTTCTGGTTTAGAAAAATGGCAACTACCCAAAATTCACACTTACCTTATCACCTGTAGACAGGGCACCTCTGGTGCCTGGTGTGAGCTACTCTGTTGTGTGACAGGCTGGTCTATACCAAAGCTGGGGTGGGGAATTGCCTGGGCTGGGAAGGACCCCATGGGTGATCTGAGCTCCAACATACCAAAACGATCCAATGCTCACGTGTGTGTATACAAGTAGTGGTTGTGTGTGGGTGTGTACATACAAAATAGGTGGATGTATGCATGTGCAATTTTGTGGGATCCTGTGCAAAAGCCTGTCTAGAAACCTCTGTGATACCTCCTAAACTTGATAGCAGTGAAGCTTCCTACCACTCACCACCCTGAGCCAGAGAGCTGCTTAGGGATTAGGGAAACATAGCGTATTAAACAACAAATAATACATAAGGGGTTTTCAGGTGTGCCCAGATAGCTCAGAAGTTGTGGTCTGGCTCTGGCAAGGGGCAGAGCTGGCTGTTTGGGGAAGCCTTCTTCCTGAAGGCACTTTTGGTTACACTTGCTGCAGTTTTGGTTCAGCTCTTCCCACCTGCTCTTAACTAGAGGTCAGGACATGCCCTGAAGCAAAAACATTTGTATTTCTTCCAAAGCTTTTAATCATTTTGGTGGTAACCCTCCTTGATCTCCTTTTAACTTGTGGATTATTCACATGTAGTAAAAAAGGCCAAATGTGTTGAATAAATTTTTCATGATTAATGGTTTTGTCCAGAGTTATTGCTGGTGGAGATGTAGGCATAACGGCAGTATTTTTATTTTTTTGGCTGACATATAAAAGCAAGGGAAAGCCAAAACTTATTTTTTATTTAATAGAGAGTTCAAAATGTCTGTCGTCTTATTGGTGTTATTTTTAGGGATATAGAAAGAGCAGGTTGTAAATTGTGAGTAATTTAATTTTAATTAGTTCTGCTAAAAGCTTTATTACTCTCTCCTATTCTCTTTCCGTGAAAGTGATAGCAAGGCAAATGTTTGTGATCCTGAGTGCTGTAAGAGGGTGCTGTTTTTCAGACCTCATGGCATAGCTTATCAGCATCTCCAATTCTTTGTGATCCCAAAAGCCTGCACTTCTGAAGTGCTCAACTCTGCCCAGAAAAGCTGTCGCAAATGGTATCCCTTTCAGATACTGGAAGGCTGCTATAAGGCTCCCCGGAGCCTTCTCTTCTCCAGGCTGAACAACCCCAACTCTCTCAGCCTGTCTTCATAGGAGAGGTGCTCCAGCCCTCTGATCATCTTCATAGTCTTCCTCTGGGCTCACTCCACGAGGTCCATGTCCTTCTTATGTTGGGGGACCCAGAGCCGGATGCAGTACTCCAGGTGGTGTCTCACCAGAGTGGAGTAGAGGGGCAGAATCACCTCCCTCAACCTGCAGGCCACGCTTCTCTTGATGCAGCCCAGGATATGGTTGGCCTTCTGGGGCTGCAAGCACACATTGTCGGCTCATGTTGAGCTTCTCATCCACTAACACCCCCAAGTCCTTCTCCTCAGGGCTGCCCCGACCCACGTGCAGGACCTTGCGCTCGGTTTTGTTGAACTTCATGAGGTTGGCACAGGCCCATCTCTCAAGCCTGTCCAGATCCCTCTGGATGGCATCCCTTCCCCTCCAGTGTGTCAACCGCACAACACGGCTTGGTGTCGTCAACAAACTTGCTGAGGGTGCACGCAGTCCCACCATCCATGTCACCAGCAAAGATGTTAAACAGTACTGGTCCCAATACCGACTCCTGAGGAGCTCCTTTTGTCACTGCTCTCCACTTGGACATTGAGCTGTTGACCGCAACTCTTTGAGTGCAGCTATCCAGCCAGTTCCTTATCTACCAAGTGGCCCATCCATCCAATCCATGTCTCTCCAATTTGGAGACCAGGATGTCATGCGGGACAGTGTCAAATGCTTTTCACAAGTCTAGGCAGGTATCTCTTATCTGTAGAACTCTGAAGTTGTTCTTATCCAAAAATGAGGTTTTGCACTATTTTTGGGTTAGCTGGCAGATGCTGTCTGATGCCCTTGTGTAGCCACTGCTGGTCTCTTTGGGAGAGCTGCTGCAAGGTCGAAATTTACCTTGTTTGTCACCTCCGTCCTCTGAAACAAAGCATGTTCATTAACTGGCTCTGCTTAGTCCTGTTACAGTCCTGGTGATGGGATAGACCCTCCCAAGGCCCCAAGATGCTGTCCTGGTGGGCTACAGGTAATTCTGCCGGGTGGGTAGCCTTGGGTGTTCATCCCAAAATGGGCTGCTGCATTTGTCTTTGCTCGTATTAACGATGTATAATGGCCCTCCTTCACTCATTTTATCTCATCTTAGTCTGACTGACTCTCACTCTGTCTTTGTAGATGAAGAGTTTGGCCAGGGGCCAGGTTTTGGTACCAAAACAACCTGTTCAACCTGTTATTTTGATCCCTGCGATTGCTGGGGTGTTGGTGTTGGAAGGATGGATGCTTTGCTTTTTATTTACTTGTAGTGGCAATACAGCAGGTCTCCCTCTCTCTGTTGTTGTTTGTCCTGGAAACTCATTTTTCATATGGTTCTTTTGGGGAAGAGCTTTGAAGCTTTCTTGTCTGGCCTCATCTGCAGTGCTGCTGCCACTGGCCTCCCAGGGCTCAGCCTTTACAAATGGCACCAAAAAAACAACCCCCAGCCGACCACTTGTGTTTAATGAACTCGGTTGCACAGCATGAAAATGCAGCTCACCCAAGTGTGGTGATGGCTTTAGAAAAACAACGGGGGAAAAAAAAATTCCCTAATTGGATTCTATCAGTTAATCTCTCAGTGAAGCAACACAAGTGCTAATTACTGCTATTGGTGACAGGTAGACTTATTGAAGCATAATGCTGCTTTCAGGTTCCAAAAAAAAAAAAAAAAAAAAGACTATATTTACAAAAAGTAAGTTATTTAACACTCAACAGGGTGCATCTCAGATAGCATTGCAGCATACCTATTAAATTTTTAGTCCAGATTATGATTCACAGCTAGGGTACAGAAGTTGCCAAGCAGCATAACCCAAGCAACAATTATTAATTAATCAGGTGCTAAAAGTGCCTAAAGAGAGAGCAGTCGGCAAATGATAAGGGTCTCCCTGGGATTCAATTTTTTTTTTTGGTTGCAAATTAGTTGAAGTGTGTACCATAATGTGATCTCCCCTTAGCAGATATTGCATCCATTACTCTTTCTACCCATATTAATAAACCCATTGATGAATATTTTCATTCTTTAGACGGTTTCAAAAAATGATTTGCAATTGGAAAACCATTTAACTCGGCAACTGTATGTACTGCAAGGAAAATTTGGGAGATACTGTAAATTGTTTTGACAGATTTGAAAATGCTGTTTATATCCATTAGTTGCTACAAATGCCAGGATGTTGTGATTTGTCTGCCTCATTCTTCCTTACTGAAAGAGGATGCGTTATAATGTTTGAAGTCAGTAAAGAATGAGGAAGAACTTCTTGTAGGAAAAAAATATCAAGTATGTAGGTAGTTTTAGTTTTCTCCCAGCGTTACCAATTAAGTTTCCCTCTGGGGAGGGACTGGTGGGTCTCTGGGGCATCCCCCTGAGCACGATGCTGTGCGTGCATCCCCTGGGAGGGGAGAGATGCCATTTCCCATAGGGACAATGAAGGTGTGGGGGAGCCAAGCCAAGCCAGGGCTGCCAGAGCTTCACATACACGTTCCGTTATAAATGCCATCACTGACAAGATTATTTTTGTAAAAAGAAAGCTGATTTTTAATGCTTCCCAGTCTTATTTTGACTGAGAAATAATGTATGTACTGGAGCATATTAGCACATCTTGAACGGTCATTTTTGGTGTCACACTGGTTCTGTTTAGCTCATCATTTTCAGTGTAATTAGTTTGCTTTCTGGGAGCTCTGATGCATATGCATTTAAGAGTGGCTTGACCTCTCAATTTACTTTTCCTTTTTTTTTTTTTTTCTTTTTCTTTTCCTCCAAACCACTGAGTCGAGTATATGTAGGAGGACAGGGGAAAACCAGGACACTGAGGCAGAAAGTCTTGTTCCTGAAGAACAAAGCAGTATCTTTGCAAGGATATATTAGATATAAACACTGTTAATAGCAGCTGCGCTATTGAGGCAGAACACAGTGCTATTATCACTCTCACTGGACATCAGTTGGGGAGTTTGTGACTGTCCCGTCATCCTCATTGCACGTACTGCCATTTCCCCTTGCTGGAGGGGGACATGCCTTGAGCAAACAGCCTTGTTGCAATGCTAGTTCACAGGCGAGGTGTGCTGCTCCGGTCAGAGCTGGGGACTGGCCTCCTGGTCCTACCTGGTGTTGTGTTGCAGAAATGCAGAAAAAAACTGACTTGATGTGGTAGCAGAAGATACAGGTCCGCATTTTAGGGTTGACGGTTTGGTTTGGTTGCATTTTGGGTCTTCAGTTACCACTTGCGTATCCTTGTCATTGTGTCCATGTAGCTCTTTACGGGGCTGCTCTGGGAACTTGGGTGAACTAATTGGTCTTAAGAATAATACTTTTTTCCCTTCTTTTTTTGGCCACCGTTGTTGTGAGGAAGCAGCTCAGGGTAGGGAGGGATAACTCCTTAATTCAGCTTTGCCATTAAATGCCTCCTGTCATGCAGATAAAGACTTTTCTTCCCACCTTACCTGTTACAGCTAACTTAGTGGTTAATTCCTGCTTAAACAAGGGTTCCACAGTGTTTTTCCAGGTTCAAAGTCAGTGTACATAGTTGCTGCCCCCGGTGCTTCTTTCAGCCCATCAGCTGTGCCCAGCTAGTCTTATGAAGGCATCACACGTAGCTCATGGGTAGGGATTGGGACTGAGAGCTGGAGATGGGTCAGTGTTGGGCATATCTATCTTGTAATCGATGGTTCGTACGAGCCCCTGCTGATGCGCAGGGCTTGTTTTGCTGCTTCTCCACAGCTTTGTTGGGAAACTTTGGTCCATTAGTATGTATCACAACTTGGGAAGGCAAATGTGTAAATTTTGTAGTGTAGTTTCTCAAACACTTTCTTGTGGTACGTGAAACTTAGTTGGGAAATCTCTAAGTTGAGCCTGGAGATGGGCTGGGCAACACTCTCAGTGTATCATCAGGAATTTTTGGAACCTTGTCATGAAGCGGACAGCATTTAGAGCTGAAAAACTTTTGTGGTTGTTTGATACACGGGGTATTTCTGTGTGGGGGTCCTGGGAATGGCAACATGATCAATGGTCATATCTTTACTATCCAGCTGTCATTCTTGCTTTTCATTTGCAAATGAAGATGCAAGTAACCTGCTTTTTAACATATGGCCCATTAGCTACCTCCTCCTATTCAGATGGTAATATAGTGGACCATTGGTGATTTAGCGTTCTGACTTGTATGGAAAATAACAGATTGTTTACGCTGGTAATTACATCATTTCCATATCAATTGGTCTGGCTAGACCAGTGCCTTAAAATAAAAAACTTAGGCAGGACAGTACTTGCCCAAACTGGTTAATGGAAAAGCATTGTGTTTATCTTGGGTACTGCTTTGAATTGTTGGCTAACCAGACAAAGGGAGAAAAGGTGGTTACAGATGAATCATGTATATAAGGAGCGAAGACTTAGGATGAGTTACAAAGTCCCAGCAGGCACAATGGATGTGGGGAATTTGAGGAGGCTGAAAAAAAACAATGACTTTGAAGGATTAGTCAGAAAATACTGTTCTAGATCACCAGCAGATAAAAGTCAGCAGGGGACTCTGGGGATCTATATATTTTCTTATATTAACAGGGGTTTTGGCCTCTTGACTTCCCTGGAGCGGACTTCCCTGGAGAGGTAGTGATTCATAGCAGTTGAGTATCTAAACAACTTCCATTAATTATTTGTATTGTAGCCATAACAGGAGCAGCTGAGATCTTCCTTCTGTGCTTGGTAGTCAACAAGAGTTTGTCATCAAAACACAAATGGCTTTTTTTTTTTTTTTTCCCCCCCCCCCCTTTTTTTTTTTTTTGAAAGGGTTGAACAATAGGTGGTTTATGCCCATTGCAGGAGTTCTGGACCTGAAGTTGGCAGTGATTAGGTGGCTTGTGAAGATCACGCTTGATGCTGCTATCTGAGCTGAAGCTGTCAGAACAGAGATTGTCAGAGTAGGTGCTTCAGAGAGGTCAATGTCAGCTGTCAATTTGACAACATTAGTCCATCCAACCCTTTCCCTTCTTCAACACCTTGATATGTGGAGTTAGTAAAGGTGTTGAGCCCATGAATTAGTCAGACACATATCAGAATGACAGTGATATATAGGACTACAGGGCATAGTCTGCCCACGGAGATGCACCAAGACCTCTGTTGAATATAAACAGTTGGACTCCACATTGCCATCTGATGTACTGCCTGTGAGACTCTTCTGCTGTTTTTTGTTTGTTTGTTTTTGTGGGTTTTTTCTTCTGACTTGATCAACATGTGGCAAGTCTCAGCCCAAGCACTGCTCTCAGATGGACATTGAATGTCCCAATGGGAAGAGGCAGCTGAGAAGAATGTGAATGGGAGTAGCAAAAATGATCAGGGACCTGGGGGACAAGGTATTTGGTGAAGGCTGGTTGTTTAGCATACAGAGGAGGAGAAGATAGCCCTGGTGACAGCTTTGAGGTTGCTGCAGAGAGGAGGAGATACCCAAATCCACAGTAGGCAGCATAAGGTGAGACAGCCTGAAACAGTAGCAAGGGACCAGCAAGTTAGATGTTAGGAAGTACATTCTATTGGAAGGAGTAGTGACACATGGGAGACCCTATGTTTTTTAGGTCCTTCAGGTATTTTACATTAAACTTTTAGGTACTCCTCCTTTGTAGTGTGGGGCAGTTGAAGTAGACATTGTCTTGGTGTCCCTTCCAGGTCTATCTTATATTATTCTGTGTGTTCCTGTTAGTTTAGGCTTTTCAGGGAACAATGCAAGGAAATGTGACCATTTATCTTTAAGGAGTTAGGGAATGACATGGGAACACAGAGGTTTCCAGGACTGTGGTATTACAATTGCACTCTATTGTACAGAAATCCAAATGCTTCTTGCAGATGAGAAGAGGTAAGAGAGCAGACTTGGGGGGTGAGCTGGTAACAGACCAAGGAAGAGATCCCAACATTAGTGGTAATGAAAGAGGAATAGAGCCAGGGAGTGGCACATGTCCTGGGTTTTCTCTGAGCAAGCAGCCACGTGGAGCTTTGCAGCACTTTGTACATGGGACACCATGTGCTTGTTTGTGCAAGAGCGTCTGGGCGGAAAACTACTCATGTCTCAGTCAGTGAAGCTGGTAGTGGTGCAGGAGAATTCACAATTATTTAATAGCAATCTGTTCCAAATGAAATAAAGAAGCAAACAGTGACAAAATGGGTGCCCCAAACCACAAACTGAACATACAACTTAGTGTTCAACGAGGGACAATAGGCAGACCTTCGGCTTGGCAGAAGATGGAGATTGGTAAGGTACAAAAGAGACAGGTTGTTGCTGCAACTTCCTAGTACATTTAGATTCCTGAAGATCCCAGGCTGCCTTTACTACGAGTTAATACTTGTTACATACTTTTTATGCAAAACATAGAAATTACATATATATTCCAGATGTGATGGGAGCATTATATTTTGAAATGAAAATGATCTAGAAGAGAAATAACACAGAACAAATAGGTATTACAGGACAACTATTACAATTACTGTAACATGCTCTGTGGAGGTTTTTCCTTTTCTTCCCCATTTGGCTTCACAGCCATTTTCAGGAATAGGAGACAATGACTCTGACTGAATATTACTGTGAATGGAATAAAGACACTTTGTTATTAAAAAACCCAATAGAGTACAGTTGAAATATCAATAACAATTTGTCGTGTGGTATAATGGCACAGGGGTGTACTTTTGAAGACGTGCAGAAATGCTCTTCGGCATTGCAAATGCAGGAGCAGGTTTTATTTTGTTAAGCACTCAAAGGCGTGCAGCATACATCAGTGAATTTTCCGTAGTAGAATATCTGGTCTTTTGTGGAGCTTGTGGAAGACTTAGCTCAAGGTACAGAAATGCGTAACACAATTTTTTGGAGTCCTGTTTTGGTTTTGGAGGATACCCGTTGAGGAGCTGTCATGTCTGATCTGACAGGTATCAGGCTGAATGAGTTGGGTAAAACTGATCTTTGTAGCGTAGTTTGTGGTGAAGGTTAAGGTTTGATGGATAGGGCACCAGCATTGCTCTAGCAAGGTGATGGGGTGCTGAGTGAAGCATTGTAGCTTCTATGTGTCCTGTTTTATCACCTCTTAAACAGGTGAATTTGAAAGCAGTTGTTGGGGAAGTACCAGAACTGTGAAAGGACTTTATATAAAAGGTTCCATTAACTACAGCTAATTAGGTAAACATCCAACCTGTGAATGCTGCTGCCTTGCACCATAAATTCGAGGTCTAAAACAGAGGGGGGGAAATAAATACATTCTTTAAAATGAGTTACTGAATAAATAAAAGTCTTGCTAGTCAGGAATAGCTAGGATAGTTGACTAATTTTTCGAAGTATTTTTTCTACCCATTAGTATATTGTTTTTAGTAGAAAAAGACAGATGAAAATTTGGTTCTAGGAACATTTGGGTTGCACTTTTGTGGTAGGTGGTATGGTGGAGAGATTAACTATTGCACCAAAAAAACAAAAGGCAAATTGCACCATTTAATATAAATGAAGACAAATGATGAGAAAGATGAAAATGAAAGCATGAACAGGTACAGACTGCCATACACAGCCAGTGCTAACTTACAGCATGAACATACACTAAGGTATCTCACCTTGGATTTACTCTGATGGCTTGCACTTTACCTTCATCCCTGTCTCAACCCTGCTACAAAAAGCATTCCCGTAGTTACCACTAAACTCGCCTTTCTAGGAAAAACTCTTAGCTACAGCTCCCTGTAAAAAGTAGCCGATTATAAGTAATTTAAAAATAAGAAGTTTCAAACAACCTGTTACCCTGAATGTCTGCATTCTTGAGACACTCAGGTTATATGGTGGAAAAAGTGCAATAAAAAAGTCTGCATCTCAATGGAAGAATACGATCTGTATATATAAAAGCAATGTATTCCTTTACCTTCTCTCAGCCCACTCCTTAGGAGCAGCCTGGCAGTAAGGACTCACTCATTTCATGTGCATTTTCCCCTCCATTATCTGCAGTAGCCAAATGCAATGCTCTGCAAAAACACCTTGATTTCAACCAAAGTGATCAGGCACTTGAAACAGACGAACCCCGTGGAGCTTATTATGGGCTGACTTGCACGTTTCTGTGCTCACTTAATGGGGTTTTGTAGGAACAGCTTAAAAAAGTGTGTTTAATACAAATTATTAGCCTTTACTTTTGTAACTTTTCTGCAGACATTAGTAATTGAGGATATTGTGTGCTCAGTCCTGTCAGATATTCAAGAAGAGATTACATTGTCTTTAATAATCTTTAAATTGTCATAGTGATTAGTCATAATTGCCAAGTGCCTTCCTTGCCGTGATGTTTGCAGTGGCTGGTTGGATGTTTGCGCTATAGGAGGGGGAAGCGTGGTGAGGCTGGACGCTGTGCCGTGGGACACGCGTGGGGCAGGCTCATGAATTCAGAGGCGCAGCAGCAAGCAGGGCCATTCACAACTCGTGCATCTGTCTTTTCAGAGCTATAAAGGAAAGGAGACAAGGAGATGCAGTTGGAGTTACTATGGGTCTAGATAACATTTAAGCCACAAATTCAGAGCTCCCAGTGTGATCAGCAGCTCTTTGTAACTCTGAGTATGTCCCTTCGACATTATCATGTGAGAATTACAAGTTCTTTTAATTTCCCTGTTAGCACAAACAATGCTATATTTTTCTCCTGCAGCCTTGCTTTCCCTGTAGGAAAAATAATCTGCGATAAAATCTTATCGGGACTATTCCAAGCACTATGTGGACCAAAGGAACCTGAAACAAATGCAGCTTATCGTTTCTGGTTTGGAGTCAGCAAAGTGCAGAATGCCAATATGCCGATTTTTATCTTGTGCCTTAAAGAAACTGGGAAATGCTGCTAGAAAGCAGTTTTTTCCAGCCATAGTTTAGGAGTCACATTTATCCAAACTTTGCAATTTCAATTCAGGTGCTAATACAGGGGCAGGTTGATGGGCCCTTTGCCTTTGGACACAAGTTTGTGCTTTCCCAGCTCTGGAAAACAGCGTGGTAATGGATTTAGTGGGATATTTTGAAGCCCATTGCGTATTGCATTCTGCAGGTGTTTTCCTAGCATTACATGGGTTTGTATTTGTCAACGTTAACAGCTAATGTTAAGAGTGCTGACCACATCTGAGAGGCAGTAAGTTTGAAACGCAAATATTTGACAGGGAGTATTCCCTTAAAAAGATTGAAAACCTGTTGAACCTCCTCCCTAACACGTATTTTCCTATATTCCCCTCCC
>VFFE01007230.1:914639-936415 GCA_008921705.1 Burhinus oedicnemus | reverse complement strand
CTTTGCACAAGTCCAGGTAGATGACATCTGTTGCTCTCCCCTTATCCACCAAAGCTGTAACGCTGTGGTAGAAGGCCACCAAATTTGTCAGGCATGATTTGCCCTGAGTGAAGCCATGCTGGCTGCGACCAATCACCTCCTTATTTTCCATATGCCATAGCAGAGTTTCTAGGAGGATCTGCTCCATGATCTTGCTGGGCACAGAGGTGAGACTGACCGGCCTGCAGTTCCCTGCATCATCTTTTTTCCCCTTTTTAAAAATGGGGGTTATGTTTCCCCTTTTCCAGTCAGCAGGAACTTCACCAGACCTCCATGACTTCTCAAATATGATGGATAGTGGCCGAGCAACTTTGTCCACCAGTTCCCTCAGGACCTGCGGATGAATTTCATCAGGTCCCATGGACTTGTGCACATTCAGGTTCCTTAGACAGTCTCGAACCTGATCTTCTCCTATGGTCCCTCATTCTCCCAGTCCCTGCCTTTACCTTCTGCAACTTGAGTGGTGTGGCTAGAGGCCTTGCCAATGAAGACTGAGGCAAAAAAGTCATTGAGTACCTCAGCTTTCTCAGTATCCTGGGTGACCAGGTCTCCTGTTTCCTTCTGGACAAGGCCCACATTTTCCCTATTGTCTAAAGGAACACAATTACGAGCACTTTTCATTGCCCCTCTCTCTCCCTGCTCTCTCTATCATTCTCTCTGCCAGATAAGGATCCTCTTTACTTGTTTATCCAGTGTTCTTTTGAAAAGCAGATAAAACAAAAATATCATCACAATTCCTAGACTGGAAACAGACCTGCAAATTCAACTTCTGATTCCTCCACATTTTTAATTGTAGAATCATTATTCAGTTGCATTATTTCCTCAAATGCCCTTGCCTGAAAGAAAAAAAAAAAAAAAAAAAAAAAAAAAAAGTAGCATATGACATGTTGGATTTAGGCCTGACAGAGGGATGTTGTTTCTGCTCTGCGAGTTGTCTTTAGACATTAAACAAAGTTTCAAAGTTGGAAAGGAAATGCAGTATTTTAAAATGTACAGAATAGCTAGGATTGAAAAAATAATTTGAAGATAATTGGGTATGTATTAACAGAGTAGTACTGAGTAAAATGAATAGAAACATAATTCAGTAAATATACATGTCTAAATAAAATGACAAAGTTGAAACAAAGCTACTCTGTTCTTACTGAACAGACATGTTTTGACAGTATTGAAATGAAAAAGCAGAAACAATTATCTTGGAATTTTACCCATTACATTTTTTGTTGAAAATTACACATTCCATTGAAATTCTTCTATTTTGGTGAAGGTGGATTTTTTGCAGTGGATATAGTACTTGTTGAAAAAAGTTTCAAAACCACCAGTGGGATTTTTGGCATGTTAAAGTATAATAAACCTGTGCAGGATAACCAGTGAGTGTCTGCTATTGTAAAACATGAAATACAGTTATCATTGTACCATCAGTATCTTCTCAGGTAGCAACAAGTGTTGGACCTAAATTAAGACTTGGCCAAGCATTTGTGTTTTGAAGACATCTGGATACAGATCAAGATTCTCACCTGTCTCTTTAATAATGCCCTTAATTGCAGAAGAAGATTAAGTGTGTTGTGAAGTCCAGCCCTTTCTGAGTAAGGAATGTAATGAGACATATAAAGTCTGCCTTAGCTACCTAAAGATGTGGTTAGGTACTTTGCAGGGTTTGGAGAAGCACAGTGATTATCTTGCTCTAGGTGTATCTGCACCCTTGGGCATCTGAATGTTTTTAGTATCTAGTCCTTGTAAGTGGACGAAGGGCCACTTTCGTGACTCTCACTGATACTGGGCATATATTGCGTTAGATCTGAACTTCATGTGATCCAGTGCTCATAGCTGATTCGTAAAACAATTTTTTGAACTGAATAAAGTAGGTCACATTTTAAATTTCCAAGTCCACCTGCTGCTGGCACATCCTCACCCAGGAGAGCTGGTGCTGGTTGAGCTCTGGGAAAGGACAGCAGATAGGAAGATGTTTCAGCTCACCTTCCCCATGAGTTCTGGGTACAAAAGGATTTCTGAGCTCCAGGCGTTCAGCCTGGAAATAATCCGACTGACAGTTCCTTATTGAGCTACCAGTGGGAAACCTTGCTATGCTAATACGATGTGTCTTTCTTTTAAGCTTGACTTTCATGGGATCAACTAATCATAGCGAGTTCGAAAACTGGTTGTTTTACAGTCAATAAATGGTGCCAGCGTTGAATGATTTTGTTACAAACCTCTTATTACTGGGCTGAGCAAACAACACAACTTCCAGTCCTGACACTTATTGGCAGCTGGGACCCATGGATAACCGAGTATCTTTTTCTCCTAACATGAAAGAGGTATAAATAAAACACTGGGAACGTACAAAATGATGCAGGCAGAGTGGGTTTGATTAACACAACTCAAGGCAGCTTTTGAATGAAATATAATAAATTAAACTTCCGATTACATTCAATGCCATTTGTCTTTCATGGCCACTGATTTCTAGAAAGAACAATCAGAGGACTCCAACACGAGAAGGTGTTTGTGTGCATGCACGTTTCATGCTGCTGATTTCCATGGGATTGCCACCTACACAAGTTAAGTGTGTATGCCAATTTGTACGGGTTCTGTTTTACTCAGTAGAAACAAATATTAGTAATGAGTGCATGCTAGTGGCGCAGTCCAGGAGATGACACATCCATTGCCTCTTGCATCTTGCAAGTCATTGCAAGGTATGGTGCTGGCATATGACATCGAGTGAAATCTATCCAGGGAAAGGTGTGACCTGCCAGGGAGACAAGCTCTTTATTGTCTCAGAAATTTATTGCCTGTGAATGCTTCCTCTGCTGTGTGACCTGAGGTCTGGAGGGAGAGTGGTCAGGTGGGCTCAGTCAAGGCACTCCACTGATGTTGCAGGGCATTCGTCCTGTAGAAACAGCGAGGCCATAGTTAGTAGGAGACTGATAACCTTCGTCTCGGAGAGGAAGGGTCTGCTCTAGTGTAAACTGTCCTTAAGGGGATCTTACCTGTGTATTTGCACACTGCAGCCTTTAAATTGTGCTCCTGCAATTGTATTGAATATACCCATCTCGAAAGCCCTTTATTAGCATTCCTTGAGCTCGCTGCCATGGAGGCTGTGATACAGACCTGCTTTCTGTCAGTACAAAGGCACCTGTAACTGCAAGGTAAGTGTGCTATAAATACCTGTGGTACATATTCAGAGCAGTGCTTTCTTCCCTAATTCAGGAGATCTGGTGATGTTGGAGTTCAGATTTATCCTGACCAGTATTAGAAAAGGTCCTGTTGTCTGTGTTACATGAAAAACGGTATTTCAAGGCTACTTTTGAAGTGTTAAGGTCTAGATGGTCTTAGTCCTTCCCAAATATTACTGATAGTGCTGCATGCTTGAAACCATAGCATAAAAAACCCACAGGTGTAACACCAGCTTGATCAGTAGAGAAAATCCAGTATGCGTGCAGTCAGGGGACTGAAGGTTTTTGCAGTCGCCTGATCATTATGCCCTCCTGTTGTCATCCCTCCACAGCCCACTGGGGACTGAATTCCTGTTTGGTGTTGGCTTAATAGATATATAATCCTGTGCACCTTGTCGCTTTTTGCATGCTGGACGGTGATGTGCTTTGTGATATATACGAAAATGCTTAAATAAAAAGAAAAAGGTCTTTGTACATCATGATTTGAACCAAGTCGTTCCTGAATAGGCACAAATTTGTTTGCTCTGCTTAGGCACTGGTGAGATGCTTTAGTATCTGTCATTAATAGCAAAGGAAAATAGTTAGTTTAACTGGGGGGAGAAAGGAACAGTGGAGGATGAAGGTCCAAGAACGCTTGCCAAATTTCTTTCAACCAAATCGTCTGCCAGTGTGTAGTGTGAATGAAGAAAATTGAGAACGGCAGCTAAGGCTTAACTAATGCAATCCTATTTGGGGCTGCAAACAAAGGCTTTGGCCTCTGTTCACAGGGTCCGACCTTCCTGTTGTGGATTGAAAGCTAAAATGATTGCAGGATTCAGTTTGACTGAGAAAGTACCAGTAGAGTGAGACAGAAGCAGAAACCCTGGCCAGGTGTTGCTAAAAGGACATTTTGTTTGATGCTAGAAAAACAAAAAGCTCTGTTTATGTCCTCAGGTGTAATTTATAAGCAGACTTGAACAAAATCCTTCAGGATTTCGGTAGGCGATGGTGTCCATCCAATGCCATGGGCATGCTGGGCTGTTAAATAATCCCTAGCCCTGACAGCCTCAGGAGTTATTAGGCATTGTCACAACTTGCCTCCAACTCTCTCTCTCAGGGGCATCTTTTTCCCATTAGTAGTTATTCATATGAAGAGCTCTTGGGTCTCGTCCAGTATTAGCTCTTTGTTTTCTCTTTTGTTGGATACCCAAGGAAAGGCTTTCCAAGAGGGGTCTGTCTTTGCTGTATTCATGGGCCACTCTTGGCTGATTTACTTGGAAATACGCACACAAAATAAGCAAGACCATCTGTTTCCTTAAAGCAAGTGATAGTAAAATCAGCTGCCTCAGCAAAGATAAAATAAAACTAACTGGTGGTCTGCAGCATGCAGGTATGAGCACACACCTGTGAACGCGCCTGTGCGGCCTCCTGGTGATGCTCAGGTGGTCCCAAAATCTGCTGAGACCATAGGGCAGGCTTTTAACCCCTTGGGGAAAGAAACAGAAATAATTTTCTGGGCATGCCCCGAAGCCAGACAGGCTGTGCCGTCTGTGTTCAAGCAGGGATACTCACATGTTCGTTAACATTAGATGTGCTCTGGCAATGGGGCTGGACTCAGTTTTGGTGCTGGGTCTGAAACAGCAGTGTGACTGACCTGAAACAACATAGGAGTTGGTTTTAGCAAAACATGTACAGTTTTTGAGTGCTTTCCTACCCTCTTTTTTTTTTTTAATTTTTATTTTTTTAAACAAGGCTAAGGCCATTAGAAAATCTGGAAGTGTTTAAGAGTATTGCTTATAAAAATTGTTTCAAGAGGCTTATAACTGTAAATGCACAAGCAATTAATAGCAGAAATGTGTTGAGTCCTCTTTCTAGCCAAAGCCTAAAATACTAAAGCCAGCTTTCTCTTTTTTTTTTTTCCTTTAGCCTTTCATCAAGGTTTTACATAGTCCACTACTGTCATATTTGCTGCATGTCCTTTAATGCTGTGTATGTGAGGTATTGGGAGGAGGTACAGGCAGTTTATACTTTGCTATTCCTTTAATAATGTTGAGAAAGTGGTTTACTTCACTAATGACAGCAA
The DNA here is from genome assembly GCA_008921705.1 of Burhinus oedicnemus. Taxonomy (NCBI): domain Eukaryota; kingdom Metazoa; phylum Chordata; class Aves; order Charadriiformes; family Burhinidae; genus Burhinus; species Burhinus oedicnemus. Next base: position 931,147 of record VFFE01007230.1, on the reverse strand, counting down.
ACCGCTACTTTAGCAGCATTGAAGGGACAGGGTCATCCCTGCTTGGTTAGGGGGTGAGCAGTCAGCCCATCTGCAGTTGTCTGCTTACTTGAGGAAGTCCTTCCACGGATCTGCCTGTGTTGGGGTTGATGTTTCTAGACTGAGCTCTGTGGCAGGGCTGGGTATTAGCTGGGATAGCATTCCCTTCAACAGAAAGAACAATTTCCCTGTATATGGTAAGAGAAGTAACTACTAGTAAGCAAATGTTATAAATAGAAGACTTCCTGGCTGCAAGCAAGTAGTGACAATCCATCTGCATATTTAACGATACAGCATTATGTTCAGAAAAGATGAAACATCATCTCTTTCTGGCTTTTTGCCCTAGAACACACTGTTTATGTGGGCTTTCCACAGTGGCGTGCTCCAACTTCACGATCATTGCAGGTGCCTCCAGCATCTTGGAGAGCCCCATTGCATTCCTGCAAAAACATCAAGGAAAACAATTTTGGTTCTGTAGAACTGACTGGCAGCTCCAGCAGTCAGATAAAAGACTTGAAAATTGAACACTTTTTGACTCAAAAGTGCCAGTGTCCTGCGCTCACCCAGGCTGGTCCTCCCTGGTGGCCCTGCCCATGTTGGAGGACTCTCCCGGAGGAGAATAAAACTGATGAGGCATTGCAGCCCCGTGTCAAGATCTCAACAGTTGGGTTTTGGGGTGTTTTTGTTCTTTTTTTCAAAGAAAACTGGCATTTTCCAGTGGGGAAGCATACTTTCTTCCCCTCCAGAATGTTTTCCTTTTAAAATCAAAACAGAAGCAAAAAGAAATCTGTTTTGACAGGAAGGGGGGAAAAGAATGTATTGGCTACGTGCTATTTTTGGTTTAACTTGTGGAAGGTGATTTTCTGGGAGTCTCCTTAGAAGACTTGTGCATCATAGGAGGCTCCCTGGTAAAAGAGAAAGTGCATGGCAGACCCTGAGTACCTGTTCAGGGTAAAGGCAATGGACAGAGAGATGAAACCAAGACATCCCCTGCCCCGCCCCGATCATACTTTCTACAATATCACTGTATTTAGGAACAGTGTAGAATCTTCTCATTGCATTAAATGTTGCCTGATGGGCCTTGGAAATGAGATGTTTGTTTAACTATACCACACTTCCTTCATTTGCTAATTGCTTGGGTTTTTTCCTGTATGACTACGTTTTAAATAGTTGGTAAATACACGCACGCACGTGTACACACACAGAGATACTAGCATGCCAATCTGCTTTCTACACGCTTGCCTTTTAAATGCTTTTTTGTTGTTGTTGTTTGAAAAATCATGTAAGCATAATAGGGATAATTAGCTTTGACTATGAGCAAATCTGGCAATAAAACACATTAGCTACAGCTTTAAATCAACATCTCAGCCTGCAGCCTTGACTTAACTCATAGTCCTGGTGAAATCTAATTAAAACTGAAATGATCGTTTAGGCATTTGATTTTAATTGTGTGTGTGTATGTCTGGCTATTTGGCCTGTACAGATGATTTTATTGAAGTAGCTGAATTTGCAGAGAGCTGCTTTGAACCTTATGCTATAATCATAGGGAAAAGACACAGGAACTTAACAGAGATAGCTATGAAGTTCAAAGCCTGCTAATGGTATTTTGAAAAAATAGTCCTATAGGTAGCATGTGTGAGTTGCATTATTAGATGCCTAATAATATTAGTTATGCATTGGCTTAGACTTGCAGAAATCAGGAGTATATTTTTTAGTCCACATTCCTAGAGCAAGAAAAATATGCCAGAAACTCAAGCTGCAATGTATAATAACAGAGCCTCAGCTTTCCCCTACCCTTGAAAGAAGAGCTCTGTGTTGACTTCAGCCATGAAAAGACATTTGTAATGCAGATTACATCTGTTCACATGGGGAATTTGCGGGGAATTATGAACGCATGTTAAATTCACGCTCTGACTTACTCGGCACTAATTTCACCTTGTAGACCAACACTCCATCTCAGTAAAAGCAGATGGGGGTCAGGCACTGGACCCCTTTATGCCATTTGAAAAACCTTGCTGGGTGGCTGCCAGCACCCCCCTGTAGCTGATGCCTTTGGAAACACGACCTTAGGTGCTTGCCTCCTGTAAATGTGTGTGTGCTGCCGCTGATGTATTCTGACTGAGAATGTGACCTCAGGTCTCTAATGATACACACCAAGAGAACAAATAAAAAACAATGCAAGACGTCTCATGTACCTTCAGAAGAACAACGTCTAACACTTCTCATGCAAGCCCTTTGTGATCAGGGGACATCTCTGGGAGTCTAATGCATCCTTGGGAACCTTGGAAATCTCCTGGGGTGTTTCTGGACACCCTGCAAACAACATAGGCTTACACAGCCCCCATGGTTGGGATTTATGCAAAACGCAGCTTAAAACTGAAAGCAAGGACGTAGCTACTGTGGGGGGACATCACTGGATTTAAGTGAAGCTAATGTCGATGAACATTATTCCCATTTTATTTTCCAGTGCCACCCAAAATAAAGCAGAAGGAGCTAGGAAATTTTTGAGTGGTTGGAAAACCAGTGATGCAGTATCCATAGCTGGCTGGGTGCACCCTGAGTTGTACAAGGGGACAGAGTTGAGGCAGTTCTGCAAAATGCAAAAAACCCACTTGATTTAAACGGCCACAGTGACTGATTATGGGTTTGAGCTCAGACCAACTGAAGGGTACACCTCTGATGCTTTTGCAGATTCTGGATCATAGTAGTTTATAGATTTTATAGGAGTATAGCAACTGTTCTGATGTAAGCAATGGCTTCAGATGCAGCGTGGCAGAGTGGGCAGAGGATTTGGTAACGGCAAGAGCCCTGGGCTCTGCTCCCTGCTACATGGAGGTCGTGCTGCAGTAACACCCTGACACCAAATGCAAGGTGGCTTTTGCGTGGTGTGAGGTTTTTTTGTTTTTTGTTCATACAAGGTGCTCAGTACTAGCTGGAGTTTATTTTGCACTCAGAGCTGCTGCGCCATCTGCCTCATGCTCATTTGGCAGTGCTGATCCCTTTCCCCTTGCTGCCAGGCTGAGAGGCCTTGTTGAGCTTGTAACGTCATTTTACAAATTTATCAGACATCAGTAGCATGTTGCCCTTCCTAGCTGCAGGGGTCTGGGCTTTCACATTTTGTTGACTGCAGGGTGGCCTCCAACCAAGGTGATCCAGCTTTAGGTCTGCTGGTGGAAGTGAGATCAATTTGGCCAAGCAGATGGGGTTGGCATGTTCCTGCAAGACACAGTGTTGAGCTTAGACCGTGGTCCTCACTTCCCTTGACCAAGGGTAGGTAGGGAAGTTCAGCCTAAATTAAAGGATGGAATAAAATTTGGCTATGGGGTATGCCAAACTCAGCCGTGGAGTTGGTCTGCAGTGCTGTAGAACAGGCGTTTTAAGAAGATGGGCCTTGACGGGCATGGGGAGAGTTAGCTTTTAGAATTAATTTACTAGAGCCAACTGTTCGGAGCATTTCAGCTGATGGTGCATGGTGTTCCCTAAAGAAATGGTAACTCGTAGCCTAAAGCCAGCTTCAGCGCAAATGGTAATGATTAATGCCTGGAGATCCCAGTGGTCTTGGAAGCAATATAGTTAAGTAAAAGGCAATGGGTTGGATAAAAGGTCTTAAATCAGACTAATGTTGGCAAATGTCACTTGAAAGAGAGGGATTTTGGAGGGAAAAAAAGCAAAAAGAAAAAAGAATAATTTAAGAATAAATTCAAAGGAGGGAAAGCAGACATTCCCACAAACTAATAAAATCTCTGCAAATGAGAAAACGAGCCTGCTCAGATTGAAATTTAATCACAGAAAGGATTTTATTGTAACAAGGAGAATTATAATTACCACTTGAAAAAGGAGAGGTTTTTCTGCCTCTCATCTGGCACGTGGCCGCTGGAGCCTGGTGCTGAGCAGGAGGGACGACATCGAGGAGGGGAGGAAGGGCCACAGCAGTTGTCTTACAAGTAATTAATACAGTCTCTGCCAAAACCAGATTCATTTAGAGAGGCAGTTGTGAACATTTCATGTGCAAGTACTGTGAAAACATTGCTCTAGCAGTGAGCATCTATCTTCCCCAGCGCTGCGGGGCTGCCTGGGGATGGTCTCCGTGGGGTCTTCGTGGTACTCCTCTACCTGAGCTCCTACGGATGCATGGCTTGGAGGGACGACTTTGGGGCATTGGAAACCCTTGTGGGGTTGTGCCACAACTGTGGGTATACTTCAGACTCATTTACGGCCACCCAAAAGGTCAATAAAAGCAGAAATGAAGTGCAATATAAATACAGGCGTATTTCAGTGACCAATAAAAGAGTACCAGCGTGCACACCTTTGCTTTTGAAAATTAGAGGGTATTAGCATTTTTGTTCCAAGAAAAAAAATCAGAGGAGAAACGATGGTAGAAATCCTACCTGTTGTTTGTAGTTCAGCAGTGCAAATCCTTTCATGAGTAGGCTGACCATACGGTTGGACTTTTAGCTTTATTTAGAAATGATTACAGCCACCTCAGAGCTCAAAATATGTCCGTAGCTTCTCTTTAACAAGTCAATATTTTCTCTGCTATTCCCCTGCTGAATAGGTTGTTGTTTCCTTCCTTATTTTTGTTACAGATGCAATTCAAGCCGAGTTGGTTTGATTGATATGTTCTGTTTCTTTTTTCTCTTTATAATATCGAGCTCCTGGAGTCTCCACTGACTTCATTAGAGTATTTTGGAAAATAAGTATCCTCAGCATTATTTTCTTTCCCTGTCCGGGGGTGGGGTGGGGGAGAGAAAAGCACAATAGAAAAGCACATTGAAGCATACTTTAAAAGAAATAAAAACCAGGTAGCTTGTGCATATAGTGGAGTGGGGAATGATACCGACATTTAACAAGTTCACTTTTTAGTATAATATCAACTGCAAGGTTTTTAAAAGAAGTTAAGACTAATATATTATTTGACAGCTTTTACCAAATTTTTGCTTGGTGGGCAAAACTTGCATTCTGCTTCCTTAATTTGGTTTCTTAATAATTATTTTACATCCACTTCTCTCCTGCTGAATTTTAGAAATGTTGTTCTCTTCATCTTAAATGCTCTTGTGGCTGATCATGTCAGGAGGAGGGGATACATTTCAAATGGCAGGGAGCGAGTGTTACATGCGGCTGCACCAGCCATCTGACACGGTGAGAGGCAGAAAATTAATTAGAATTGTTACTGTCAAAATACACACGGTCCCACGTCGGTGGGTGCTCCTAGTCCTTCCCTGAATGCAGTGGGTTACCAGTGGGCCACCAGTGGGTTGTTCGAAGAAGGTGCCATTATCCTTTAAAAAGGAGAGTTTAATGGGAATATATGTCTTTGTGTCAGCACTGGAAGAGTTAATAAGGTTAGGTTTGGTGGGTTTTTTGGCTTTTTTTATTTGTTTGTTTGTTTTTGTTTTTTTTTAAATTAAAATTAAAACTCTTTATTTGGCCAGAACATGCAGTGTAGACACAGCCTGTGCTACGTCTCCAGCTCTGCGTGCCAGCAGAGGTGTTTGGCTAGTGGGAATTAAGCAAAGAATTGTGCAAACACTGGGGAGTATTGCTGAAATTATTCAGCACTTATTTTTTTGCTACTTTAGGATTAATTTGTAAATTTGCTCTTGACAATCATTTGTAAAATAACCACAACCCTGAAATATTTCAGGTCGCAGCAAGATAGTGGTTTAAACACGTTGAGCCTGGTAAAATGAAAAGTCAATCAGAATAGAAATATTATTTCTGTGGTATTTTACATTGTTTTGAAAAGGACAGTTTTAGAGAATTAAAAAAGAGAAGCGAGTCCCTGGCCTTTTACATTTGTGTCTAGTGCTGTTGTGGTCAGTGAGCTGTACTTTTAGGAACTCTCGGAGAACATAAATACTTGATTATTTTTATTTTTTTTTAAATATTTGAAAATACTGTCTTTTTTAAAAATTATCTCATCTATTAAACAGAGAGCAGTGAAACATGCTTTTATACTGTGTATTTTTACAGCAAAGTATTTAAACTGGCCCGTTGAATAATTTCATGCTGCATTAAGTTCAGTAAGATCTTTTTGTATGCATCATTTTTAGTGCTTCCTATATCTTTGGCCATAAGCTTTTTAATTACCATGTGAGGTAATGTAAAATGAAATTTAATAAGAAATAATTTTTTGGTCGTTTGGCTTCATCTGATGCAGTGTTTTTCAGATCATAGACTCATGCAATCATAGAATAGTTTGGGATGGAAGGGACCTTTAAAGGTCATCTTGTCCAATCCCCCCTGCAATGAGCAGGGACATCTCCAACTAGATCATGGAGTCAGTGTCAGTTGCATGTTTCGTTTGGAAATCATCATGTGGCCTTTAGAATAATTCTTCCCATCACTCACCAAAGGCTTCAAAAGTGGCTGCTGTGTGAAGAGGAGAGGTTTTATTAGGATAGAAAGTTCATTCTCTGGAACCAGGAGACTGGTTGTAATTCCAGGACTTGTGATTCATTAAATTGAGATGTTAATCGTCTCCTGCCCGTGCGCTGCTCATGGGGCCAGGCTTTGGGAATGACCACCCGGCAGTGCGGGGAGCCAGCGGCTGGGACTATCGCTTGTGCCTGTAGCCTGGACTCAGTTTCCTCTGCAGCAGGCAATGCTTTCCTTATCCCACAACAATTTTTGGCTTTCAGTTGCCTTTTCATCTTTGCTCTGGTATTGAAATTATGGGCTTTCTATAATGTTTTCCTCAAACCCAGCATGGTTGTGTTTTGAGGCATCAGCATTTTCAGCAAAGGAGAAGGAAAATATTGTGTCAAAAATGGTTCCTGAGTTGGTCTAGTTTGGAGTTGCAGACTTAAGCCAGGCAGTCCTGGGACATTTTCCTTGGAGTTGTTTTTTAGGTTAGTCCCTTACATAAATACTTAGAGTCAGGTTTCTAATGCTGACATTCCTGCAACCTTTATGAGTAGAAATAACGTGCGCATACATTCAACAAAAGGGAAGCAAAAAAGTGGAAGCTGATGAGCCTGTCATATGTCTTAGAGAGAAAAAGGAAAATAAAAGGTGAAGACCTGGTTTTCCTCCAGCTCTGAGCTGCATGTCTCCTTATGCCCATTTCCACGGCTTTCCCAGCACCCGCAGGAGAAAGCCCCTTCCCCGGTAGCTGCTGTCTAAAGGGCAAGGGGAAGATGCTCTGAGATTTATCCGCATGTGTTTTAATGTAGGATTAAGATGCTGGCTTGGTATTTTGCCATCAAATACCTTCCACCCTGTTTCAAAGACTTCAAACTCAATACTTACTCACTTTTTAATTATTTTTTTAATGTACAATTAAATGTATACAATACTGAGATTTGCATGCGTGTCACTTATAAACATTACCTGTTTATGAACCCAAACTGGTGTTATATCTGGAAAGCCTTTTCTTTTTGTGAATTTTGGTGTTGCAGATCAAATGTACTTTTGAGATCTAAACTTAACTTGGATCTTGAATTTGCAAAGACCTATTATTGCTCTCAATGCCGCAAATGGTCTGACATGTCTTAGGAATTCACCTGTGAGGACGGGTCCTTTTTCAAGTCAAAGGTATATCATGTAGGTGAGCAGGAGTCACCAGGTCTGTCAGTGCTCCTTGGGGATGGAGTTAAGGTTTTGCAAACTGTCAGAGCCGAAGATGCAGACGGACGGCTCCCCTGTTGCCTAATTGCATTTTTAATTGGATGATAGCAAAGGGCTTTCATTGTAGCAATGCATTTGCTAACTGCTGAGCGTTGTGGCTGAGCTGATGAAGAAATCAAATCTGAAAGAGCCAGATCCTTCCCAGGCTGAAATTGATGCTGGTTGGTTTTAAATCCAGATGTGAGCTGCTGAGCCTGGAAAAATGAAATGAAAACTGGATCTTCTAATTGCTTTACATTTTCTTTGGGATCTGTGAAAGCACTTTGTCAGACAGGCTGACTGAAAGATTTGTGGGCTGCAGGGGTTACATGCATTTATTTTAGCCCTCTGTGCTCTGGGACTTAACCCAATCCCAGAGGACTGTAGGTGCTGCTCCGACACCATCCCCATCTTATCGTCAAATGCGTATTAAAGAGGAACTTTTGGCACCAGTCATGGTTTGTCTTCTATGCCGAACATTAAAAACATGGGGAAAAAAGCCCAACCGGGTGAAACTTGGAGGCTTGAGCTTGGAGGACATCACCTGCAATGTGGGAAAGGAAAACTGAACTGTGATCGTGGCCGTGGGACTGGAGGTGGGTTACGCAGTGCATTCATTTTGGGTTTCAGAGCTTCCCTTTTCCATGGCTCGAAGGTCTACAGACTCTGTGTGTACCCCAGGAATGTAAATCTCTGCTGCGGGCTTTGTCTCTAGGTAATTAATCAGTGATTGGTTATAGACTTGTTGGGGATGGACAGATGTTGTTTTATTCCCTTTTAGTATGTGGGGGTTTTTTTAATGCTAGTTCAAGTAGGTGGAATACTTCTAATTTTCTTTTATTATAAGGTAAACAAAATTACCATGATATTTCTCCAATTTCTGTTAGGACCACTCTTTGAAACTATAACCTATTTTTAGCTGAAAATCCTTAGAGAAAGTCTAAGAAGCCAGAAAATGCTTTAGTGGGAAAGTGATATGTTCAAATAAACCGTACAGAGATAGTGCTCACCCAGCAGATGAAAATATTAAGTCCGGGGATTGTTAGGCAGAAGAGTATCTCTGAATTTCTCTTTTCTTTCTATCTAAGGTAACCTGATTATCACTATAATCTCTTTTGCTCTGTCAGTTTGAAAAGACAGTATCATCTGTCATTCTGTAGGAAAAAACAAAACCCCCAAATAATTGTAGGCAAAAGCAAATATTCCTTATTTTAGCTTTAGTTTAAAAATGAGAGTAATATTCATACAGCTAGAAGCATATTTTTTTATATATAAAAATATATATTTATATATATGTAAAATATGACCCTGCTTTTTTTGTTTGAGCAAATACATGGCACAAGGCTTATGCTCTGTATAGTTTCTGCAGGAGGTATCTGAGCTGTTGGGCCATTACCTACTAAATGCGTTATCTTCTTAGCGGAGATATTCTGCAAAGTGGCACTGGCACCGCCTGAGCATGTCTAAGCATGTGTGTGCCAGCATATACATTTATTTTCTAGAAGTGGACTTTGACCATGCGTAGGACTAAACCATTGAAGAGCACTCGGGGAAATATGAGATACTTTGCTCCACCAGCTAAGATGCTTATGAAAATAAAATGTAGTTGGGATAGAGAATAAATGAGAGGAATCCAATTATTTTTGGTTTGTCAGTCCATCCTGAGGAAACTACCAGTAAGTCTATATGATGTGATAACTGATTTGGCAGAGAACCCACAGAATGGGTTGGGTTAGCCTAAGTATCTCTGTCCTCAAGACAAACAAAATCAGCAGGGAGTGCCTCTCCCATATCCAAGGAGTGCATTAGCTGGATGACAGGTGCATGCCTATACACAGATTATTGTCCTCCATGAGCATCCGGCTGGTGCCAGGTCTCTCCTGAGCATCCCCGAGTGCTGGATGCAGTTTTGGGGTTTGGCGAGGTGTGGGGTTCTGGCTGTGCTGAGCAGCCCCTGCGGGGACAAGGATGTCCAATTTGGGACCGTGGGTTTTTGGTCAGCGTTGGTACAGCTGCTGCCCTTGCTGGTGGGGAGGGAGGACACCTGCGTGCCCCTCTGAATGAAGGCAGCCTTTACTTTGGGAGAGATGCTGCTGAGGTTACCACAATAGCGCTGCCCCGCACGGAAGCGTGAAGAAAAGGCCGATGTTTTCTGCCACGTGCGCTCGGTCGCATACTAAGGAAGCAGCGATGGGGGAATAATAAAAGGCACTAGCTTGTCAGCTGGCTTTGCTGCTATTCAGAGCTTGCCCAGATTAGTAAGGCTGGTGTAATCCATTCTGCACACCACAGTACTACAGTAATGTTTCATATGTGGGGGGAAATCCTGGCCCCGCTACATTCATGGGAGCTTTTTCCAGTGAGATCAGTGGAGTTTTCGTCTCTTATGTTTAGTAGTTGGTAGAAGAGTATTTCCTCAGTATCTGAAACCGATTTTGTTGAAGGAAGAGAATAGGGGTTTGTTTGTTTGTTTGACTATGCATGGTAAAATAAATTGTGATTTTACAGTCAGGAGCAAAACTGGGATGGCTGCTTCTTGGTTTTTTGCAGTGGTTACAGCTGGTGTAAACTCCTCTGGGCGATGCCTGTCAGGGGGAGCTGGAGCACCTGGGAAAGGCTTTGAAAATCAGTGAGGGCTCCTCTCTCGCTGTCCCCCGCCATTGTTTCCCACCAGCTGGAGGAGCCTCCTCCTGTAGGCGAAGTTTCAGTGGCACAACCATGCTGATGCCCAGAAGTGATTTGAATGGCAGCTCCTATGGCCCCATTCAACCCAGATGGTTTCAGGTCTCTGCTCTTCTACGTTGGCCATAAATTCACCCTTGCAGTCTCAAGGCACGCAGGTGAAATCTGAGCTGCAGCCGTCGCTTGCCAACGCTGCCTGAATCTGCTTTAGCCTGTTGATGGAGGGACAGTTCCCATTAGACGTTTATAAATAAGAATTTAGTGCAAGAGAGTGATGTCTCATGATGTCCTAGTACTTTCCTCAAATGCTTAATAACAGACATGTCCCTAAGTATCTTCTCTGTCTCAGCCTTAAGACTTTTAAGCTGTTACAACTGCTTCAGGATAAGAGAGTAGTGTGTATAGAAGTTTTTATTTCTTTTTATAAGAAAAAAATTATATATATTTGCCTTGTGCTTTGTCCCATGTGTTTTCCCACCCAGTATAATTGGACCTGCAAGTAAACTACTAGACCTCTAAGACAGACCTTTTTAGGTGTTACATGTTTTTCAAGACATGCCTGTTGTTTCTTTACATCACCTCAACAGAGGTGATAATAACCATAATTAAACAAAATCTAACTTGCAGGAGTTTAGAAACCAAAGGATACCATTCCCCAGGGGACAAGGGATTATAACTAGTTCTGTTTCAGCTTGGTAGTAGTCAGTGTCGCTGGAGGTCTCTGTAGGCTGCAGATAATCATGTCACAAATTTTGCTGGCGGGTGTTGAGCTCTCAAGACAGAAAGAAAGCTCTCTCAGCCCACCTTTGAGCTTCTGTAGTCTGGAAAATGGCTTTTAGCAACACTCCATACAAGCTTTCCCTCTTCATTCAAGCCTGAGCTTCCCGGTAAACTGCCTGCCTAAATGACTGGATGACTTACTTGAGGAAATTAAATAGTGGGGGGAAAAAACTAATATAAAAAAGGTAAAAATATTTATTTGACCTGACTGTGTTTTTTGCCTTGCTTAGCCATATAGCAGTTTCCTAGGATATTCCAGTGAATTAATTCATCTGCTCTAATGGCATGCACGAATGTGTGAAGGCGTTTGCCAGTTTGTAGTGACATGCACCAGTTTACATGTATTTTCTGAAGGAACGCTCGCCACATGGTAGAGTTTCTTGCCCTCTAGTTCTTACCCCAAGTTCACAGGATTTGGGAGTTGGCTGTCCTTCATGTCTGCCTGAGCCGGACTCATTCTCGGATTAAGTGTGATGTGTTATTTCTGGCCTCAGGTTGTTTAAATAAAAACAAACAAAAAAAGTTGTCTTTCCCAACATCATAGTACTTTAGTCAAATATTTGTAATGCAATTTGTAATGAATTATAATTGAATCAACAATATGGCATGAATTTAATATTCAGAAATATCCTATCATGTCACACTACCTTCATTTTCTCCTTTATTTCCAAGGCCGAGGCAGACTGGTAAGATTGGCAGCTGCAGAGTGTGAGTGAGGTAGTTTTCGATTCAATGGGTACAGCTTGAATTCCTTCATGAAGAATGGTCTCCCTCGTTTTAAGCTGTCAAAACAGCACTTGATTGAGGCTGCAGTTAGCACAAGTGCTGTGAAATGCAGAGAGTAGCCTGAGTATTCAAGTCACAGCCATCTGGGCTGTGTCTTCTCCCTGGGCTGCCTGTAGGTCTTCAACCAGGGCTCACTGCCATCCTTCCTCCCCTCTAGTCTTGCACCAACAAGATGGCCAACTTAGGTTGGGCAGGACCACGGGAGGTCATCTTATCCAACCCCAGCCAAAGCGGAGCTAACATGGACATCACATCAAGTTGCTCAGGGTCTTGCTGATCACTGGGTAATTGTGATGCAGGCAGGCCTGGGGATGTGTCCAGGTCAAAATGACTCCTTGGAAACCATAACATGAACATTATTACTATGTTGTAGTGCTGGGTGGTTTTCTGATAAAAATTAGTCTGGTTTTTGTGCTCCGTCATAACTGATGGATGGCTTTAGGGTTGTTGGCTGAGCTGTGCAGTGGGGACCATTGGGTTGGTCCCAGACCACGCATTGGTGGTGTTAATAAGCAAGGGCACATCACCAGTTCCAATGCAGCTCACCAAGGACATGATCAGGCAATGAAATGTTTACAGTGTCTATTCATGCAATTAAAAACTAGATGAAGACAGAAATCCTGTATTGCGAACTCCATCTCTGCTGTAATATCCCAGTGATCAGTATTGGGCTTTCCTAACAGCCTGTGATGATGAACTGCTGATCGTGTCCTTTCTAAACTCTCTATGGTTCGTTCTTGTGTTTACCTAAACAAATCAGCTTCTTTTTAGTGTATTGTAAGCACAATCACTAGCTCCTGTGCTTTGCTAAGGAAAACGGGGTAAAGCAGAGTGGGGTTTTTTCTGCTTTGTTTTTTTAATACAATTAAGTCCAGTTTGGGTGAAAGGCTGAGTATGAGGTTCAGACTTTTCCGAGGGAAACGGGAAGGTCAGAAACTGAATATTGATACTTTTTGTGATGCAAGTTCATAACTGTCATGATTTTCAAGATGTGGAAGTTGTCGGGAGTTTTGCCATGTACTTCAGGAGTGAGAAAAGGAAGCTCATTTCAAGAGATGCTGTGCTAACATTGACTTTGCTTGCAAGGTAAGAGCCTGGTGTGGATTTGAGCCATCCTGGTTACGCTCCAGATCAGAGTATACTTCAGTGTTTCCATGCCCATTTTCTCCCTGTGAACAACACTGGATTGATTAACTCATTCCCATAATTAATCAAAACCATGTTTTCTGGCATAGTTGCTGAGCTGAATTCCAGTGTGACATTTCCACAGATCCTACTAAGTTATCTTGGAAGGATAAAGCTCATTTAATTGCCCATTTTGTTACTGCTGCAAGTATATTAATCTCACCATCTTGTGTCATCCACAAGGTTTGCTTTCTGCTCTCAGATAGCAGGGAATCCCAAAAGTTCACATTTTTTATGTTATGTTAGGTACAGTCATTCTTCACCTTAAATCTCCATGCCTGTATGAACTCCGTGCCTCAGTAGTTTTTAACCTGGGGAAGGTAACGTAGAACAAGCCTACTATCAGAGGGCTTTGAGGTGATGCTCCAGATCAAGATCAAGTAATAGTTAGGCGTAATAGTTATTGATTCAAAAGAATCTGCCAGCAAAGACCTTTTTGCTGCTGTTAATGCAGAGGAGCTCTGCGAAGGACTTCATGGGACTCTTAGTGACTCTCAGGCAATGTCTGTTAGAGAGTAAATAGATTGTGCTGCCTTAAATGAGATGCTAAATGTTCTGTTTATAAGGAACCAAAATGTTAGGTTAATGGAGAGAGTGCTGCAGGGATGTTCAGGATGGTCAAGAAAATGGAGAAATAAAAGGGAGGAAGAAAGAAATGACAAACTGATGCAGACTTAAAACTTTTTATTTTATTTTCTCTGTACAGTTTTTAGAGTTCCTGACAGACGTGTGTGCAGCCATGAAATGAGCAGACAGGCTGCTTTGAACTGTGCAGTGAATGCACAAAGAATATTGATTCATCCAAGCTTTCACTAAGCTGGGTAATAAAATACTTCAGAGTCCAGAATTTCAAATGGACAGTGTTCTTGAAGCTTTTCTGCAATGTACTAATCACAATCTGGCTTTTTTTTTCTTCAACAAAAGGCATCAGGACTTCTCTTTCCAGCAACCTTTTTTATTAGAGAGAGGTGAACGTAGTACTTCTACAATGAAGGAGTAGGCCCCTGGTCTGTATAGTGCTGTTTATTTGGTTATCTGGAGTCCTTGGAGGTTGATTCTTAGGAAAAAAAAAAATCTGGTACACTAATGTAGCTTTTTGTTATCTTCTCAACAATAGCAGCTATTATGTGACTTTGCTATCATTTAGATTAATTTTTTTTATATATAGAAGAAAGAGTTGTTTTCAGTAATTTCCCCTAAGAAGAAAAGAGCATCATCATAGGATGTTTTTGTGAGGGTTATTTATGCTCCGACATAACAAGAGAAGTGCAATGATACAGTGAAAAATCAGTTTGTTTTTTTTCCTGAAGCAGCATAGGAATTCCCCTCTTCCAGGTTTTAGGCTCGTACTGCATTCTTTCTCATGCAAGGTGTGCTCTCAGCTTTAGATCTGGTGGTGCAAAAAGAGGTTACCGAGTAGACTTTTTTAGGTCAAAAATGTTCTATAGTTCCAGACAGCTTTTCATTATTGATTGAAGGAATTGTGTTTTCTTACAGCAGAAACACACATAAACTGTGATTTGTTCTGTTTCTCTGCTTCAAGTGAGTAATTGGTATGTGCTTCGAGTAAACTTCTAGTTGGTTGCCAGCTCTGTGGTAGGAGGTTTTATGCAGGGCACCAGGATGTATTTCAGTGTCAGAAAGGGATTGGGAAGAGGGGGCGAATGCAGTGGTGGTTAACGGGATACGTTGCAAAATGTATTAGGGGTGGACCTGCTGGAAAGCAGTTCTGAGGAGAAGGATCTGGGGGTCCTGGTAGACAGTAAATTATCCATGAGCCAGCAATGTGCCCTTGTCGCCAGGAAGACCAATGGAATCCTGGGCTGCATAGGGAAGAGTGTGGCCAGTAGGTTGAGGGAGGTCATTCTCCCCCTCTGCTCGGCACTGGTGAGGCCACAACTGGAATACTGTGTCCAGTTCTGGGCTCCCCAGCTCAAGCGGGACAGGGAACTACTGGAGAGAGTCCAGCGTAGGGCAACAAAGATGACTGGGGGATTGGAGCATCTTTCTTATGAGGAAAGGCTGAGAGAGCTTGGGACTCTTTAGCCTGGGGAAGAGAAGGCTGAGGGGAGACCTTATTCTTGCTTCTAAGTATCTAAAGGGTGGGTTGAAGGAGGATGGAGGCAGACTCTTTTCAGTGGTTCCCAGTGACAGGACGAGGGGCAACGGGCACACGTTGGAACATAGGAAGTTCCATTCAAACCTAAGAAAAAACTTCTTTACGGTGAGGGTGACCGAGCACTGGAACAGGCTGCCCAGGGAGGTTGTGGAGTCTCCTCCTCTGGAGATTTTCAAGACCCGCCTGGATGCAGTCCTGAGCAATGTGCTCTAGGCATTCCTGCGTCAGCAGGGGAGTTGGACTAGATGATCTCTAGAGGTCCATTCCAACTCTAAAAATTCCGTGATTCCACGAATGTCTTGCAGGAAGGTTGTTTCTCCTGCCACTGTCACGACTGGTACTTACCAAGTCATGCATCTCTCCTGGACTGTGCCACATCAGAGGCACTCTGAGTTTTTCTCCTCCTTGGGTTGAATTTGGATGGGGAAAGCAAAACTTGCTTTCTGGACAGCCTACGAACAGGAACGTGGCTGGGTGGTGACGGTGTGTGCCTTTGCCTCTGCAGCAGAGTTGGCCCAGTCCCTTCACAGTCATTGCGTTTTCTGAGTGCTGAGTGTCTCCTTGGATTTGCCTGCCAGATGTTTCCCATTCAAGCCATATTGGTTTCCATTACCACCTTGAAAATTGACTTGAGGTAGAAATGAATATTGCAATTATATAATTTACTTTTGCATACATTAGTGTCATTTTCTCTTAAATACCCTGCCATTTTGGACAAGTGTAGTTTATTAAAAAATAATAGTAGCAGTTCAAAAGCATCATTTCTGAGTTCAGGGAAAGGCTTTTTTTGTGGTTTTTACGCACACAGCTCCCAAAGCAACGTCCTGCCATCGAGAGAGAAATCTGAACGTCCTCAGAGGGTCAGGCAGAGTCTGGCAGGAGGGAGCAGGGTAAGCCCCGCACCCCTCTCTCTGTCCGCCATGGGCATCCCGAGACACCCTTTGCCTCCATGCTCCCATGGCCGCCTAGGCAGGGAAGGAGAAAGGGGAGGATGGGTGGAGGATGCAGAAAGCAAGCAGAGGGCACAGCTTTGCAGGGAGTCTTTGTTCATGGGAGCCTAACGCAAGTATACAAGAGTTAAATTGAACTATGTAAAATCCTTAATACAGTACTAGATGTTTTCTTTAGGAATCATGAAGCATGTAATGTCCTTATGTTCTCCAAAGGGTTTATTTGGCAGCCTGTTAGCATCTCACTGTGACATGACTGAAGGGGGAATAACCAAAATAACAAGAAGGGGGAAAGAAGGCAGCAGTCACCAAATTCGAATAACAACTTTGTAGCATAGTACCTTTGAACCTGTGACTCTTTTTTTTTTTTTTTTTTTTTT
>VFFE01007230.1:891123-911898 GCA_008921705.1 Burhinus oedicnemus | reverse complement strand
ACTCTTTTTTTTTTTTTTTTTTAATCTCTCCGTGGATGGGTAGCAGGGCTTAATGCCCTTGAAGACAACATTATGCCAGTCAAATTGTGATTGGGACTCAAGTAATTTTGCCTAAGGCTCCTGGTCACTGCTGGATTTCAGTATGTCTGAGGATAAGCCAGTCCATGAAATCCAAGGCAGTGTTTGTTTGCTCATTCATTTTGGTCTTCTGCAATTATCCAGATTTTAGGCTAAGAAGCATCTTTGGAGCTAACCAGGAGCAGCATGAAGTTGCAAGGTAAACATTTCCGACAATGGGAAAGGAGATCTATGCTATTGGTAAAGATTGCTGCTTATGAAGAGACAGTAAGTAGTCAGGGTGAGAAAATAAAAGAAAGGGGGTGAACAAAGTAAAGGATTAGGGTATTCAAATATCTGGTGGATTAACAGGGCACAGTGCATACCTTTGGGTCTTCACTCTCTTCATTTAAAAATGAAACAGCTTCCAGCTCATCTGTGATATTAGTTTTTATACAGATACCTTTAATCCTATAGTTTCCATTTTCAGAGCAAACAAAGATGTGTTTATTTTTCTTATAAGCCCTTTTCCTATTCTCCATGCAGTATTTTTGAAGCTAATGACCTAGACAGACAGAAGCCAGAGGAAAGCTGGAGTGGGGTGCTAATGACAACTTGTCGAAGGCAGCTCTGATCCACAGGCTGGGTACGCCCCCAGCAGGGGAGCATCCCTGCATGGCCCATGTGGAGAGATGCTGAGGGCTGACATGGTCCCTGCACCTCCGGACAGGGACTCAGTGGTGTATGGGCGGCCCTGGACTGTGCGTACTTGGGGACATAAATATATTTATATTTTACTGAAGAAGTGACTGTTTTGCTGTCACTGTTGCAATTTTCCATGTGTTTAATGGAAATAGCAAACCTGTGGCCATCCCCAGCAGGTGAGTGAGCATCTCACAGCTTCAGAGTAGCACCTCCTGGTGCATTGGCCTCTCTCTTCAGCTTCTAGGTTGTGAATGTCCTGCCATGCCTCTGTGAACCCCTCTGTTTGGGAAAGGTTGTTGCAGTATAGAAAACCAAGATAGGATGCAATGCTGTGAAAGCGATGCTAATATTATGAAAACAAGGTACATGTTTTCTAGAGAAATTCCAGAAAGAAGAGCGGCCGTAGGAAGCTATGGGAACCATAGGAAGCCTTTCAGTGCGTCCCCAATCCTCCTCTTATTCTCTTTTATTTTAAATGTTTTTTCTTGCCCTGTTTGCTGTGTTCTGTACTGGGACAGGTTTCTCCTCCTCCCCACTTCCTAGCTTTTCCTCTCCCCTTGCCAAAAGCAGCACCATTAGATAAGGGATTGCAGAACTGGTAGTTCCATGCAAAACATGGGAAAGGATGCCACCCCTCTCTTGTAAGCCTCTTCTGTGATACCTATGATTTTCAAAGTCTGCATCCTTATATGTTTTCTTTTCTTTTAACATCTCTAAAATTAATGCAATGATTCAGTGTCTGTGTGTCTAAATATATGTATGTGTGTGTGTATGCATTTATCTATGTATAAATATAAGTACACATATAATCTGCCCAGTCAAAATAGTTTCCCAACACATCTGTTGCTGAACAGATGCTCTCTGTATCGGTCGGTTTGGCTGTTGCTGGCTTTCTGTGGTTGGTGTTAACATGAATATTTAAAGAATAATGAAGATCTGATTGCTCTGGTATAATCTAATGTAATGCAGGAGAATCCCAAAGCTTTAACTTGCCTGAGGAGTGCCACCTACCTCTAAAACCATGTGCAGTTGAGTTCACTCTTTTAAATGAAGGAATCAATTATGTGACTTTGGTTGCTGGCATGTGGCAGCGGATCTTGGGCTGTTTCAAAGGGGACGTGTGCACAGATTAACCTCTGTCATTTGGAATGCTGCCTAGCAATGGTGTGTAGACAGTAATAATAAAAAAATTAAAACATTATGGTAAAATATTCAAAAAAGTGAAAGGTAATACAAGAGATGGGTTGTAAGAGTCTGAATTTTGCAATATTTAAGAACTTTATGCATATTAAGCATTTACTTGCCTAACTCCAGGATGTCTACTTTTAAAACCTTTAGAAAGTAATATTTTTATACGAATAATGCAATCATCCTTTGCACTTGCATTTATAATGCAGAGATACTCCAACTGTTATTAATTAATAAAATGATTATGTGAGTGGAGGAAAGAATATCAGTAGTCCTGCAGGTGCTGATGACTGAGGTGTGGTTCCTTATTCATGGATCTCCAGGAGTTTCACCAGGAAGAAGGTATACCAGTGTCCTCAGCCCATGGCTCCTCTTTGCAGGGAGAAAGTGTCGGAGAAGGAAGACTGTGCCAACCTGCTCCCCTGGGCTGTACTCTGTGTCCTGGGATATCATGTGCATGCAGCAAGAGCTTGTTTTCTATAAGCATTGCATCCATCTTCATGGCAATAACTGCTGGGAGGCATTAGTCTTGGATTTGAGTTTGCACCTTTTTTTAACTACTGTATGTTATATACAGCATGTGTGTATAGTGTATACACTGTACATATATATATAAAATATACAGCTGTCATTCCAGACAGAAATCTTGCAGATTCATCACTGCAAAATCACACACCCAACTCTAATCTGTGCAAATGCTTATGTTTGCAATAATCATGTTTATAGCATAATAATTAACCGGCCCTTTCCCCCCACCCAATTATTTTATACAGTGCCTTAGTTCATTTAATGAGTGCCCTTTCTAGCAAGTCAAACCTTTTTAAAACAAATGGATTTCCAGAAGGATCAGATTTTCTTCCCGACTCTTGTTGGTAGTTTCTTTAGGGATTATTTAATTGCTGTAAAACTGGTCTCCGTACTTGCCATTCTTGATTACATTACTACTTAACAAGCTATATTAACTGTGTGAAAAAATCAAATCAGATAATTGAGCACTAGACAGTAACAAGGAAAACTTTTTTTTTTTCTCGGTTCTGTTGCCCCTGATGGGAAGTGTGTGTAATCAAGTTATTTTTGAATTATCTTCAATCTGGGAGAAAAAAGAAGACTTAGGATAATGGATAATTTGAAAGTAACTGCACAGAAATGCCACTTAAAATGATGGCCCATAACTTTATCTTGTATAGCTTGGTCCCTGCCTTCTCAGCCAAACAGCTGGTTTTACGTGTGCACGCAATGGGACCCCCATATTTGGCTGTAGCCTGCCACAATGTGGAGGTTTAAAGGTAGTTTGAATTAAGTTAGCATGGTGGAAGGGGACTCTCCTTCTTGCTCTGATCTCAGCAGATCTTCCCCAGAAACAGCAACTGCAGGATCTGCGCAGCAGATCCAACCTGCAGTGGGCATGTGGGCTGATGGGCAGCTGCTGGTGCAAGTTTTAGGTGGTTTCACAGCCCCAAAAGGTGGTTATAACAAAGAAGGGCTGTGGCACGTGGCTACAGTAGTGTTCTCCAGGGAGGGGAGCCCTACCAAATCACAGCACATCCCTGAGAATGGAAATCAGGTGCCTCTTGAGGGCCAGAAATGAATGTGAAGCTTGATCCTGATGTGGCTGAAGGCAATGGCGATGCTCTTGGGGCTTCCTTGGTACACGGGGATGGAGAACGACAGCCTCTTTGGGTGGTGGAGTCTGAGCTGCTAAATATAAATAGTCCAGTCCTGTGCCGTGGTCCTTGTGACCCCTACTTGCTTTTCTGCAAGGGGAAAGGCATGCATGGGGGTTGGGTGCTCAGGGCTTGCAGGTCCATCCCCAGGGGAAGGGATGAAGTAGAAAGACTAAGTCCCGCATGCCAGATAGGATGCAGGTGCATGGGCACAGGTGGGCAATGCCTTGCAAAGGTGGTGTTCTCAGTGCAGAAACACAAGCAGCACCATCAGGACGTAATAACTTGCTCACAAAGAAAGTTTCTTTCTAATGTCCATCATTTAATGGTTGGCTTATGCCCTTGAAGCAAGATGTCTTATGTCTGTAATATGGCCATGGTAATTTCGTTCTAAAAGTACCTCATTTGATTAAGAACCAGCCATGAAGGCAAATATCAAATCTCCAGATGGAAACTTGGCCTGGCAGAAGAGGATGAGAAGTTCCCATTAAGTGAGGCTGGGCCAGGGCATCCCCTCTGACCAGGGATGCAGCGCGGTATGGCCCATTTGTCACAGCAGGAATATAAATTTGTTTTCTATTACTGACATGTATTTGTCCTTTCCTTTATTGCAGCAATAATTTCTACAAAATACCTTTTAAAAAAAAAAAAGGTGTCAAGAACATGACAGTTTAATCTTAATTTTGTCCTAACCTTTACAAAATCGATTAAATTGCTCCTGCAAGTAACACCAGCAGCCTTGCTCACCCTAAGCGGCGATGGCCTGTCAAGGCAGTTGTGAAAGGGGTGAGCTCTCCATCTTGTGATAGTCCTTAGAGCATGAAATGTTGGGTGCATTTAAACAATAGAAAAGGTGATGCAGTGTGGTAGAGAAGCATGGAAATGTTAAACCAGTCAATGAACTGGAGGTCTCTCTGCCACCACAGGGCAGGTTCACTCGTAACTTTTTACACTGCTGTATAAAATATTGAGATGCTTTCATGTGGTGATACAGGATCAAATTATCAGAGAAAGCGGAGGTGTTTTACATCAGAGATAAATAATTGCTTTTCTCAAAGGTTTATGGCAAAGCAGCATGCCTGGCAACATGTTGGTGCCTGGGACAAAGCTGTAGGCAGGAGGCTGGGATTTAGCGCGCTTCTGATGGTGGTTTTATGGAGCATCCTGTGCCTGTGAAAACTGTCCCCCCGAAGCAAATGAGCACATTTTAAGCAAAGTGAGAGCAACTACAGAATGTACAGAAATCACCCAGCTGCTCAGAGGGTCTCGGGCTGAAGGAGAGAGGAAAATGTCTTTTTGTTTCTGATGCATTCTGCAGGAGTTGGAAGCGTTTTTCATGGGCCAGGCCACCACTACGGTGATTTTATCCAATATTTATCCCCCCACCTGGAGGATGTTCTTGCTTTTGCCAGCTAATAATCAGAGATTATTAAATTGGGGGCGGGTGGGGTTGAAGGGGGTAAGAATAAGGTGGTTGTTTTTTGGAGTCAATTCCCTTCAGTAAAACTTTGTCTTTTAAAATAAGATAAAATATTTACATCATCTATTGCATCCAGTCATAGGTCCTGTATGTTTGCCATAGTGACTCATGGGTCCTGGGAACCCTCTTGCAGTGTGTCTGTTGGGTGTTGTATCTGATATGTGTGGTAGGGAAGGTAAGGGGGAGGTGGGATGCTGTGTTGAGAAGCTGAGTGTCATAGTTGTGTTTTCTGAAGCTATATAGGTGTGAAACCAGGATGATAGTTGCTGAACTGCCCCAGGAGGACTGGCCTCTCCCTGGCTTCCTAGACTGAATGTCGTGGTTCTACTCTCTGCTCCCAGCCTTGCGTTTGTGGTCTTGGCCCTGTTTCCACCCTGGAAGAAGCCACACAACTCTTTCAGACGACTGTTAAATGGGTATGGCGTATTTTGCTGTAATGAACTGTGATGATGCACTAGTGCTGGAGGAGCTGATTCAGCTGGCTTTGCAGAAAAAAAAAATAAATTGGTTTTGTTGGTTCTTTTATTTTCTTCTTTTTTTAAGGGAAAAACAAAATAGAAATCTCAGGGGAGAATGTGTATTTGTTCATCAGACTTTTCACAGAATCACAGGGGTTGGAAGGGACCTCTGGAGATCACCTAGTCCAACCCCCCTGCCAGAGCAGGGAGACCTAGAGCAGGTTGCACAGGATGGTGTCCAGGCGGGTTTTGAATGTCTCCAGAGTTGGAGACTCCACCACCTCTCTGGGCAGCCTGTTCCAGTGCTCTGCCACCCTCAAAGGAAAGAAGTTCCTCCTCATGTTTTGATGGAACTTCCTATGGTCAAGTTTGTGCCCATTAACTCTTGTCCTATCACTGGGCACCACTGAAAAAAGACTGGTGCCATCCTCCTGACACCCTCCCTTTAAGTATTTATAAGCATTGATGAGATCCCCCCTCTGAGCCTTCTCTTCTTCAGACTAAAAAGACCCAAGTCCCTCAGCTTTTCCTCATCAGAAAGATGTTCCAGCCCCCTGATCATCTTTGTAGCCCTCTGCTGTACCCTCTCCAGCAGTTCCCTGTCCTTCTTGAACTGGGGAGCCCAGTGCTGGACACAGTACTCCAGGTGCGGCCTCACCAGGGCAGAGTAGAGGGGGAGGATAACCTCTCGTGACCTGCTTGCCACACTCTTTTTAACGTACCCCAGGATGCCATTGGCCTTCTTGGCCACAAGGGCACATTGCTGGCTCATGGTCATCCTGTTGTCCACCAGGACTCCCACGTCCCTTTCCACAGAGCTGCTTTCCAGCAGGTCAGCCCCTAACCTGTACTGATGCATGGGGTTATTCCTCCCCAGGTGCAGTACCTTACACTTGGCCTTATTGAACTTCATGAGGTTTCTCTCTGCCCAACTCTCTAGCCTGTCCAGGTCATGCTGAATGGCAGCACAGCCCTCCAGTGTGTCAGCCACCCCTCCCAGTTTTGTGTCATCAGCAAACTTGCTGATGGTACCCTCTACCCCTTCATCCAGGTCATTGATGAGTATGTTGAACAGGACTGGACCCAGTAGTGACCCGTGGGGAACACCACTTGTCACAGACCTCCAACTAGACTCTGTGCCACTAATCACAACCCTCTGAGCTCTATCTGCCAGCCAGTTTTCAATCCACCCCACCGTCCATTCATCCAACCCACACTTCCTAAGCTTGCCTATGAGGATGCTGTGGGAGACAGTGTCAAAAGCCTTGCTGAAGTCAAGGTAGACAACATCCACTGCCCTCCCCTCATGTATCTGTCCAGTCACACCATCGTAGAAGGCTATCAGATTAGTCAGACATGACTTCCCCTTGGTGAATCCATGTGGGCTACTTCTGATGACCTTCTTTTCCTCCAGATGCTTGGAGATGATGCCCAGAATGAGCTGTTCCATCATCTTTCCGGGGATGGAGGTGAGGCTGACTGATCTGTAGTTTCCCAGGCCCTCCTTCTTGCCCTTTTTGAAGGCTGGAGTGACATTGGCTTTCCTGCAGCCTTCGGGCACCTCGCCTGTTCTCCAGGACCTTTCAAAGATGATGGAGAGCGGCCCAGCAATGACTTCTGCCAGCTCCCTCAGCGCTCGCAGGTGCATCCCATCAGGACCCATGGACTTGTGGATGTCCAGTTTACTTAACTGATCTCTGACTTGATCCTCCTCAATCAAGGGAAAGTTCTGCTTCCTCCAGACTTTCTCTGTTACCTGTCAAGTCTGGGACTCCTGAGGGCTGGCCTGAGCAGTAAAGACTGAAGCAAAGAAGGCATTCAGTAATTCTGCCTTCTCTGCATCATCTGTCACCACGGGCCCTGTCTCATTCAATAGCGGGCCCACTTTTTCTCTAGTTTTCCTTTTGCCTCCAATGTACTTGAAGAAACCCTTCCTGTTGACCTTGACATCCCTTGCCAGATTTAATTCCAAGGAGGCCTTGGCTTTCCTCGTTTCATCCCTGCATACTCTGGCAGCATTCTTGTAATCTTCCCAAGTGGTCAGTCCCTTCTTCCACTTAGTGTAAACTTCCTTCTTCCACTTGAGCTTTTCCAGAAGCTCCCTTGTCAACTGTGCAGGTCTCCTGCTTCCCTTGCCTGATTTCTTGCTCTTAGGGATGCACCGATGCTGAGCTTGGAGGAAGTAATACTTGAATATCAACCAGCTCTCTTGAGCACCCCTACCCTCTAGAGCCCTAACCCATGGGATTTCTCCAAGCAGTTTCTTGAAGAGATCAAAGTTAGCCCTCCTGAAGTCCAAGGTTGCAACCCTACTTGTCGTTTTATGCCTACTGCACATAATCCTGAACTCGATCTTCTCATGATCACTACAGCCAAGGCTGCCCCCAACCTTAATGTCCTCCACCAGTCTCTCTTTGTTGGTCAGTACTAAGTCCAGTAGTACATCTCTTCTTGTTGGCTCCTCCACCACCTGAGTCAAAAAGTTGTCATCAAGACACTGGAGAAACCTCCTGGACTGTACATGCCTAGCTGTGTAGCCTTCCCAGCAGATACCAGGGATCGTCTCTGCAGTGTTTCTCCACCCACCCCACCCCCCACCCCCTGTCTCAGCCTGCGAGGATGCTGACCGAGGCTGCTTTAGTAGCAGGAGTTGAGATGCTTGAGACAGAAATGTATGTTGTTGTTTTTAATAAATGAAAGTAGGACCTCTAGTTGGAAACACCTAGGAAAGAACATTTTGTGCATTTATAAAAATTCTTGGATAAAACAGCGGGTGGGGCAGTACCTGCTGGGAAGAGAGCAGAGGCATCGGTGCCAGGGATGGCCTCAGGGAGCAACTGAGGATATGGCAACTCCAGCTCAGGCACTGGTTTCTCAGCCTTTCTTCAAGATGCTCCATGATATTTCTTTGTCTCCTTTGCTTTAGAGTCTGGCCCCCACGGTTTCACTGTTTTAAGCGTTTTGTATGTAAAAAGTCAAGCTCTGTGTGTGATGCTCTTGTCGTTAAAAACAGATCTGGGAATTTTGGCAGCAGCATGAACTGGTGACTCCCCCTTTTCTGTTTATCATCGTTCATCTTCACCTGCTTGCCGTCAAAATAAAGGGCTCAGAGTTAACCCTCTGAGCTGTTATGCTGTTTTACTGAAACGTGCTGTGTATGGGCACGCAGACATGTGCCACCATGCTGCGGGGGGGGGTAAAAATACACATATGATCACACGGCTTCTGTGCAGGATTCACCAGCATAAAAATTGCAGTGCTTGAAAAGTTGGTGGTAGATGGGCAATATTTTGAAGCTCTTCATCACTGTGGTGTTCACCCAGTAAAATGCTGCTTCATAGTTGGCACGTAGAAACTGTCAGGCTGTAGGTTGTGGTTAAAAACACATTTATGTCTGCGTAAAATGTCCCTGGTGTTGATGCTTGACTGTTTCTCTTTCTTTTTAAGTAGGGAAGTTAATAAATAAATAAATAATTTATTCAAACCAAGGTGCAAAGCAAGGGGAGCGGGCAGAGAAGTAGATATTCAGAGTCGTTTTCTTCAGCCTGTTGGCTTGCTCTTGAATTTTGTGCTGTGGTCTTCATGTCGTTCCAAAACCAGTAAAGGTGGGACGCAGCGTTACATACAAAGCGGTGTTCAAACATTTTTCCCCATCTTGTAATTGAATGGTTATTTGCATCAGCCATGTATAGAGGTGTATGGACATGCGCATCCAGGTCTCTCTGAGAAAATGGCTTTTCAGTGGGGCATTTCTGCAGCAGGCTCAGAGGATGGGGCTCCTTTCCCATCTCCCTCCGGGAAAGCCATCTCCCCATGACTTTCCCAGGGTGAATAGCTGTGAGAAAGGAGCAGGAGGTTGGACTCTGCTGTGGTGCTTTTGCCAAAAGCATGAATTGGCCCCAAACGCGGGAAGACACAAAGTCCAGCCACGTTTTTCAGGAAAGCCAACTTGTCTATCTGCAGTGAATGGTGGGGGCCAAATTAATCTGTAACAGGAGCAGGCACAACTCATCGCTGGTATCAATCACTTATTTCTGGTAGTGACAGCTTTAAGTCCGAGTTCATTTAAACACCACTCAAATCGATGATGTGTTTTGAAATACAGTGAGGAATACATTCATAGAAAAAAAATCTGTAGAGGGTTATTAAATGCAGAGAAACAACCTGTGGCTGGGGAGGTCCCTCACCACGAGCCGCTGGGGACCGGGGGAGGATTCTGAGAAATACGGAGAGATGACTGATGGTACTTGCTCTAAACGCATCCCTGGTGGACCTTCATCGACTTCAGAGTCATCACAACAGGGCAAAGCCAGCCAAAGTTTTTCACATGCTCTCTCACTGCCTTCCATGCCAGTTTAGGAGCTGTATGTTCCCTAGTCTCGCCCCTATGCCCCTGAGGTTTCCCCACACAAAACCGTGTTTAAGCAGATTCTGTATCTGCTATCAAGGGAGTGTTTACAGCAGCTAAAGCTCTTAAGTGCCTTGTCTGGGAGACTGATGGCGATAATTAAAGCAGTGCTTTCCAGCCCTCTGCTATTCTTCGCTGAATTGCTGGGAAGTGGGGAACAGGGTTGTGCCAGCCAACAGTAACCCTGGAAATCCATGTTCAGCGATTTGGTGTGTATTAGTTCTTTGGCTTGTTAGCACATCCTCGCTGCTAGGTGCAGGCACCTAGCTTGTGAAAACCTCCAGGCAGGGGAGAGAATTGCTGGACAATTGTACTTCATAATTTTTTTCCTTCTGTCCTGAAAAAAAAGTACATCATTATGTGATGTAATTTAATCAACATAAACCCCCTGTGCATTGATTTATGAAATAATGGGGAAGGGTAGTGGGATGTTATCTTTTGGGATAATAAATAAATAATGAAACAACTGATTTCTCCTGTGCTACAATTATGGATGAAGTAGTGCAAAACGGCATCCAGCTAAAAAGACAGATGCAGAGATCGTGGCTGGTAATCACAGTGACACCAGGATGAGTTTTTCTAGAAGTGCTGTGAAATTGTGCAGTAAATTATGTTACACAAGATGTATTGTTCCCTGGTTTAGTAAATAAGCCTCCTGACAGGAGGGCCCAGCAAGGCAGTTGCAGATAACTTCGTTGATGTGCCAGAGCTGGAGTTCAGTGCAGCGCGGTGCAGCTTTGGCAGTTTGGGAGCGAGGTGCTCCGGGAGATGCTGCCAAGGGCTTGTGCACTTGCGCAGCTGCTGTTGTCCTCCTTGCTGTCTTTTCCTTTTGTCATCTCTTCAGTCAGGCTCCTTTCTTCTCTTTTCCCAGCTTATTCCAAGTCTGGTTCTGTCTTATGGTCCTGCATCACCCGTTCTGCAGCTGAGCAAGGGTTGCCTGAGCACCGCATGGCTTCTGCCCCAGCCGGGCAGTGCCCCATCCGTGGCTGTCACATGGCCTACACAAGGGGATGTCTTGCTCTCTGATCCCTTCAACTGCCCGTGGTGTGCGCTGATCCCCGCTCAAAACTATACTGCACTTGCAGTGCTTGGTGTGGGCAGCATACTTTTGCCCCAGCTGTTCCTGGGCAGGAGACCAGAACTGCTGTTCCTGGCTGTGTCTGAGGCTGGAACCTAGGACCTGGCTTCATTTTTTAACCTGGGAAGTGTGGAGTAACCATTAAAGAAACGGAACTAAGGCTACTAGAGTCTGACCTCTGGATAAAAATAAGACAATTTGTTCTGAAAGTAATAATGCAATGAGAACATCCAAAAAGTCAACTCATGCTTGAAGCCCCAGAGTGCATCAGGTGGAAGCTGCTTCTTTAGCCTCCAACACCTGTATCCATTACCCGAATTAGCACTCCGCAGAAGAGGGGCTCTTCCCCCCACTGCGCTCAGCGGCTTCTTGCTCCTACCGGGATGGGATAAGTGAGCAATGATGTGTCTGAACCCGTTACATGCTGTCGTGTGGGTAATCTCTGCTGCACGTTGTCTCTCTGACACTAGGTGCTCTCTAGGAGCTGAGGGATGGTATTATGATATCTTCAAGTGGTTTAACGATAGCATTAAAAATGTGGTCAATATTCAGTTGACTACAAATGTCAGTATTCAGTTGCAGCATTTGAGTACACGTAGTAGCTTTCTTCACTGCAGTAGCTGTTAGCATCATTGGCCATGGTATCCTCTTGGTACAGCACTGAAATCTTGAGCTGTAGTTTGCTGTCCAAATCGTGTTTTCACTGAGATGCCCCTGTAAGCAATGAAAATAAATGTACTGATATGTTGATTTGGAGACGACTTTAGTGAGGAGGTGTTTAATAAGCACCTACCAATGTAAACAAATTGAGTTCCTTGAGTCACAGCTGGATTTGCAAATTTCTCTCCCTTGATTATCAAGGAATATATTCTGCATGGAAGAATTCACAGCTTACAAAAACATCTGGTTGCTAAATAATGTAATTAAAGTAGATACAGCATAACAGGGACCTGCTCCCATGTTCCTAATGAGCGGAAAGTAGTTCTTGGGTGAGTGGAATGCATTGGCTAGGCTTGTGGTGGTGGAGGAAAGAAAGAAGGAAAGAGCAAAGAAAAGCTATGGGGGCAAACCAGAGAGAAGGGGAAAAATGAATGGAGGAGAGGAGATGAGAGGTGCCTCTGCACCAGAGCCTGTTTGCTTACCAGAGGTGGATGGTGGTAGTGGAGGTAGCTGGTGGTGGGACCATGACAATGGCAGTAGATCCAGGTGGTTCCTCAAAACTGGCAGGGCACCATCTTGCAGGACACCTAACTGTGTGTTGCTCAAAGTTTAGAGGCTCTTTTTCTCCCTATGTGATTGTATAAAGGGCATTTTTCTTCCTAAGTGATTGGCTTTTCCCTTTACTGTTTTAATAATTTTGGAGAGCAGAAAGCCAACTGTTGACAAATCTGTGCAAAGTAGCTATATTTAGTTGTTGAAGACAGACTGCTCACAGGAGCAGCTAGGTGGAAACCAGTTAGCTGGGCTCAGCTGACCTGCTCTTTGCAAGCCACAATGTTTGAGTAGTCCACTTGGGGAGCTCCAGAAAGGCTTTTCCAGTCCTTCCAGCAAAGTACCAGGGTGGAGGCAGTGGTAACGTTGAACCATCATTTCCTGAAGGTGTCTTTTCCCATGGGCAAAGCCCAGGCACTGCCATTGTCTAATGCTAGGGGAAGAAAGTGCCTCCTTTGCTCCATAAGAAAGCCAGCATCGCATTTAGGAGGGTGTTCCTGTAGACTCTCATCCCCAGGGCTTAGCTGTATGAGTATCCTGGTCCTGCTGCATGATGGGTCTTGCTTTTGCTGTCCCAGCTTTCTGCAGCTCAGCAGCTGCAGTGGTTACGGTGAGGTCTCTTTCCTTCTGTAACTCATCTCATCTGAGTGATCATTTTGAAGATGTACTCTGAGATGGTTACTTTTTGGTATTACTAAAGGTACACGCTGTTCAGCTGTAAGGGTAAATCCATACTTTTCCCGAAAGTTTTGGAGGAATTGTCAGGCCAAGGGTATTCTTCCCGCTCCATTGTTATTTTGGCAGAAAACCATGTTTGGGAGGTCCTGGCAGGGCAGACTATCCTGAGGATAATTTTTCAGGCATGGTTTGGAGAAACTCTGCCGAGATAATAAACCCCACGTTTGTTTGCTTGCAAGCCTTGTGCTGCCTGTTCGATCCTCATTGCCTCTAATATTATACCCAGTAGGAATTAACGATAGTGGTAACTTACCTTGCTTTGGCATCAGCACATCTCTAATGTTCCCAGAACAGACAGAGGTTGCTGTTTGTGTGAGCTCGCTGCTGAAGGATGATATCTCATGTTGGTTTGGAGAGCCAAAGCATAGAGAGGCTGTCAGTCAGGGCTGCTGGGGGAGGCGCAGCACGGGGGGAATAGCTCGTCCATTTTCTTTACCGACCACAAACAAATTACAGCAGATAAAAGTGTGAATGCAGGTTGGTCCTATTCCCTTACTAGCTGCATCTCCTACAAAGTGTTCTGCGGCTGTGTTAGTACAGACCTCTTGTGAGGAACCATCATGGGGTTAAGTGATCTACCAGCTGGGTGCAAAACTTGGGCGAGATGATAGTGTCAGAACAAGGACTCTGTTTTTATGGAAACCAGGCAATAACTATCCTTACCTTTTATACATGACTACATAAACCCTTCATTTACTCTGCTCTAAGGAAGATTTTCCCATTTAATACCCTGCTACCAAGTATGTTTTCAATGCAACCTAAAATAATGTATTTCTTTACTTACTGTATTTTATGTTATTGTATTTTTCGTATGTCTGGTTGCATTTGGTGATCTGCTGGTGCACAGGCATTGCACTGACATATGGGTTCCCCATAACAGCAGTATGCTGGAGTGCAGTATCACATACAGAAATCTTCATAGTAAAACTCTCCCATGAACTTCTAGTATGTAAGACAAAATGACCCAAACAAAAAAACCAAACCATCCAAGTATCTTTCCCTCAAAACGTTTCATAGAGGATGTTTTGAATTTTGTCCACTGTTCTTGAGTTGGTATGAGATGGAAAAATTCGTAAGTTTG
This sequence comes from Burhinus oedicnemus, assembly GCA_008921705.1. Lineage (NCBI taxonomy): Eukaryota > Metazoa > Chordata > Aves > Charadriiformes > Burhinidae > Burhinus > Burhinus oedicnemus. The sequence goes on along the minus strand of VFFE01007230.1, from coordinate 897,829 downwards.
TTCATTTTCCTCCTATACATACGTGATTTTGTACATGAGAGAGCTGCTCAGACTGATGCAGGAGCAACAGGGAGAGCGGGGCAGGAGCAAGCGGAGGTATTGGTGTTTACCTTACTAACACAATAACCACACTGCCAAACATCATCCTTGTGTTCCCGGGTGCCACGTGCCTTGCTGCTGTGTAGTGCTGGTTCCTGAGAGGAGCAAACCTGAGAAATCGAAGTTTTTCTTCCATGTCTTTGACTGTGCAGACCACATACTGAGTAAATTCTCTGTTAGTGTGTTCCCGCATTGAAACCTTTGTGTGAGAAACTGATTTATTTGCTGCTTAAACATGCAGAGCAGTAGCATATGTTAAAACACATGCAAGAAATGTAAGGTATAGGTTTTGTGGTGTTGTGGGTTTTTTTTAATGGGATTAGTTGCCCTCGGAATGGAGAGCATTTGTTTAAGTGGTGTTCTGATAGCTCTGTGAACTGCATGGGGGGAACAATTTGCCTTTGGGGACAAATGTCTAAAGATAAATTAATTTTTTGTGGTGTTCATACCTGAGTCACAGAAGGGCGGAAGTTCAGTACACTGCCCCCAAAAACTACCCGTGTGAAGTCAGCTGTCTGCTGCAGAGGAGGATTTGGACGATGCCTCCAGGCTCCCCTTGCCTTTTGAAGAAAACAGAGTGAAGGGCAATACAACAGAGAAGAAATTGGAAGTGCTTGTGCATTTTGGGCCTGTGGGAGGCATGTGGGGGGAATTTCCAGCCCCAGTGGTGCTGGGAGGGGAAGAAGCGGCACTTTGCAAACCCCCAAGCAAGGAGCTCTCTGAGCCCCCAGCACTACAGAAGCCCCACTTTATTAAGTGGGCAGCTTTGCAAGCCATCTAGGCTTATTGTAGGTATTGGCTTTGTAACATCAGACTGGTTTAATTACTTTTTATTTGTGTGTGTTTGTGTTACAGAGAAATGGTAGAGATGGTTCAGTGTGGTGCAGGCAAGGTGGGTGCCTAATAGGGAGAGAAGCAGGCAGAGATGACTATGCGTGTCTAGACAATGTTAGCAACACTTTCTCTCATCTCTGTCGGATTTTCCAGTGCTCTTCAAAAGGCTAAATTTAGGAAAAAGTGACAGAGCAGCAATTTAAGGAATACTGGAGGTTTTCAGTGGCATAGAGTTTTGCTGTGAAGTGATGTATAGAGGCAAACACTGGCCCTGGAGCCCGTCTAAATTTATCACTGTGTCACAATAGATAGTTAAATTTAAATGTGTGTCCAGTACTTACCATTTCAGTAGGTTGCAATCAGCTTGAATTGATATTACCTGAATAAATCAAAGAGCTGAATAGCACATCCATTTCTTATACAACAGAGCAGTGCACATTATCCGAGGGTGAAAGGAGTTGGTGCAGAGGCTCTGACTGGTGTTATTGTAACCACAGCTCAACACTGCAGTATAAAAGAACAAATTTTGGCATATTGTGGACTTCTCCAAAATGCAAAGTGCTTGCCACTGCAGTGTCCAAGCTGGTAAATTAATGCGATTGCTTTCACAGAGATCACATAATCTGTTGAATGGCTACTGAGCAGCCGTATGTACCATCATCTGCCCGGGCTGGCCCTGTTTACATCACTGTGGGTAGGGCATTCTTCATAGTAATTAAAAATGACAACCCATTTGGCGTGGCTGCATTCAGTCTTGGGACAGGTCAGCCTGGGGCAACAACACCCAGCAGTTATACCTCCCTGTGATACATCTTTATTTTTCCCTAAGGAAAAGTTTTTTCTTGTTACTATTCTAGGTCACATCTGGAGTGTGTTTTTGAAGCAGGTTTCCTGACTGTCCCCACTTCGGGTTTGTGCTGTAGACCACCCCTGGGGTGCCTGTGCTGAATTTCTTTGGGCTGAAACTCCACTGGATGATGTGCTCTAAATCCCTGTTAAGGCTCTCTGCTCACAAGCATTTAGTTCACAGGATTGGGTTGGACCTAGTGTGCATTAAAATTCCCAAAATGCATGTGCTGTGAGTGTCAGGTCCTGGGTGCCAGTTTATTTCATTTTTCAGGTCCCTTGGCATTGCTGAACTCCATTAGCTAAAGCAGGTGGTGCACGGAGCTGAGTGGTGTATGTGCTCTCCAGGACATGTCATATGTTCAGCGGGAGAAAAGGAGTGATTCCAGTTGCCTCTGCTTTTCCTGCACAGGGTATTTCCATCCAGCATAGTCTAAGAGTGTCAAATGAGGGAGGGGGTCTCCTTGTATGCTGTCTGTTCACTCTGGACAGCCTTCTACTGCTTGCCATCCTCTCTGCTCATTGCTACTTTCTGAGATACTGAGAAAACCTCCATACTAAATCCACCTGATTTGATTTGGTTTGGGGAAAACAAACTGCTTCCCATCTTACAGCTCCATCAGCTTCATAAAGTCTTTCTTTTTGCTCAAGTTTGCAGTTCTTCTTACAGACATGTATGGAGATAATCACATCTCTGCTTTCCTCTTCTCTTTTCAACCCACCATGAATCTCTTTTGCTGTCCTGCCTCATTTGTTTCTTCCTCTGATTCTCCTCATTAAATAAATTGCAGCCAGAATGTCCTGTCAGATGAACAGTAAATTAATATATTGCAGCCCAAACTTCAAAAAGGAAAAAAGAATTTAATTACAATGACCCATGTCCTCATCCCACCATGGCCAGGGATAAAATGACTGTTTACTTAATTGGGAACAAGGCACTGCTCCCCCTAATTTTGTGTTGCTTCTTTATTATCATTAATAATTTGTGTTTCCCTATTTGTATGGTGGATGGTCGCACCAGTTGGCCAAAATCTGCCCTCTTTGTTGTTATAATGGTTAGGGAGGCTTTGCGGCTATAGGCCAGCAACCTCCTTGATTGAGCTGGTACAGGGAAGTACCACTTCCATCCATTGGGGGAAATCAAAAGAAACTCTATCATATGATATAGGAAGTAACATACTGAGTGGGTATAAAATTCATTCATTTGGCTCTGACATTTTTTTGTTGAAGTTCTGAAGAGAAAGCCATATGGAGATTATCTTTCTGTTTTATATATTGAAACACAGGAGCTCGGGGGCAGAATTGTAAATGACGTGGTTATGAGTTTACTCTGCACTCATAGGTATGTTCTCTTATCTTGTTATATGGCTGCTCCTAGGAATCAAATATTTAAGTTTACATTGCACTACTTTTGATGGCTGGAAGCCTTCGTTTTTCTAGATGACGCTATACATCAGGTTTACAGTTCTCTTGGTAGTTCAAAGGAAAGCGAGAACATGCTCTCATGACTCTCAACAAGACCTTAAAACTCTCTGGCTCTCTCTTTTCCTGGAGGACAAGATATATTCTGGTCATCTACAACCATATGTTTTTCAGTGACTGCAATTTTTGGTGCTGTCTAGAAAGCAAGGCTACTTATTTTGATAGAGAGAGGGTTTCCGTCCTTCTTGACTGTAGGAGAAAAAAAGAAAAGAGTACTTCAGTTCTGTTTTCCTCTTCAGCATGTACACTGTCATTATACAGTAAATGTGTTACTCCCTTTTGCTCCTGAAACACCTTTTCCTTTCAGTTGCTTGCTGTTGTGGAAATGTTTCTGGCACTACACACTGCAGCATCTTTGTTCTGCAAACAACAGTGAACTAGAGGCAACGCTGGAGCCGGATTTCAAACCCTTCACTGAAAAAAGGAAAGGGTAAACTTTACACTTGTATGTTAGTGCACGAGTCATGATCTAAAGCACATCACACACTGGATTTTTGTTTGTTTTTCTATTGTGCATTCTGACTTTGTCATGATGCCATGATCTGATAGAGCAGAAATGACAAATAAGTCGTGTATCTGAAGGGCTTTTGCTGTAGCACCTCGTCGTCTACCAGGAACGTCTTAGCACCTCGTTTTGTGCCGCTTCTGGTTTTCCAAGTGTGTTGACCAGCTTTCTGGATTTCAGGGCATCACAGGTCAGTCCAAGCTTGCCTTTGCTGCCTTGAGGAGTTATGAGATGTTTGGGGTGGTACCCCATGACACAGCAGCCACCAGGCAGGCAGCACACCTGAGCTTGGGAGCACCTACTTATCTCTCACTGTGCTATAGATTCAGACTGCACTATGGAGAAGTCATTTTGATTATTCAAAGATGTTGCTCTTGCTGCCAAAATAAACGTATTTCTGTCTGTGCTTTGGTTTTGCTTGCATCTATTCTGAATATAAAAGAAATGGTGTCTGCAACTATGGCACAGATTGGATGTCTTGCTGTGGGAGATGCTGTGTCCCTACAGAAAGCGGTGACCACTAAACTGCTGCAGAAGAGAGGGTTTGCCAGCTCAGAGGGGGTTATTCTGTGGAAGAAGAGCAATGAGCTGCAGCCACAGCAATGCCTGCATTGCCCCACTGCTGCAGGTGATCAGGCAGCCCTGCCTGAGTCTGGCCCCAGCCCCACCATTTACTGGAGCTCCCAGGGTGCATGGCTGCAGAATCAAGGCCATGCTGCAAATGGAGAGGAAATTGCTGATCCGAACCCGCTGCTGTTTTCCCAGAGCTGTATCTTACTCTGAGCTAAGATGTAAGGCATCCTGCTACTGTCAGGGGACACAAAAAGTCACCTCTGTCCTGGCTAAACTTCTCTGTAAAACACATGTCCATGACACTGGCATAAGACACGTCCTTGCGTGCACCTACTGGACTTCCTCTGCAGCTGTGGTGTCAGGAACCGGCCGATGTCTTCGTGGTGTATTTGTCACCCTGAGACTAAACCAAAGGAGTGAGAAGGAATTAATAAATGTTAATATATGCTGATTTAATTGAGAAGCACTGTTTTCATCAACTGCTGTTTGAAGAAAAGACTTAAGGATGTTTGTAAGCTCAAACAAATGTTGGCTTTTTAAAGCTGTTACACAGATACAAGGATCTTGCTGCCTTTAAAGAGGTTTAAAGCTGTGAACTGTTCAGAAACGAAAATCTATGGGTGAATAATGTGGCTGGGATTCAATAAAGCCTATTAAAGATAATATTTTTCTACTCGGTAGCTTAAGCCATGCTTAAGCCAAGTCAGCCTTCAAATCCAGACTCATGCACCTTATTTTGTGGGTAGCTCCAGCACTGCAGCACCCAGTCTTCTACATTATTTGGAACAAGCAGAAGTGATCTCCGTCTCATTCCTGTTTTCATGTGCATGAATATGTTTTTCCTCCAGACCTTGCAAAGGCTTCACCTCTGGTTTGAGGAGCCTGAAGAGCTTGTTCTGCATGCCACTGAGGGAGCCTGGCTGTTCCTGCTGCGCTTCTCACCATCCTCAACACAGAGGAGTCTTGGGGCAATAATTATCACATTGGGAGGATGTGTTCTCTGAAAGCAAAACTGAGAGTTATGTTTAAAAATATTTGAGAAAACTCCTACTTTCCCAGGGAAACCGGCTGAGACATCCCTGCGTCCTGAAGCTCAAGTGACATTCACCGTAGAAACATTTTAAAAATTATTTTTAGGTGAAATCAAGGATGTTTCTGTAAATTAATTACACTTGAGAGGTAAAGTGCAACGCAATTTAAAAGTTATAAACCAGAGCAGCTTTTCAAGATTGGTGGAAAAGTCTGAAGGCTGCAGACCTGTTTTTAAATGTAGTCATGGTTACTTGGCTTCTGTCTTACAGAAAAGTTTGTGCCTAATCCAGCAGGCAGGTAAGAAAGATAAGACCTATTAACTCCAAGGAGTAGCTGGAAAACCTTGAACAAGTGTGCTTTGCGAAGGAGTGCATATTAATAAATAAACATGACTTCAGTAGGTGAGTTTGTGCACAGCAATATGCATACCGAGCCTCACTGCCTCTTTTTCTGCATGCAAACCCAAAATACGGTTGTTTCTTCAGAGATGTAATGGTCGAGGTATGGGAATTAGGACGTCCTTGAGTTCAAAGTGAAATCCCAGCTTGAAAGCAGGATATGAAGGTCCTTATGTTCTGGTTAATTAATTCTTGTGATTTCCTGTGGAAATGGCCCTTTTGTTGTTTCATCGGTAGCAAAATTAAAACGTGGCCCCTACTCAACTGCAAGAACAATAAGCTTATTGTGATATGCCATATAACACTAACATTTCTTAAATATAACCATAGTTTCAGATCTGTAATACTAGGCATAGCACACTGACTATGCTGTCTGAGACCTTTGCAAACCAGTTTTCTCTAATTGAGATAAAACCTGGAAAAATTGACCATCCTGTAGCTCTGATCTCCCAGGATGAGGAGACAAGCATCCCTTGTCACAGCATGAGGATGCTCGAGGCAATGCATTTATTTGCATAGCGCCTTCCACCCTCCTCCTCGCCTTAACCAGGGTTTATTTTAACCTACTTGGGGTTCAAGAGCAAGCAAAAACCTTTTATGTGTGAAGTGCAGCATTGAGCCACCGCCACTGACTCTGGGTTTGGACTGACACGTGCTCTGCCTGCGCACAGACCACCATTGATTTGGCCGGCACAGATGCCGATTCACGGGGAAGGGGCTGGCTAACTGCACCCGCGGCTGTGGATTGTGCTGAGTGCTCGGCGTTGGTATCTTTCCCCTTAGGAAAAATGGGCCACTTCAAAAGCATTTGTATATCAAACCCCAGCTGAGAGGCAGGGAAACAGAAACCCGAGTATGGGGGCTTTTTTGTTTTAAAAGTGTGCAAGAAAGGACTTTTTGTGACTCTGGGCAGATTAATTTCACTTTTTTGTCATTC
>VFFE01007230.1:811888-891103 GCA_008921705.1 Burhinus oedicnemus | reverse complement strand
AGTGCATTTAGCAAAGTTAAATCAAAATGCAAGAAACTGCTTCGTGTGGTCACGCTATGTCAGGTATTTCAGGCAGCCCCAGTCATGACCAAGAGTAGCTGGAAAACCTAAAAGCAAAGCATCCCCTATATGCAGATACTAAAGACATCTCCCAAGGGTAGTCGTTTTCAAGTAAATAATCCCAGGTAGTTGTTTGTTTTGATCACAAACAACATCAGGAAACTTCAGAAGATATATCAACCTCATTTCCTAGGTGCTTTGACATGCAGGGTATGGAAAAACTAGGAGGTGGAAAAGCAATCGGATGTGCGTGTTGCTTTTCAGAATTCGTAGCTTTTCTTTCTTTGGTTGCATATTTATGTTAAGTAAATATTCTTTATGCATAGGCTTTTATGGCCAAAAGAAAATCTTTATGAAAGAAGATGATAGAATATTAGATGGCCTTCTAAAGTTTGTAGATAACCCAAAGCCACAGTGCTAAGATATTAATTCTGGTGTAAGAAGAGGTAAATTGGAGGCTGGGTACAGTTTCTCTAAATCCATGGAGAGGGTCTCATTTCACTGCCTGAGGGTGATGGGGAATGGAGAGGAGCTGCCATCTTAGGAAGATTTTGACCATGTAGAAAAGATGCACAGGACCAGCTCTGGAAGGTGGGGTTTACATTGTTCGCCACCCACAGCATTCCAGGCCAGAGAACAGGAGAGTAAGCACTGGTGTAAATTCAGCAAACAGGATGGTGTGGACCCTTGAACAAAACAGCAATTAAAATTTGGAGGCTGGGAAGGGTCATTTCCATCTAGTGCAGCCCAGAGAGCCTGCATGGTCTCCTGGGAAGGGGTAGTGGTTAAAGGGGACATTTGGGAGGAAGAGTGAGGAGGGAGGGAGGGAGGCAGCAGTCTCGGAAGGGATTTCAGGAAAGCAGAACAATGCGCAATATTTGGGAGGTTTGGTAAAAGGAGAGGTGAGCATTAGGACTATAAAACTCGATGACTACTAACAGCCGCCTGCCACAAGAGCTCTGCAGAGAGCCGTCATGGTTATTTTCCCACCCTGTTTTTTATTTGTCATTCCAGAAGCAGGAAGGCAATGCCCAAAGTCTAATGCAAAATAAAACAGAGCCGTTTTTGATTGCGCCGCACAGTCAAGTGGAAAAATGAGATAACTGGGACTCTAGTTTAAGGCACATCTGAGCCAAACCAAAGAGGAGCCTGGCTCCACGTCATGTGGCGGAGCCGTCGGGGCTGCCTTCAGGAGGGGAGCTGAGTGAGGTCTGCTCAGCAGCCTCCAACAAGGAAAGCTGATCAGAAAAAGTTAATATCTTGTAGACTTTAGAGTGGCTGTGCTGTTTTGAATGTGCCTTAAGTGTCTGAGGTTCAGCTGCTTGTTAAGGTGACGGACAGAGTCCTACATCCTTTACTCACAAGAATTGCTGGGGCTCATACAAGATTAGCTGTGCTTGTGTCAGAGAAGAAGAATCGGCAGATCAAATAACTAGATTCTTTTAGACATGTTGGTAGGAAAAACTTCCAGTATTTTTTTTCTTTTGTCCAGCACCAAACCAGTCAGGATGTCTGTGAAATAAAACTGAGTCACAGTGTTTACTCCCTGTGAAAAGTAATGCTCTTTTTTCCCCTTCCCTGAGGTTATGTTTTTGCAAAGGCCAATGCATGAGCATTACTTGCTCCTTAGGCAGCTCCTAGCCCCGGAGCATGAGAATGTGCTGGCAGAAATGGCTAGGAGAGACAGGGGCTGCTTTTCCCTCCAATGGCCACCCATCGCCCCACTGCAGAGCCCATCAGCAGTGGAGTGGGGAAATAATGGAAAGAGAAACTACTGCCTGTGAAGGCTCTGGTTAGACTTTGAGTAACATGCTTTAATTACCAATTTTGGTATGGAAATAGTCGGAAACAGCAGGAGAAACAACACTTTCTTCCAAAAAGATAGAGACACCTGTACCTGGGGCTGGGAAACCAGCTGTGCTCTGGGAGAGGCTTTCCAGCAGGCAAGCCCAGCCCAGCATGGTCACCCGCTCCACACTCTGCCTTGACTTCTCTGAAGAATGGCAACACATCCCTGTTTGCAATGCAGTACTGCTTTGAAGTCTAAAACCCTGCTCAGAGATGAAAAATTATTTCGTAAGTCAACAGGCACCAGCAACATCTGGTGAGTTGTTCTAAACTGATGCTGAAAATGAGGGGCAGCGTCAGAACTGGGGGGCCAAAAATAGAGATTTTTTTGAAGGACTTCTTTGAAAGAGAAGTGGTGCGATTACCAAAAATCAAGGCAGACCAAGGGCACGGTGCCTTGGCAAGGGCTGGAGGTCTTGTGGAGCTGTGGTCTCCCAAAAAGTTCTGGACTCACTGGTTCCTGGGGAGAAACAGGGTGCTGTGCATGGGTGGCTTCCCACCACTGTGGGTATTTGTACTTAAGGCATGTGCTCTCCTCTCAGCAATCTTCCTTCATTTCTCGTGTTAAATTAGTACCATCCTTCTGCAGCGCATCTTGCCCCCTCATGTTTTGTGCAGCATTACTTTGGTCTATGGAGAAATTCAGGGGAACAAAATGCCATATTTTTCATGAATTCTCCCTGAAAAAATACTATCCCTTTTTTTTTGGCAAGCTACTTTGCGGAGATGCTGAATCCTAAGCAGTGTTTGTGGGTGAGGCAGGTATTCCCCAGAGGTTGAAGTTTTTAGTGTCATTCCTATTCTGAGCACCCAAATGCAGAGAAAACTAATGAAGCCCAAACACATTATGCAACTGTTGACCTTGATCAGGTTCAAAATTATCTTAAACATTAAACAGTAGGAGGTGTGACTTTTATTGTGGGAAGTATTTTATGCTGCATTCAAGCATGATTGCTGTAGTCTGGGGTCTGGGTTTGACTTTATTATGCTCCAAGTCTTTCAAGTTAATTTATCAAAATGACATACAGCTCTGGGGGCAGCTCTGTGGTATATGATTGACTAAATAATCCTCTGAATTTCTGAAAGGCTTTTAAAGTTCATTGCTTTCACACCAGGTGTATTTGTTGTTCTAATGCAGATCACTTCCTCTCGTAGTCGCGCCATCCTCCAAGCGGAGCCTAGTACAAACAGTTTCTAATGACATAAATTGGATTGCAGGGTCGAACAGCCATGTCTGAAAAGGTTTTTTTCTTATCTAAATGCTATTGAGCCAGTTGTTTTGTTTCCTTTTGACACACACATCCATTTTCCGATGCGATTAACAGATTAAATGGTGAATTTTGGTAAGAGGTTTGGAGGCAGCCGTTGTTTTGCGGAGTGGCTGCAGGCATTGTAATATCGTTCTCACTTGATTTGAAATTCACCCATCACTTTCTGTGGAAAATGAAATAACTTTTTAGAACTTTAAAATATTACTCATAGCGTGGTTATTTTAATTGTTTTCTGTTCCTGGCTACTAATGAAAGAACATGAAATTTGAGTGTCCCATTATAAACATACTTGTATTTCAGAAAAATGCTGAAGAGGAAAGGTTGACAAGGAGATGTAGCCTGGGCAGTGCTGATTAGGGCAGCAAAGTGAGGAAGCCCACTTTTATTATTCAGGCGCCATATCCTCTGCACTATGTGGACTTTTTTTGATCAAACACTGTTGGGTTGGGTTTTTTTAGAGAAACACCTGTTTTTTGAAGCCAGACATTTTGTGGCAGCGCATCAGCTCCGATGGATTTCCAGTGGAATAGAGGTCCCTGCCGAGGGCAGCTGCAAGGGACAGCTGTCTTGGGGCCAAACCTCATGCCCTGCCAGTCCAGTGGGTGATGGGCACCCAGCAGTGTCACATCTGGAGCCTGCGCAAATGCTTGGGTGTTAAGACTTAGCTTTGGGTTTAACAGATAACACTGACATTGTTTCAGGATGGGGCTCATTTCTGTTTCTTTCCAGGGAACATCAGTATTTCTAGATCATTAAATTCCAAAATAGGACTTCAGGCAGAAATTCCAGTTTTTTGCGAGTTATTTGTCTTTACACCTAAGAAAAGGCAGGTTTCCTATTGTATTAAGGAATCTGGCAGGAGTTTATTATCCTTCCCCAGTGGTCCTTGGTTGTTACTGTACTTTGCTAAGCGGTATGCAGGGTTTTCTTCCTTCCAAAACCTGTTTTCTAATCTTCTAGCAGGCTGCCTCAAAAGAGAATAGTTATCTCACGAATGTGCAAAGGGCTAGGTAACGACCAAAGGGAGTAGAAAGTTGGAGAAGGGGCCTCTCAGGAACAAAGTGGATTAGACTGGGGGGAAGTAGTGGAGAACAGGCTCAAAGGTGTGGAGGAGAAGTGGAGATGCCTGAGCCACAGCATCAGTGAAGATGCCTTTTTGCCCTAAAGTAGAATTCACAGCCTGGCGTAGATCACGTTGTGTTACATGCTATATTAGCAGACAATGCACCACAAGCATTGGCCACGTACTGTCAAAGGTCGACACAGCTTGATGACTGGGTGAACAGCTGTATTGCTGTAACAACTTCTATTTCAGAAAAGATAATGAAGCGTTTGTGAAGGCTTGAGAACAAGGTTGAGAGGAGAAGCTGTTCACGCCAGGCGATATGCTGAGCAATAAAGGAGCTTGAGGTATGGTGACACGCTGCTTTCAAACCCACCCAGAGCCAAAATGAGGTGCTGAGAGTGCCTGGCACTAGGACATGATCGTTTCAGTTTGGAGGTCTGTGATCATATGCAAGGTACCTTGGAAGTGAGACAAGGTGATGCAATATCATCCCTGCCTGAGTGAATATGTCCCGTGTTTTGTAACCTCAGCACACATACAAAGCCAGAATTGCTATCACTTGCAAACAAATATGCATACTATAAATAACAGAAAAATATAAGCTCAGTAAGAATTGCAAGAGTAGTTTTTGAAGACCATGCATGGAGATTAAACTGGCTCCATCTGACATTAATAGGAGGAGTGTAGTAATTCTTTTCATCCCTTCTCCTAATTGCAGATGCTTTTTGAGGTATCTTGATGAAGATATTTGCAAACCTCCTGAGGGCGACATCTGCTCCTGGTAGGAGCCTCCGAAATTGTAGGTTTCCTTTACTGCAACTGTGCAGTCTGTAGAGTCTGCTAGATCTTGCTTGTGTAGTTGAAAATGGGAACTTTTAGTTCGGTGACTGCAGAGTGTGTGGGATTGGTGATGTAATTGAAGGAGCCATACATTGTGTCAGTCACACAAATCTCTCTGACCACTTTTCAAGCAGATTTTTCAATGTCTGTGCCTGCTGTAAGTCTAAAAGTCAGTGCCCCATGACATGCTCCACTTAAGATCCTTTGGCATTTGCACTGTCTGCAACTGCTGTAGTAGATTAGAGCGTATGCTACTCAACCGGGGAGCGGGGCTAATCTGACAATAAATGTGTATTTTAAGTGTAGCTGTTGCATTGCATTAATGTTGTTTATCTTGTGAGGGTAGCCCCGCATTGGCACGTGACATGAGCGATATTAATGATGTTTGAAAGCTAGGCCTTTTTAGGGGGCCATGCTGGTGCAAAGTCGAGTGTGGTGTAATTAGAGCAGTATCTGGTCTGCTGATAAAATAAAGGCAGCTAATTGTGAGGATTTTAATTTTCTTGGTCTCTTACTCATCAAAGACCTTGCTCAGCTTGGTGAACATACCCCTTTCAGGATAAGGTAACTTATGTGAAAGCATTTGCAAGATTAATTTCTACTTATTCTGAAGAGAATGAGGGAAGTTAAAACAAACATGTAGATTCCCATTATTTTTTCAGGCATAGTTGTCCACTGTGGCTGTTTCTAAGATGCAGAAGAGGTAGGTAACGTAGTTGTATAAATAGAAAATCTTCAAACTGTCAAAATATAAATGCAGAAGTTGCATTACCGAGGGAGGAGGGTGAGCCAACCAGAGCCGTGGCTGTGGGGACTCCAGGGGCTCGGTGTCATGTATTACACTGAGACAAGCCTGTGGGCAATTCAGCATCGCAGGAAGCCGAAGCCCAGCGCCAAAAGGCGGGACAGGCGGCTGCTCTCACTCAATGGGGGCCGGGAGATGTGGTGCCAGATCAGGGCAGTGCTGCTGAGATGCAGCGACGGCACCTCCCTTTGACACCCTATAGGCTGGCTTGACCTCTAGTTTTCGAGAGAAAACGTACGGCACACCACTGTGGAAAAGCTGCCAAGCTGCAGCGACGACAGGTGCAGATAAGGAGTCTGAGTGAATGAAGCTTCTGTTTTTTTATGAAAAACCCATGCAGCGTGTTGAACAAAGCCAGCCTCTTCCCACGTACAAGGCCCATTAGGAACTTTCCAACTATCATTTATTTAGACAGGAAGTATATTCTCCTTTTACAGTAATTTATTGGCCGATTTATAAAGGTTGCTAGTTAAATTTCTTGGAGTGGGAGGACTGAAAAATGGAGACAAACAAGCAGCTAACTGAAAAGTCAGCCCTTCTCACATGAACCATGGTCCATACCATTTTTTGAACAAAAACGTTAATAACGGTGTTGGATATTTCTGGTTTTTCTTTCAGCTTATTGGAAGCCACATGGTTCCTGTGCCACTCCACATACTCTTATGAGATTCCTACATCCTCTGCTAGTTAATCAAAATTTTGAAGTCAGTTAATGTTGTATTTGTGAGGATTCATAAGCTTGGGTTTGAAATCTGTTTAGAGGCATAAATTTAGTAGGCTGAAGAAATAATGATTATATATAGAAGAGTACTGTTATATGGATCTCCATGGGTTTGTAAAGTCAGTCCATTTCTATGGAAAAAACTTGGCATTGTTAGCATCTTCCTCAAAGATTGATGCCAAGGTTATGCTATTTATTAGCTATTTTTCTTTTATTTAAAAAAGATTTAGAATATAGAATTTTTGCCAGCCTGTATCACATTTAAGTCTAGTAAATATACCCTGTATCTCTCAAAGGCAGAATACCAGAGGCTTGGAGGAAAGTGTTAAACCCGGGAAGCTGACGTATAAGATAATATGGCCCTAGGCTTCACCCTGATAGCGAGAGACTGCCTTTGCCACCAAGGTTTACAGTTTAATATCGCTTCCGAGATGTGCTGTCATTAACCATGACTTTGGAACTAAATCCTATGTCTTGTTTTATCTTCAGGACACTTTGAGGACTTACAGTGTTTATAGGCTGGAAACGAGAAGTTTCATGGCATCACAGAGATTGCAGTTACTTAAGTGCGTTGATTCTCATGCTCTGTCAGCTGTAGTGAGGGAAGGCAGACCTCCTTCACTTGTACCACACTGCTACTGTATGAAACACCAGGAAAGCTAAATAGAGCCTACTCAGGATTAGTAAACTTGGGGAAAATTGTACTACTTTTAGTAGATGCTACTTAATGTGTTTCTGGGGGATGCAAAGTTTGTGTCAGCTCTCCATGTGATGTAATGGTGCCATGAAAACTGACGTTGTTGATTCCTTGAGTTGTCTTTCAGACCTTGTTCTGTGAACTTTTCCTTCATAAGGGCCTGTGCACATTTTACGTGTCGTAGGCTCTGATGACCCATTGGATATGTCAAAATAAGAAGGGTCATAGAGTATTATGGAGCAATATTTTCTGTCCTTTTAGAGCCCACATTACGAATCTCCCACCCCTGTTCAATCTTTTTGATTGCAAGAAGAGTAAGAGCAAGGATCAAGGAATTTCTAGGGGGGGTGGGGGGTTGTGTAACCAGGTTTGCAACTGAGAGGATGACTTTCTAGGAGGCAAAAGAGGGGCAAGAGTTTAACTGACTCTAAAGTGGAGCCTAGCCTTCAGCCTGCCGTGGACTGGGGACTTTCCTCATGGGGGGGTGGCAGCTGCGGCTGATAGCTCCCCTTGCTCTTCCACTCCCATGGAGAAACAGTGCTGGTGTGGTCTGTAATTCTGGGTCTAAGTAAAATTTAAAGTTCAGTCTGCCCTTACAGTCCCACATAACATAACTGAATAGGACAGGCTGAAAAACAAACCCTGGATAGAGCTGAATGAAAATTTTGTGTGTGGGATGTGGAGCTCTGCAGTGTTTAGTAACAATAACATACTGGAAAATAAAAATAACCAACTTGTGTAAGGTAGCACCTGTGACAACTATAATTTTGCTCTGGGCATGAGATGATCACCATATAACAGGCCTTAACTCCAGTTTCTAATTTTGTAATTCCCAAGCAATTGTAACTGTCAAGTGAGCTCAGTGTTAGCTATTGTATAAACCATTGCAACGTGGCTGGTAAAGACGGCTTGATGGTGCCAATGGATGCTGGAAGAGTAAAGGACGTCTAAGTGTTGCATCTCATATTTATATCTACCTAAAACCTCTTATTGACTTTCCCATAATGGATCATCTGCTGTTCTTACTCAGGAATGCACTTATCCTTGTGCTTAGCTTTGAACACATTTGCAAACCTGACTGAGCTCTGTGGGAATTAAATGTTGCTTAACTGCTGTGCTCAGCTGAGATCTTGGTTCAAGGGCCACCCTTTTCTACCCAAAAGTTTTTCCTTCTTGGTCAGCTGGATAATGTTTTGTCTTTGATTCCTACCCACAACAGATGCTCTATATCCCAATAAAGGTCTACCAGACTTCTTGTTCCAGGTGTACCTTATTCTTTCTCAGCTTATACAGGCTATGGCCTTTCAAGAGAAGGGAGGTTATCCTCAAACTTATGATGCCAGTGCAGAGCCCTTACTTGTTTATGTGGAAGGCTTTTGCCCACAAACATTGGTTTTCGCTACCATCTGTGAAAATCTTTATATATGTATATATTTATACACACATGTATATATAGGATGTAGATATACATATATTCATTTACACATTCATATGTAAACATCTACATAAACACACATATATATGTATACATACTTATATGTATATGTACTGTTGCTTGGTAAACAGCGTTTCTTTGATATGTTTCTGAGCACAAGGACTAGAAATGTCCACTCCAGCAGGTATCTACTTGGAGAGACTTAATACACAGAGGCTATAAATTACATAAAAAGTGTTCGTTGTCAAACTGTGATAAACTTAGCTACAGGGAAGCAGTTGATGCTTTATTGCCTAGGAGTTCCTTTGTGTTTCCCTAAAGCTCTAGCCAGACAATGGCACATTTATAATTTTTTACAATGAAAAAGTAAACATTGAACAAGCCATGTTGGATTTGAGATGCGAGGCGCTCCAGTGAGATTGATTCTGGGTCACACAGCTTGTTATCCTTCCACTGAAGGCCATTCTCCCTCTTTTTATTCTCTTCTTGGATGTCTGTTTCCTTGGGAAAGGATAGTGTAAATGAGTGATCCTCAAAGAGCAGGTCAGCACCTTCAAGAAAAATTCTTAAGCCTAGAAGAGGAGATACCCATTTAAAAACTATTGGCGATTCCTTTTCATGGACCAGTGGTGGCCATTGCTACAAGCCTTCTGCAAAGTCTCCCATTGGAGCTTGGGACTGCTCATGTAAGTATGCAGAAATACCCTTTAGTCCTGAAACAGACATTTTGGTTCAGCAGAACAATCTGCATAATTACCTAATTCCATCCAGTTTGATACTGAACTCATTATGTTTTATTTGAATTCATATGTTTAAAGTCACTGTATTTTCTCTTTGCATTTTCAGTAAGCCACAGATTTTTGCAGTGTCTATGTATGACTACCTGGTAGAAGCCCTTGGTTGCAGCTCTTAAACAGGAAGAAAATGTATTTCCAGAGGCACCTAGATATCCCCCAATAATTAAAATGTGAGCTAACAAGTCTAGGCAGAGGAGCGAGGTGCAAGCCAAGCAATTGCCCACACAGGGAAGGCAGCACTGGGGGAGCTGGGAACTGGTCCTGCAGCACGAGCTGATGCTTGCAACTGTGCTTACATTTATCCTTCCCTCACAACTCTGTGACAACAGCATGAGCTGGACGTTTTCCACTAAAATAATCAGAAGGGAAATGGCTTATAACATTGTCATTTAAAATATCCATCAGTAGGTTGGAGTTGATATGCCTGTGTTAGCACTGCATCTTAAGCTGCCTGTAGATCTGAGAAAGATGCCATACTCCTAACCATGCAATGGCTCTCATCTCTGTCCTTTGATCCTTCTTGTATTTCTGCTATAATAATGATAATATACTACGGACAGTCAATGTCCAGTTAGTTACTATGATTTTTGCCTTTATTACTAGGTGGAGAGCTGACTAGCACAAATAGATATTTGATGCAAACCTCCTGGGACTGGATAGAAGAACTGCAGTATTTTCGTGAAGAGATATAAGGCTAATGTGAGGAAGAGGCAGCATGTTCATTATGGGAGTCATGTGTGTCTGAAATCGACTCTAAAATGAATATTTAATGGTACGTCTTTGGTATTCTGCTAGCAAGGTTTAGAAAATGCTCTGTTTATTCTAAATTCAAGATCTGCATGGACACGTCCTATGGACTTGCTAATGCCTCTTTGTAGGCAAATAAGAGGCCAGCATTGGTGTCTATAAAGTGCTATGTGTGGGTGGGGTTTGCCTGGTATTTTTGCAGTGGGTGGCTGTTGTGGGGTTAGAAATTCAAGCAAGAGCAAGGCTGAGATGACAGACCGTTGATGGGATGCACTCCCCATGCCAAGCTTCCTTTTGCAGCCAGTTCAGCTTCCTTGTGTAAGGGAGAAGGCTGGAGAAACTGTGGTTTTGTCACAGGGGTCATGGGCCTTTTAGGGGGACTGGTACTCAAATACACCTGCAGCAGGTTGAAGCCCTGGTCTCAGCTGGGGGCAATTTCTTTAATTGCTGGTGGGGCTGGAGAGCACATAACTCAGCCCAGTTCTACCAGAGGCCTTAGTTGTCAGGTTAGGAGCAGGTGAGGAAAAGTTCCCTGAAAGCATGGAAAGGCTTAACTAACTTGCTCTGTGCTTTGAAGCAAAAGAAAATTGTCCTGGAAAGCAGACTTGCTTGGATTGGCAGCAAGTCCCAGCAGCTATGGAGCAGAGAGCTCTATGGGCAAGTGGGAGACAGCTGCAAACTTGAGGAAGAGTTGGTTTCTTTTTTAACTTGCATGGTCATGGACTATATGTGTTTCACAGTATGGTTACAGAAAACTCACCTGTGCTCTGCAGTGTAACTCGTGGATTATGAAACTGGGGGCAGTGGTAGAAATGAAAGCAAAACTTAGGGAATCCTGTTCTGGTCTCTAGCTTTGCTATCTATCAACAATTAAATAGAAAACAAAACCCAGCAAATCAAAACAACTTGCTTCAAAGTAGACATTTGCTGTCAAGTAATTTCATGACCAGGCTTTTCTCTCTTTCTGAACTGGCTCCTGCATTAAACTTCTCTGAGATCCCTCATTGGCACTTGGTTTGAAGTCTCAAGGCTCAAGTAATTTTTTTTTCTGCAGTAAGAAAGGGCAGGCAATGCAGTAACCTTCAAAATGTATAAGTAACACCAATTCTTTGTCAGAAAGCTGTACAGCTGAAATGGCTTGGCCAAACTACCTGAAGTCAGAGTGCAGACAAAGTGTGCTTGGTCACAACTCAAGTTTTATAGGTGTGTAAAAAGAATGGAGCTCTCTCTGATGTGTTTTAAAGGCCGGTGGAGTGAGTTACTGACAAGTCGTCTTGGTACTACAAAGCCAAGTCTGGAAAGTATCTTGGAAGGGATGAGTCTGTATTGAAGTGCGTTTGCATTTTGACCAGCTGTAAATGAACATGTAGTCAGCTGTATATGGTGAAGTGTGATACAGACAAAGTCATCTCAAAGGCATTTTTAAGGAGAATGAGCTAGGTTTTGACCAGTAAATTCAGGGTTTCCATTTTATGAGGCAGCGTTTGCCTTTTTCTTTGAACAAAACTGGGGCTGTGGTGGTAAAAATGTGTTTATATTTGGAAAAATCTGAGATGTCACATGATTTGGAGCAGAAGGGTGTTTGGTTTAGTCCTTAGTTTTTGCAAACAGTTATATCATGTAAATCCCTTCTGTAAAATTTATCGTGCCCTGCCTTAGAGTGCTAGGTTGCTGCTTTTGCTCTTGCTTAGGGAGGACAGTTCTGGGATTGCTGGGGTGTTAAGAACCCCTTATTGCCAACCTGAGTCTACTCTATGTACATTACTTGTTTGTTCTGGTGCTAGCATTTATTAAACAAGTTTGGGGTTTTAGGTTTTTTGTTTGTTTGTTTTGTGGAAATATATTCTATCTCCTTGGTAACGTATGTGTAGTAAACAACTAAATGCCTTCTTAACCTTTATTTTCTGAGTCTAAATTAGTTTCTGAGTCTGCTCTCTGAAAGTGGGCTCCCTAGTTACCTGTGTCTTAGCCTCTTTCTGTTTGAAATCATCTGTACAGAGGAAGTTCCCATGGCTTTGTCACTGGTCAATAACACAGATGTTTCTCCATCTCTGGAGAAGACCCTGCCTGTGATACTGCCTGGCTGCCTCGTAGTATTTTCATAAAAAAAATGCTACCTCTTCTCCCCTTCTTTGCAGTTTTGTCTTTGGTCTCTCAGTATTCTCTCCTGTGCAGCAAATTTACTCCTCAATTCATTTTCTAGGTAGTTTTTTTCTTCTTTGTGGTGCCACAGTTATTTTTCTTGTCTAAAATGTGCATGTAAGTACATGCAGGTCTCAAACTGTCCATGTTGCTTCTCTGCTATGATATCCTTATTCCTGCTGTCTGAGCTTCAGCGTTGTTCCCAGCTCCATCTCTAGTCTTTGTACCGTTTTGATACTAATCTGCAAGATATACTTTGTGCATCATTTCTTCCAGATATTTACTCAGTGTATATCCTATAGATTCTGTATCCTTTCATGTCCGTTGTAATGCTCATATGTTTTCTAAATACTATAATCTTTTTTTCCCTGTAGTACTTGCTTATCTTCAGAAAGAAATTGAACAAAATCCTCATATCTCTTTCCCCTACAAAGTATCTTGTTTTGCTTTCTGGAAAATCCCAAAGTTCTTGGGTTTTTCTTCTTGCCCTCCTGTTCCACCACTTAAGCTCATCTCTGTGCTATAGCAGAGCTCAAAGGCAGGAGGATACCTTCATGTATTACAGCTGTGCCACTCTCAGTGTATAGCCACCACCTTGAATGCACCAGCAATCTGCAGCCAGACAGCACAGTCTTCAAGCAGCAAAAAGCCAACCGTACAGCAACATGCTAATGTTCATCCACACCAAAGGAATACAAAATGGGAAAGGAACAAGTCCCGAGCAAACTCCCCTGGTGATTTTGTTGTTTTCTGCTTTTTAACTTCTCAGCAGGGTTATTGGCTTTTTGCGTTCCTGTCTGAAAGCCAACAAATCCATATTGGTAGTTTCAGTTTTTCTGTTTGAGAAACTATAGATGCATGCCTCTCTGTGCCTGAGAGGAGCCCTGGAAATCTTAGCAGGTACCATCCTCGAGATGTATATAGCTATATGTCTGAGTTAATTTCAAAGTGTCTTCCAGAATCCAGATAATAATCTACTATTCCCAATTAGATGTAGTTGCAATTTCTTGAATGCTCAAGCAATCATTTTCTTTGATAATTGTGTTCCCCATAGAATTCCACTATTCTGATATCCTGCTTAGAAAACTAAGTATATTAATTTGAAACGCTGCATGAATGCCTGGCCAGGATAATGGCAGCAGAATAACTGCAAGGAAATCTCTTACAACAGGCTTAGTTTCATCTAATAAAGCTTTCCCTGATGGTTATGCTGCATGCCATGAATGAGATATGAGCTTTAAAGTGTGCATGTATGTGTTTGCATGTACAACTCAGTTGAATTTTAACATTCTGAGATCTCTGGGTGTTGGACTAGATGACCTTTAAAGGTCCCTTCCAACCCAAACTATTCTATGATTCTATGACCTCTTCCTTATGTTTTTTATGTGTTTTCAAGCTCTAGTTTTTAAACATTTACCATTCTACCTTTCTTTTCATGATGAATTTTGGGTGAGAAAGGGAAGGGGGCTGAGAGGAAAAGTGACACCTTCTGCGTGCAGGATTTATGCATATATAGTATGCATTTACACATGTTAGAATAAAAGTTACATTCCAGTTTCCAAATGAAGTTGAGGTGGTCTTTTACTAGATGTAGAGCAAACACTTTGTAAGGGACTAGAAGCCTTTAAAAAGAACTTGCAGCTCAGCAAAGCAATGACGAAGAGGAGAAGCAGAGGTACAGAGGGGTGAAACCACCCCCAGTGTCACACAGCAGGCTGGTGGCAGAGCTGAGTTCCCAGCTGTCCAGGTTGCTGTTATCAGTGTTTGGTAACAGTGAGTATAAACCTTGATCCATCATGTTGGGCTGTAAGCCATAGCAATAATACTGTCTGGTTTACAGTAAGAGTCTGGTTTGACTGGGTCATTTAGTTTTAATTCAGCTGTTTAGGATGGCATCAAATACTTTTTTTTTAAATTTTATTGTTCAGACCAAGTAGCAGGTGCCATTATCATTTGAGATACATCTAAAGAATGGTCTTCAAACCTTGAGTGCTACCTTATTAATGAGCTTGCAGTTGGTGAATGATGGGCCTGCTGCATTTCACATTGCTGGAATTACTCTCCCCATTATTTTTTTGTTATTGTTCCTCTGTCGTTCTACCTACTGGAGGAGACTTGTGAATTGGATGCTTAAATAACTGAAGATGTGAAGTGAGGTAATTAGTGGGGGTCTCTGATAAGGGAGATGGAGTTAGTACTTGTCTTATCTTTCTAGATAGGATGTTTTTCCTCTCATCACAAGGTCAAATGGCATAGTCTTTTCAGAAGAGCTGCGTGGCCAATTCCCATCGAAGTTGACTGGATTACATGAATCTCTCTCTCTCTTGTGATCTCAAATGCATTTTGGGGCCATTTTCCTTTCATGTGTGTTTTGTAGTTTGATGGACTTAATGAGACCCAAGGATGCAGTAGAAGTCAAATGACTTGAATCAACATGAGAGAAAAGACATCAGAAATATGGCCCACAATGGAGCTGAAGTACTCTAGGGATGCACAGCTAGTTATGAATGAAAGATCTGTCCTTTTCAGACTTGCTGCACCCCCCACTTTCTGTAAAAGTTAGGACAATCTATAGATGCATGCCTCCATAAGTATTTGGTGTATGTCAACTGTTATGTAGCACACTGGTATTAGCTTTTTGTTATTTACAAGTAGCTGCTGTAGAGGTTTTGCACAGTAATCCACTAGCTGGAGCATTTCATACAGAGCTTTTACTTCCTGGCAATCAGATGAATGATGTTTCAGATGTCAGATTTTCAAAGGAAAACTGGATATGCAAAACCCTGTTCAGGACACCCCTATTCCCAACCCAAATTGATCAGCTGAAACTATTTCAGGAAAGAGCCTTATTTTCATAGTAAAAATTTTAAGCAGCACTAGAGAAAAAGATCTTCCTTACCATCCTTCCTTTAATAAGGTCAATAGCCTGGCACCTAGGGCATGGGCAAGCAGATCCCTGGGCTGGCCAGGGATGTGAACTCTTATTGCCATTTTTCTATGGAAAATGTTGTCTGTGATTCGTAGGATGGGGGAGGTAGGATTTGGGTCCTCACTTACGGAATTCGTGCATAAAGAATACCAGCGCTTTGCCATTAACACGAAGCAGCTCTCTTCAAATGTCTTGATGTTTGCCTTTGTCTGCTATGTGGTGTGTGTTCATATGGAGCTATGTTTGTAGCGATGTGGAGACTCGTTGTGTGTGTTTGCTGATGACGTGGGATTTTGCATGGCAAGAAAGCAAATGGGGATGTCAGGCTGTGTAGCTGAAAGGCGTCAATTTACCCCCAGGGAATGCTGGAATTGGAGATCTGTCTGTTACTAACTCAGGTAAAAATTCAGCTGTATGCAGGGGCAAATATATGCCTGTATACCTAATGCCATTGCCTGATGCTCCCATCTAAGTACCATGGTGTACTGAGGTGCAGCAGGACCAGAGGCTAAAAGCAAAAGACAAAGAATCTTTGTCAAATATGAATAAATAAAAACAAGGAAAATACAGTGTAGGTACCTAGCCACGAGTTTGCTATTACATTTCCACTTGCTGGGTTGGTTTAATATGATGTAATGGCAAGAGGCTGAATATTGAGGCACTTTGCTGCTGCTGCTGTCAGTGAAGTCAGTTTAAGTTTCTGCATTGCCTCCCTTCTGCCAGTACTTGGCAAAATCACATTTATTATATGTACAAAAAACAACCCATCCCTGGCATATTTATTTTCTGTTTCCTGCCTCACTTTACTGGATGGTAGAACAAGCTCCCTGTGTCTGCGCAGGTATGTGTATAGATGTGGAATCATAAATATTTAACTAATATTGAAGGCAGTGTTTTATGTAAAGCAGAAGGTAAGCTGCAGAAGCTAAGCCGCTGTTTTTGCTAGTGTGTTTTCCGTAGTTCTCTCTGTCAGCAATTCTGATGTTTTTCTTGGTATGTTCCACATCTCTTGCCTGTTGGTATATATGATCTGTTGCTACCAATCTTTGCCAAATGGCTTTGTGGGAGGATTTGCAGGCTTTTTTAGTGGAATCTTTATTTTGTTGAGCAGTAGCATCGCTTGTCTTGCAGGAGGCTTTGCAGATGACAGTAATCCTGAGGTGTCTCCTGCTTCCTTGTGCCCTCTCCCTCTTGTGGGCCCAGCTTGGCGAGGGGGCAGCATGTCAAAACACTCAGGGACTTTTCCCTCCAACAGCATGAGACATCTGAGGCAGCTGGCTCTGCTCCTTCCCCGCAGCCGCCTTCCTCCTTCAGCAGGAGACATCTGGGCTGCTTGGCTGCTCTCCTCTGCATTGGCTGCTGACCTGACCCTGCACTGCCAACCCCTTGCCCACAGCAGAACCCCACGGCTTCCCTTGTATGTCTGTGTTTTGACTCAGGCTGGTGGATAAGCATTTTAAGACTGGTAGTGGTAATCTTGAATCCCATGCGCAGAGCAGTTCTCTGAGCGTAGCCCTCATGTTGAAATGGGAGTTGGCATCCTTTTTGGAAAAAGTGACTTTGATTTTTATGTGATGAACTCCTGTGACTGTCCCCAAATTAATGGAGGAATGAAAGGTTTGCACATGCTGGAGTTGTAGACTTAGAGGTCATGACAGGTTAACACAACTTTACGTTTCTTATATCCATCTCTAATGTATTTACCCCCAGAGAGTAGGTGAACTGTGTCCTTACAACAGGCAGCAGCATTCTTTAAAAGAAAAAACCCTCTGTCTTGTTCTTAGAAGCTAGACAAAATATGTTATGTAGGAAGGGGCATGACTGGGGGAGCGGAAGAGAGCGAACAAATTACATGTGCTGAAATAAAAGGACTAACAAGATGAATCAGGCCAGCCAAGAATTCCTTGATGTCATCCGTGGTTGTGTCAGACCTCTGCATAAAACACTTGAACTTGGTGATGGACTATGGAGTTCAGTTGGGTGCTTCATTTGTTGTTCTTTTTTTTTCCCTTTTTTTTTTTTTAACCACACTGAAGTGCTTTTTATAGCAAACACCAGAAACTGAATATGTATGCTGCACCAACGGAATATATTTGTTAAGATATTTTGGCACTCAGAAATAATCTGTGTCAAGCATTGAATATCTACTTTCCACTCTACTGGCAAGTCCAAGGAAATGGCAGGACATTGGAGAAGCATTGATTTCTAGCGTATGTCATTAGAAGTGCATTATAGAGCTTAGGACAAGGTTTGTCTTAATCCATCTTTTCATATCCTTTAGAGAAGAGAGAGAGGAGTGTAGTCAAATCACCAAGTGCCTCTTCTGTTCAAACCTCCCACATCAAAATGCAGGAGTGCCCAGGCGGGTGTAGCTGTTCTTCTAAACTTGGTGATCAAAAGTTAATTGAGCCACCATCCTTCCAGCCATCTGCCGACTTTGGCGTCTGCTGGGGTGAAGGATGGCCATTGAGACGTATTTTCCCTTATTTCTTGTATGACAGGGAATGTCATCTAGCTCCCTAAGGACAGGTAGATGTTGATTTAGCTCACTCTTCACTTTCTGTATTCTAACAGTAAGCGCTGCAAGTGTGATGGAAAGAAATGCGGCAGTAAAACTGAAGGGCAGAGTGGAGTGGGGGTTGGAAAGAGGTGTTCATTACTCTTAAAAATTCACTTGTTTTGCTTTGGCTGAATGGGGTTTAGTGGGATAAATCTTACAAAATTTAAGGAGATAAATCCTGGGAGCTGTGCTCTTCCTCATGGTGCTGCCTAGAGTGAGGAGCACAAACTTAACCCTGTTCAGTTACCTGAGGCAACTCAGGTGGTTTTAAAATCAGGTTAATTTCAAATTTGTTGTTTTTGTTCGTATTAAATTTTTTTTCCCTTCCTGCCTTGTGTTTTACAAGCTGTTCCTTAGAGGTCTGATGCTTTCAGTCATGTCTTGCTTGATGCATAGTTGTGTATTCATTTTTTCCCATTTGAAGAGGTATAATATGTCATTTCTGTCAGCATTTGTCTGCCTCACCTAAGACAACTAGCATTCACATCGGAGTTGCCTTCTCACTGTGGCAAATATCTAAAATCAGGGACATCCTGTATTGACAAGACTCTTAGCTGTGGTTTTAATACTGACAATAAAAAGATGACCTTTGCATAGATGCGTGTGTATCAGCATACACTTAATGTATGTATATGTGGGTGTATATATATGTAGGATAAATGAAATTATTATTTTTAAAAAAAACAAAACAAAATTGCAGGTCGTGTGCCTTGCAAGGGTTCTAGGCAGTTCTAATGATAAAAAAACAACAAGCTGTCCCTAATTAGACTTGTGGCCAGATGATGTGGTAACCTTAATTTTTAACACTCCTTGACTCTGTAGATCTGAAGCATTTGTAATTCAGAGTTAATGCAAAGACACGGGGCTTTTGTCTCAGTATATAGGGTTAGATCTAGGAATTTCTGGAATGCCACAGTTAAAGAAAAGGCATATTCAAGCTGTTAGTAGCTTGAAAAATAATAATGCCTGGAGCTATATAACCTGTTAAACATCAACATCCGTTTTCAAGCCAAAAAGAAAAATATCCTGCTCTTCTTAAGAGAGAGGCCAAGCTGGAATGCTGAATGAAAAATGAACTTTTCTGGGGTATTTTTAAAAATAATCCAACTAGGCCTGAATTCTTTCCTGACACTTAAAAATTATTCTGTTTTTGTCAGGGTAAGCTAGTTGCTCAGTTCCTGTCCATCAGCTGACACTATACACTCCAAGCAGGCAATTTCTTTCAGTACTTATTGACAAACCACTTTTACCCAAATGCTGGGGGCAGTGTGGGTGCAATTCTGAGAGAAAGTGATGGGGAGCTTGCTCACAATCACTGGGGACTCCAAGGTGCATTCGCCTGAAAGCTTGTTTCAGCGTGAGTGAGAGTTACCATGCAGCTTGTGTACACCGAGTAGGAGAAATCTAAGGATAGAAGAAAGAGCCTGAAATGGGAATTGGAGTATGTATTTGCTTGCTGCAAATATGCAATCATTGAATCTGGTGAAAGGGCAGCTTTGGGGAGCCTGGATGTTTGTCATAGCAAAAGGCCAGCTAGCTGATTTCCATCAAGAGAGGTGGTGTTGGGTTTTGGGTTGTGTTTTCCTCAAAAGTTGAGGTGTGGTGAAAGTTACTAGTGCAATAGTTTGCTGAGCAAGGCTGTAAGCTCAGTGTTTGTCAACAGCTTTTGCTTATTAAAAAATTGTCATGACCGTAAAAATAGGAAATCAAGACCTAAACTACAGAAGTTGGATAATAAAATATACAGAGAGGCCTCAGGGGACCTTGCATCTTTTGTAGAAGCTGAGTCCTGCTGGTTTGTGAGTGTTCAGAGTTGACTCAGTTTGTTGCTAACTAGTGTACACAACTGGTGCTACATTATCAGGGTTCAGTGCTATTTCCCTGTGCTGGGGCTAAGTACAGACCTGAGCTTGATTCGCTTCCAAATGTGGAGCTGAGATTGGCTTAGCCAGAGGCTCCCTGCTCTTGTGCTGACTGCAGGTTGCAGAAGCCTTGGGGTTGGTCTTTCTTACTTGTATGAAGGTTGTACCTTGCAAGCAGGCTGTACAAGCGCTGGGTGCTATGGATAGGCCTTTCTTGTGTTGGTCACATGGAGAAATGGCATTTGGGTTGGTCTTATGCTGCCCCAATATCTGTTTAAATGTTCTTGACTGATGAATAATTATAGCTCCAGTGGTGATGATGGATCATACAGAGTCTTTTCTTGTTGTACCAGATCAGCTTTACAACAGATGTAGAGTCATATATTTGCACTGCAGTATTTTATATATGTGTGTGTCTTTCTCTTCTAGAGGGCTTGTGTAGCTGTTTTTGCAAACACATGCAAAGACATAGCAGGAGGCATTTTTGTAAATAAATAAAAAAAAAAGGGTAGTGAATTTGGATACTAGAAACTGGGATTTCAGAGATGGGACACAGCCTTTTTCAGAAAAGTGTCTCTCTCTTGGGTAAGTTTCATACCCTAAACCGAAGCCACCCAAAATAACTAGACACTGAAAATGTAAATCTTGTTATTAGTCTCAAAAGCTGTGAAATTTAATCATCTTATTGAGAATTATTGCCTCTTGACGACTCCATCTAAGACTGCATTATTAGCTGAATAGGCTCATTTTTGCTAGACATTTAACCTTATATACGTATAATTTATGATGGATTAATTTAATGTTTTAAAACTTCCAGAATAGAGCAGGAGTTGTGATCCTGACTGTGAACAAGCTTTATTCATATTTACTCTTGCTTCCCTTTACTTTGTGTCAGACTCTTTTGTGGCAGTTTACAGTACCTCCAGCGAGTGGCCGCCTGTAAAAGCCAGCAGTGTGCTTGTATAGATTAGCTGGGTGTTATGTGACTGTCTCCCCGTTGGCAAAGCGTGTAATTTGTGCTATATACTCATCTCACACAGGCCCAGGGCATACGATCCTCATCAGATCCGGAGCTCATCTCTCTCAGCAGTTCACTTATACAGTTGCCTGAAGACTGGGGTGGCCTTGATCATTTTCATTGTCCTTGAAATATTCTGTGTTTTGTGCATGTGTGATTTGTTCGTGGTGTTCTCCTTGGTGGAAAGCAGCTGTCTTTTGATATGCAGGAAGCAATCAGATAGGTGAACAGACAAGGAAAAACAGGGGGCGTGGGTGTGTGGGAGACGAAAAAACACTCAAATGGAATCACTCTACCGTGCTCCCAGCAGGGAAATTTAATTTCTGGCAGTACTGCTTTGCGTTGACTCCATCTACTATCTGAGGTCTGTTGCCACTAAGAAAGTACTTTTTGTGGCAGTGGGTCCTTCAATATCCGGCCTATTCTCTTGCTGAAATGCCTGTTTTCTCATTGGCATGCGTGGCTGGGTCCTGTGACAGATCTAGAAGCCCACAAGAACACCTCCAGCCATAAGTAACCCCTCAAAAACCTGCAAGAAATTAACTCAGACTTTCTATCTAACTTGGATCATTAATTAATTCTATCTCTGCCCCCACTACACAATTAGAAATATTGCCAGTGTCCAAATGTGTGATTACTACATCTGTTAGGAAAGGGAAGAAACAAAAGAATTAATGTTGACGATAATTTATGCTGACACACTGAGGATGGGGAAAGCACTCAGGGCACAGAAGACCTGGCCAGAGATTTCAGATGAACATTTGGAATGATCTAATGATTTGGGCAGATTTGGACATCATTCTTCCTTCTTCTTCTTTTATTTTTCCTTTACCCCCTGCCACCCAGTGACCCAAAAGTCTTTTGAAGTACACTAGTGTACTGTTCACACATCAACACTGGAAAATATTCCAGGGCTTTGCAAAGATTTGGGTAGCAGGGAAGTCTTTCAAATGGATTTTTGTTTCTTTTTTTTCTTTTTTTTTTTAATTAAAATAATTTTGAAGGACCTTACGAGGTCCTTCTGTATAGCACTCTGCTTTTCTGTCACTGTGCCTGTTGGGTCAGAGCGGTGCTTCAGCCAGCCCAGCCTTCTGCCTCTCTGAATGGCAAAAGGGACTGGTGTTGAGTGCCCTAGTACTACCTGTCTACCCAGCCTTGCGCAGCAGCTGGTCCCAGGTGTTCACGACCTCCTGTGCAAAGAAATTATTTTATCTTTTCTAAATCGATCTCTTCCTAATTTTGCCAATTCCCCCTACTTCTTATTCTGCAGCACTTGGCACACTGCAGTTCCTTAAGCTTATCCACTGTAGCCATGTTTTTGTAAACCACGAGACAGCAAACCCTCTTCAGCTTTCTGTTCCCCAAGCTGGGTAGTCTGAACCCCTGTACAAGGTGGCTGCTCCATCCCCTTTATCATATCAGTTGCCCTTGCCTAACTGCTGCAACTTTACTGAGACCAGGACTGCATACAGGATGGGGATATGCCAAGGGCTTGTGAAGTGGCAAAACAACACCTGTCCATTTCATGGTATCCCTCCAGATGATTCACACCATTTTGTGGATTCTTTGTTTGGAGGCCACTGCACAATGAGCTGCTGATTTCAGATAACTGGCAATGATGACTCCAACATCTGAAGTTGTGCCTTCTATGAGTTCAGCATCACATAGGCATGGTTTAGTTTATTATCCCTACGTGTATTACCTTTAAGCTGAGCTAGTGAGGCTCAGTTGCCTCCTCCTTGCCCACTCACTCGGCTTTTTGACTTTCTGCTGGTGTTCTTCACCATTCCTGTGCCATTTGACTACCCCAAATGGTTTATTTTCATCTGCAGGCTCTGAGATTTCAGTTTCTTCCTCCTCCATGTCTGTGATGAAGGTATTGAATGAAATCCTCAGAACATGTATCGCTGGAGGACCCCAGTGCTAGCTTTTCTTCATCCCCAAACCTTTTGCTTCCTAACCAGCTTTTGGTCCATAAAAGAGACTTTCCTTTAGGCCCATGACAGCTTAGTTTCTTTAATAATCTTTCATGTGAGACTTTGTCAAAGGCTTTTTGAAAATCCAATTATTTTGAAAATCTTTTTCATTCACATGCCAACTGACCACCTTATACGACTCCAGGTTATTGAGGCAGGATTTCCCTTTA
Organism: Burhinus oedicnemus; assembly: GCA_008921705.1. Classification (NCBI taxonomy): domain Eukaryota; kingdom Metazoa; phylum Chordata; class Aves; order Charadriiformes; family Burhinidae; genus Burhinus; species Burhinus oedicnemus. The sequence goes on along the minus strand of VFFE01007230.1, from coordinate 868,159 downwards.
TAGAAGACATGGCGGTTCTTTCCTGCGGGATTTTACTTATCTGTGTGACCAGTTACTTATTCTTAGTAACAAATTCTACTGTCTAGCAGGATTGGACATTGGACTCTGTGGTCCCCAGCTCCTAGGAGCCCCTTCAGGGCCATTTTTGGGGATGTGACTTGCTCTGGTCAGCTGCCATTGTCTGGCACAGCAGCTGCTGGTGCTGAGGTCGCACATCTTGGCCAGCTTGTCTGCATTTTGCCACTGAAGTTCCTCTACCACTCTGTGGTGAATACCACCCTGCTTATGTGGTCTTGTGCTGCCTACAAACTTGTTTTGGCTAGACCTAGCTTCTCTGGTATTTCTACTGCAAAGATGCTGCTGGCCCTTCTGGGAGTGGTGATGGGGACCTGGCTTTTGTGAGGGAGCACAATGTGTGGCGAGGCCCTCCCCTCGCCGAGGAGCTGCGAGGGAGGAGGTACCCTGCCTCAGGGACAGCGCCTGATTCTCCTCAGGAAGCAATTTTGACTCAAAATGGTGAGGGAGAAGGTTGAATCCGCCGGCGGTGCCTGGCTCGCGGGTGACATTTGTGCTTTGTGGCAGGTACCTGGGCAGTCCCTGTGGGTGCTTGCTGCTACCTTAGAGGTTAACCACCGGAATGTTTATATATACCATCAAGGCAGGCCCAGACCCTCTGCTGGCTTTGGGAACATTTGTGGAGGTTTCCATATCTCCTTCAGGTATGTCCCCCAGTCCTTTTCCTGCTGGTTTTTCCTGTGAAAGGGCTGCCCAGGAAAACAGGGTCCCAGGGAGGAAATGGCAGCTGCCCTGTGGTTGGTGGCCAGCTCCCCCGCCGCCTCATGGAGAGGCTGCTGTGAGGGGCTCAGCAGGGCCACAGGCTGCCCTGCAGCCCCCTCCTGCTGAGGGGAACATCACTGTGGCTGGGTGTCCCCTGAAGAGCCCTGGGGGTTTTGGGGCCTTTTTGGGGCGTTTCTGCCCTGAGGGTGTGGTGCTGAGGAAAACAGGGCCTGGGCTGGGGCAGCTCTTGGGGGACTGGATTTACAACAGACAAAGTTGGAGCTCAGTAGCAAAACCATGAATATTTATCTGCTGGGGAAAGAAACTTTTTGAATCCATCCCAGAGAGCATATATTGAGCAAATTTAAAAAAAAAAAAAAAATCTGGAAAAAAAACCCAAACAAAAACCCAAACCCCAACCCCAAGAGGTTTGGAGAAAAGAGGTCGTGTTTCCACATAGTTCTTCCTGTGACTCCAGGAAACATGGAGGGCCTGCAGAGCAGAAGACACAGCATCTCTGAAACTTCGGAGAAGCTCTAATGAAGCATCACCAGCTCTTTAGCACGATGGTTGTCAGAAAAAATTCAAATGTGGCAGGTCTCATGTGTCAGTAGCTCAACAGATGCTACTGTAAACGTGATGTCCCAGACAAAACCGTGTAATTAACACTGCTTAACACGATGACGTTTGGATAAATACAAATGCAAATTGAAAAAGCATTAAAATAATGTCGTTATTAATGCATTCTGTTAATAGCAGGGGAGGTGGCAACTCCTGAGATTTCTGATGCATTATGCTCATATGCAGTTAATACGAGAAGGGATGGTGCGGGCAGTTTTGCTGTGCTGCTCCCTTGCAGTCTTTTAAAATATTTGGTAACCAGACAAAGGATTTGTTTAGACCCCAGAGAGCAGGTGCCTGTTGTGTTACCTCAGGCAGAGTGTTTTGTTACCTTCCTACTAAAAGTGGCTCGTGGCGTTGTGCTGGGCTGTGTGTGTGTTGTCCATAATGCCACCATTGCCGCTGTGCCTGTGGAGTTTGCCGGGTGCTGGCGGGGGAACCTGCCTGCGGCGGTGCCTGTTCCCCGTCGCCTTTGTCTTAATGAGGTGCTGTCTGTTTTCAGCGGGGGTGGGGATGGGGCGGGGGTGTGTGGATCTCGATGATTAAAGATGTTGTGCTTTCTTTTTGATTTCTCATTTCTCCTTATCAATAACTCCTCACAATGCTGTGGCGATACATACTCCCTGTGAAAAATTAATAGCTACAGGCTCCTTGTTACTGAGGCAGCCTTCTGATTCCCTGACAAGGGAACAACATACCAGCTAGCAGGCAGCGGAGCTGCGAGTCAGGATCAAGGTATTCCTCTTGATCTGGAAGATGGCTGGCTGTCTTGCTCTCTTTTTACTTTAATTAATGCATCAGTGCCACACATGCTTTTAAAACTAGAAGACAACCTTATATCTAATAGCAGTGTCATGGATCCTTCATGGGTTGGTTTGTACATCAAATCCTTTTCTTGCTGCTTTAGTGGGTTTAATTAAAGTCGGACCTTCTAAGGAGCCTGTCAGGAGATGATGGAGGTTTTTGCACCGTGCTGGCCTCTGCAGAATGTGCTGGGCTGTAATTCTGGCCACACTGAAGACCATTGCAAGCCTTACGTTTATTTCAATAGGGCCCAGATGTTATCTAACCTGTTAGTACAAAGTAGTATGCTAGCTCGTTGCTGTTAAAATGTACACATGCTTTTTGATCATGTGCGTGTTCTTTGCCACTGTATACACCAATACACATATTAAATCAACCATGTCATCTTTTGTAAATCAATGATATAGCAGTGTGCCTACTCTAAAGATGAATTAATGCTGCATTGACTTGGCTGTACATGCATAGCTGAAATTAAGCTCATTGGAGTAGACTTAATTCGGATAGCTTTCTTGTTTCCTTCGTTTTCTTGGTTTCTTTCTTGAAAGTCTGTAGTCATAAGGTGAATTAAATGGGAATAATGACAGTACAGAATACTTGTTTTCTCAAGGTCTACTAGATCAAAGCTTTCAGGGCCCTCTTTCCTTTTGAAACTGAATCCGAGATTGATCTGTAAAGTGTGTTTCTTATCATTGGAACACAGATGGGTATCTTTATTTAGACTGAAATTCTGATCCATAAAAATGTTCCTAATTTTAGATGGAATAACATTGATTTTGGTGTTGCAAAGTCCCAATTGCTTCAGCAGTAAGTTGGTGCCTGAAATACAACTGAGGGAAGGTATGCACATCTCTGTATATTTTCAAGGATTAAGAAAATATTTTCCCTGTCACTGGTGCTTGTTTCCTTGTTCCCATGGTGATGGCTATTAGTGAATGGGCCAGCTCTGAAGTTGTAAGTTGCAATAGCCAAGTTGTATGTTATATGCTGCAAGATAGTTTACTAATAGATTTTCAAATGTATCTGCAATTTTTGGGTGACCAGCTAGAGCCACTGTAAAGAGATTTTATTTGCAGGGTCCTAGATACTGTGCAGATTTCTTGAAAGGAAATTCTTTTAAAGATGTTTAATAATCAGACCTTCCAAACTTGCCTATTTTAGTTTTTATACATGATGTAAGCTTGCAAGCAGGTATATTTAAAGTTTTTTTGCTTTTTTTTAAATCCTCTTGCAAAAAGGCAGGGTTTGGGGGAAGTTAGTCAAAAGGAGGAATTATTTAGAGCAAGTGTTTTGCACATCTATCATTGTATGTGCTGCCAGACAAAACAGCTATTTTAGAAAGGGAGCATTTTTTTAACCTCGAACAGATCTACGATCTGTCAAACGTGACTGACTGTTAACTGTTGCTGGAGAGTCTGTCAGGAACAGCTACTCAGTGACTGAGACCAACTTGCTAGATCTGTTCAGAGCAGTACCTGCTATTGAAAGGGTAAGGAAATATTTAGGCATTGGTTAACATAAATAAATAGTGAAATTTGTCTTGAAATACTGGAGTACATATGCTCAAATTTAGAAGGGCAGCAATCTTCGTGTTCTGGTGTATCTGCGCCCCTCCTGCTGTAAACCTCCTAGAAGATAGAAGAGCCACATATCAATCACAGGATATTTTTCCTTGTTTCTACAGGGTCTGATATCAGAGAGTCCTGGTTTCCTAAGGAGTGTCTGTGGGAAGAAAAGGAATGGCATGGGTTTTTAGTTTCAGTCTGGAATCAGATAAAATGTTGACTTGCTTAATGTCTAATTAATTTTTTTTATAAAGTAAACAAGCAGTAAACTAAACCTGGTACTCATAACTGCAGCTGGCATTTTCAGTGCAGCAGAAGCAGGGATAAGTTAGCCATGTGGGAAATGTTCTTTGTATAGTGGAAAGAAATCCCCCCTGCAGTGTTACATGCAAGCAGGCGCACACACATCCCTGCAAATACTGTCTCAGCACTGTGCTGGCAGGAGGGAACGCTGTGATGGATGGTTGCCTTGCTGGAGAAGTCAGTTGTGGATGCCCCTCACCCGTTTCATTATTTAATTACACAGCGGTCTGAATGCTGGGCAGTAAAACTGCATTTTCACCCATAGCTGATTTCCATTTAGTCTGTCATGTTAATAGTGAAATAAATTGCTCTAATTGCCTGCAAACTTCATCAAATTCATATTTCTTCCTTTTTTTTTTATTGAATATTTATTAAACTACATGTCATGTCTTGCTTGGTTGGTAAAAGTGGTCCAGTCTCTGCATAACATTATGCTTTAAAATACAGGGTGTCACATTTTCCCTCTTCCTCTTGAATTTTAATTTAGATTGTGAAGTTTTGCATTTGTGTTCATATTAATCATGCCATTTGAAGAAAGAAGAACGAGTTTGCAAAGCATCCTTGTCTCTATGTAGGCTATGGTTCTGATGGAGCCTCTTGTTTAAAGGAAGAAGCCCTGTTGGGGCCAAATCTGAGGCTGGTGTGAGTTCTCCTGACAGAGGGGTCTGCTGTTGGTGTACATGGACTGGGAGTGAGAGGCTGTTTTCAGAAGACCACGGTCAGCTGAAATTTTTGAAATGCTTATCCCTTTTGAGCTAAATGTGTTTGTGTACATTTCAACTGCAGACACATGCATGAAGGAATCTAGTGCCATGTGTGCGGAGAAAAGTAGCAGTGGAGTTTGGTGTCCTCCAGCAACTTTAAAGAGAAGTGATGCAAACTCAAATCAACTTGGATTTACTGTTGGTTTAATACTTGGGAGTGGGGGAAGAGGAGATTCCCATTTAAGCATCCTTGAGTAAATCATAGTCTCATGCTAGCATTGCTACAGCTAAACATTAGTCATCTTGTTGTTGGTGTTTCCCATTCTGTTTTTCACACATGTCATGATATTTAGTTTTCTTTGAGAATCTTTGCTCTTGGAATTGTTTATCTATGTGGCAATCTCTGCTGGCACCTTTTTTTTCCCCTCTCTTTTTTTTCCTTTCATTTCTTGAAAGTAATTTCTGGACTTAAGGTTCATGGGGAAAATGTAATACAAGTGAAAATGAAGGCTCCAAAACCATATGGCAAAGAAAAAAGTTTATGAAAGGACTAAATTAATATTTTCAGCAATTTCGCCCCCATTATTTTAGGCACATTTTGATGGCTTTATTTATTTTTTTAACAGCCTGACTCCTGGTTTGTGTACTGTGTGTATTTGTAAGACTGTGGCTTTAGAAACCTCTGAGTAGTACCATAATTACTGCATAATACTCAGCAATGTATGTATTTCTTCCAAAGATTCAAGAAGTCAGACAGGGTCAGATATTGAGGGGCTATTTTAGGTACCATAACTTCAAATAAATATTTGCCTTAAGAGGGAGGGTAAAGCACCTAAGCTCTCACGAGCTTCTCAAGAGGAGGATGTTGCAGTGGTTAGAGCATCACTTGGCTGCTTTGTAAACTACCTTTGGTTATTAGCTCCTCCAGAATTTTTCCTTTTTCTGTTCTGGTAAGGTACCTCCGTCTTGAGGATGATAGCACTTCTCTCCCTCTTAGGTCTTTGACAATAAGTGCTCACCAGCTCTTCTTTCATGCACTGGTAATCTGATACTTGGAGTGGGGGTCCAGCGCCTCAGACAGCACCCAGTCAGGTTTGTTAGTGCTACTGGGCAGGTAGGCATCCACATGGGGAGATCTTGTTTCCTCTGCTTACCTTTGTTGTATATCTTGGAGCAGCTGTAAGCACAGTTGCATTTTTATGCTCTATTCCTTAGATAAATTATTGTGTCCAAATACATATTTGGACCGCTATATTTTGACTCCCTTGTCAGTTCTGTTGCTTCCAAAACTCGCAGGAGGTAAAATTCAGCCTGCTCAGACTCAGAGGAAGGCAGATTCGTGCCAAGTGATCCTTCTTCCAACTGCTTGTAGGTTTAAGGCGCTGTATGCCCTCTTCCTTTTTCCTGCTCTGCCCTTTAACCACTGAAAACATATCCTTAAAAATTAGAATGAACTACCTCTTTCTTTGATATTGTTTTTGGTGGTTTGTTTGCGTTTTTTCCCTGCTCCCCAAGCTTTTAACCACAGTAACTGGTATTATTCTTTGTGGATATAATCAAAATATGGTATTTGTACATAAACAAAAGGTGCTGAATTGAAACTGCATTTTCATTTAAATAAACTGTAAAAAAATTAACCAGACTGTTGATCAACCCAAGTAGCAAATGCGCTGCAAAAGGTTTATCTCTGTGTGAAAGGCTTTTGTCAGAACGCTGGTGGAATCGCATGTAATGGTTTTGTGTACTATTCATAGTCAGTGGTGGTGTTACAATGACATAGACTTGCTGAAAGAGTCCTAGCCCATTTAATTAAAAAAAAAAAAAAAAAAAAAAAAGAAAAAAAAAAAAGAAAAAGAAAAGAGAAGTAGTTAAAAGTATGTTTTGTATTCCAACTAAAGAAATGAATGTGTAAGTACTTATCAACAGGCACAGCTTTCATGTTTATTCATCCAAGGACTAGAAGCACATATTTTAGCATCTGAATTATTATAAATATGTTTACTAGCTATCAAAATCAAAGCTATTTAATTTGAAAATACCAATTCATATTCAGATGTGTTTTGCTTTTCACTACTAGTGTTAGTTATTCTGTTCAGCATTCATAGTTCTGGCATTCATAATTTTTAGCTCACAACATATCGAGATGTAACTGAGGACCAGTGTCAAAGAGGTTAAGGGACATGGTTGTATGTTTTGATTACTCTTACGTCAATGCATCTTGTCAGAAAAATGGGATGGATACATTATGAATATATGCAGTATTACTCACCATAAAAGAAAGGTGGCATTTTTCAGTTTTTCTTGTTTCAAGTAATGTACTTGTCCAAGGAAAATACGAAGTACAAAGTCAGTAAATAAGTCTGACTCAATTAAAAATGATTGACGCCTGCCTTGAAATAGCCATCTCCAAAACACACCTTTTGTGGCTGGAACAAAGCTGCTGATGATTGTGATGTAAGAACCCACTGGGGCGCACTTGCAGGATGCTGCATTAATTTCCTATGTTGTCTTGCCCAGCACCACAAAATCTTCATTTGCTGCAGTTCCCCATTTTTCTTCCTTTTTTTCTTTTTTCATGCCTAGTAAGATGTCTTTCCCAAAAATTCATCCAGCTGGAGCTTGTGTCAGCAAAATAAGCAGTCCACCAAAGTTTGCTGGTGTCAATAAAAAAAAGAAAAGGAAAGGAAAGAGCAGACAGGAAGGGAGGTCAGTCCAGTGCTTCCAGGTTCTGTATCAGGTCCTGCCAAGCTTTGAAAGTAGCCTCTGATGGTGTAACCAACCTGTTGAAAACAGTGGGTAGGAAACCCTTTCCCCACTTTGCATGAATGGGTTTTGCTATAAGACTTGGTAATTACCTAAACTCTCATTTTGAAAAGTTAGAGGCAAAACACTCTATGTGAAAAGGTCTGTTTGAGGTATAATTTCATCCCTCCTTCCTGTCTCAGTCCTATCTGTTCTCTTTTCTTTCTTAAGCTCTATAACAGATTATTCTAAATTATACATGGGTGTAATAATAATGTTTAGCAGCTCACTTTCTCCCAAGCCTTAGGCTTGCCTTACAAACCAAAGCACAAATCACGCTCAGATGATTGCACACTGATTTATGAACATCACTTTTCATTTCAGCAGCTCTGTGCTGGCACCTGAGCCAGAGGCTCTTGGCAGTTCCTGCCACTGGTACTGATCTTTCTAGCTTTTTGGGGCCTGGTGAAGTTGTAAGAATTTGTGCAAGTGTTTGTGAAGTTTAACATGGGTTACCTTTTCTATATTGAAGGATAGCTGGGAAACAAGCTCTCCCTGAGATTTTATCAAACTGGAGGATCAGTCTAGTAGTGTCCTACTTGCTAAGTATGGCAAAGCAGGTTTTCTGCACCACAGCCAGCCCTTTGCTATTCTTCTCTTCCTTTCCTTGTTCTCCTTCCAAAATCTCCGGCTTGCTTTTCCTGATGACAGATTCTCCTCTTGAAATCTTGTTTTGCTGTTAATGTGACAGGTAACTCTGCTGTAATCTGCAATGCTGTAATCTGTAGTCCGTAGTTGTGGCCAGAGTTCTCCATACATTAGACCTAGTGTTGAGTCACACTTGAACCCTCAGAGCAGGGTATCAGATGAATTTAAAGTTTTCCTTGTAGTGTTCTGACCAGAATTGTCTATAATGTTTCCAAAATGGTTCCCATTTCTTGCAGGTCTTAGTGACTTCTGTTGTGCCACATTGTGTTTCCCACTGTACGTTAACTCAAAAGATGGGGGCGGCAAAATAATGGGACTATTTTCGTATTATATACGGAAAAGTTCATTATTTTTTCTTTCTCATCGGTTTGTTTTTTCTTACCCAAGTCCTGCATTAATCATTTTGTTCTCCAGTGTGTAATATACTTCCTCACAAGATTTCTCCCCGCCCCCCCACCCCCATCCCTGGCTTGCATACACTCTGTTTTTGTATTTTGTGTGATGCCAGCAGTGGCTGCAGGCAAGTACTGTTAATTTGAAATCAAGGCATATTGTGCAAAGGCAATGGGAGACTAGTTTTCCAATATGTTTGTTTTTTTAAAAAAATATGGTTGTCTTGGAAAGTGTTATTATTGTGCATTTGTTTTATAGACTCTTTAGGGTTCACGTTTTCAAGTGCCTTTTGGTTAACAGATGTTTTTTGGGGCTGACTGTCCAAAAGCACTTGGCATCCTGCAGCTCCTGTTGGGACCAACTGTGGTCACTGGGGGTGACCCCTGCTGTGATAGGCAGGAGGATCACCCAGGGCTTTCTGTTGTTACCTTGAGTATGGGGTATATAAACCTCTCTGTGTAATGTGTGTCTAGTGATGTTTGGTGAGATGGTTGAATTGACATAAACCTCCACATGGGATAATCCATTTAAATAGCCATAACTGCAGCGATGGTGTAAGTCCACTGTGTCAAAAGAAATTAAATTTGTCCATTATAATTCTCCCTAACTGCTATAATTTTGATACACCAAGAAGTATACAAATTCAGTAATTGTTGAAGAAACCTCCAGGTGAGAGGAGGGCTTACTGGAGGGAGGGAAACCTTCAACTTTGGTGATGAATTTAATTCACAAGAATTGTTGTTTTGCCAACAAAGCTTTCAGTATGTTTTGCAAGTTCCGTATGTTCTTTAAAATCATCTTCAAACTGTAATAGTACAGAGTTGCAGTAGTGACTTCCTAGATGCCGATTTCTGTAGTCCTGTCTGTCAGTTAAAAGGAAAATTGACCATAACATTGGGGTTTTGCTTCCTCCTCAGGTGAACCTTTTGGCTTGATCTAGTTAGTGGTTCTGAAATGTGCAAATACTCCCAAATACTGAAACACCCAAATGTGGAGGCATCTACGAAGTACCTGCTTTATTTGTTTTTTAGGCAGGGGATCCTCAGCACTTTCTGAAGATTGGTCCTTTTTGTCTGTGTGGGTTAAAGTACCAAAAGTGGCTGCTACTATAGGAAAAAATAATTTTCTTTGATATTGCCACTTGAAAGGAAAGTTTCAGTATTGAGCTTTAGTTATTCTCAACTTTATTTACTTTTTTTTTAGATGGAAAATATGGGAGGAAAATATCCAGCATTTGTAGAGAAATACTTGCGTTCTTCCACCAGATACAGTGGTGTGTAAGAAAGCATTATGCATAACAAGATATTCTCAGGAGATCTGTTTAGCAGAAGGGCACAGTGTTGGATGTAATTTGTTTACTGACAGTTTCCAACAATGGTGCAATGGACCAGGAAACATCACTAAAGTAATGAGTCCTTTCCTTATAAGTGATTATATTTGAACAGTGCAAATGAACCTGCTTTTTGAGGCTGCTGCTTAGGTGAGACAATTTGCTGATGTAAAGACATCCCCCTAACTTGCTCCAGCAGCCGAGGTAGAAAGTGCAAAGTCCATGCATGCATAGGAGAAAAGCTGTTTCCTGTAAATCAAACGCAAGTAGCAAACAGGCCGATCTAATCTAGGACCTACTGTAGTTAAATTGTGAGGCTAAAAATAAATGCATTATACTGTCTGTAAAGAAACTACTGTAAATAAAGTCAGCTCAACTGGAAGAGCAGCATACTTCCTGGGGGAAGAAAAAGAATAACTGCAAATGCCGTGTGATCTCTTCACACAACAGAAATGTCTGTCAGCTATCCCTGCTCATTTGTGCCTTGAGTCTGGGATTTCTGCAGTCCACTGTTCATTCTCGTGGCTTACTACAGTGATCAGGCACAGATATCATTGGGGATGTTATCGCTGAATAATGCAATGTCATTACTGCTGTGTCTCAAACATCGTTTCACATAGCTAGCAATAATGAGCCACGATTTGAGCTCTCCAGAGAAATCACTCAGTATCTTGCAAAGGGCATGCAACTAATAAGTGAACGTATAGCATGTTTTAGGCAGATGCTATTGGTTATTCATGCTTGACCAAAGCAGAGATGCACATTATAGCATTTCTAGCCAACTCTGATTGTGAACTGTCTGTAAATGGCCTCTTTCTTTTTACATTTTGGCGGCTTTGTTAGTAACGAATGCAAGAAGAACCGTGTGCTCATCTGAAAATTAACTCTAAAGGAGTATTTGGCAATCCAGCATAAAAAGTCATATGGGAGATTTCCATATACCCTGCTGAGAATTAGGCTCGACTATCAGTGGGAACTCAGTGCCCAGCTGCCATTTGTCTCTTTTAAAAGAAGCCTTTCCATAGAAACAGTGCTTAATAGTAAATGAATCTTACTTTTTCTTTCATCTGGTCAACTGAAGGTTCCTCTGAAGGAGTGGTCTGGTTTGTCTGCTTAACACAGCCTTACAAAATGATTTGGGCATATAGTTTTGATTTCCTTAAATACGGGAGTTGGGCTAGAACGACTAAAACCAGAGTATAGTGTTATCTGATGCACTTGAGTCTCCTGATGGAGATGTGTAACTCAGCCCTTCAACACAGTGTTTTGTTAGAAACTACTGTGCCTATTGGTTATAAAGCCAAGCGATACCATTCATAGTAATGCAAACACCTTGCTGAGATTATTGAATATCCTCCAGGGACACGTGGTAACTTGAAATGATCACCTGTTTCAGAAAAACATATATGCTTTAATGACTTTCAGTATCTCTTGCTTAGCTCTTTTGGTGACTATTTCCATTTCAGCAACTAAGGCCGTTAATAACTCTGATCAGAATTCTTTGTAATGCCATCCTCTGGTATAACTAGTAACACCAGTAGTTTTGTTTTCTGTCATTAAATGTATTTTCTCTATAAAAATTATATGCGTATATATTTCTTTCCGAAGTAGAACAAAGCTACCCAGGATTAAGCACTACAGCTTCTGCTTCAGTGTTCAAAAAGCCAAATATTAACACACCCTCTTTTCCTCCTGTTAGCTGAGTTACACAGGATAAATCAGAAAGCACACATTAACCTCATGCGAGTGAGCCTTTGAAAAATGTTCTGCTTCAGGCTGAACCTGGTTTCCTCCACCTCCTGGTGTACAGAAGATGATGATGACTTCTCAGCAGCCATTGGAATATTCAGTGATGTTTAATTCTCAATTAAAAACTTTGTGGTTTTTCTGTTTGCCAGCAGATGACGTCACTGCAGATTTCCCTCTGCTTAGCCTAGGGGCCAGCTAGGGAATACCAGACAGCACATCGTAATGTTAGTTCTCTGGAGTGATTTTTGGCAGTAGGTGTTGTAAGCCTATACAGCTATTATGTTTTGTAAACTCATCCCTAATCCTGTTCTTCAGACTTTCTTCATTTTTGCAACTTTGATATTGGCTGGCAGAGAGCTATGAACTAAATTCGTGAGAAAACCAGGAAGCTGGCAGAATAAGCACATAGGAAAACAGAAAGACAGATTGAAAGTGCACATTCAGTAGTTCGCTACCAAGTCCAACAGTCTATTGTGATTCTGGTGTGAATAGATCAAGCACAGACATAGAGATTAAAATTAAAGAAAAATGCTATGACATTTCCAGCAATAGCTAATAGATATTTATTTTGTTCTACTCCTGTCTCGTACTATGAATTTCCCTCTGTCTTGCCTTTTGATAAGAAAATCTTCTGAAGGCCAGATGCTTAATGAATTTCCTACCCTTACTCTCAAGTCTGTGACATTACCCTTGTTTCTTTTCCTAGTGGTGATGATGTAGGCCAGGCTTTTGAAAAGCACCAGTTAAGTGTAACAATGATTTTGTCTTTACGTCTTGCAACACAGGTACTCCAAAATGTTCACTGATATTGGTGTAATAATTCCCAGGGAAAATCTCTGTTTAGACTTGTTGTGTGTCAAATACACAGGTGAATGCAGATGCAGTTGAGCTGGAAAGGGGTTTTGAGGGAATCTTCTGTTTGCCTTTTTTCTTCTCACCAAAATGATAAAAAGTAGATTTCAGTATTTGTGGTGAAAAATGGAAATTTCACTGTTAAAGTTGTCCTTCTACCCTCTTGCTCCGTGAAACCCAAATACACAGCAGCCATTTGAATGTGCTTGTGCAGTTTCCCTGTATGTGAATGCCAGAGCACCTCCCTGATGGTTATGAATCTTCTTCAAGTTGTACATGTGAGGGGCTTTTCCCTTTGCCTGGAAAACAGACTCTGGTCTGCGATGTTTCAGTTCCCAGAAACAACATGAAGCTATCAGGTGTATACTGTACCTGAAGCTGAAGGTTGGTTTGGTTGGCTGTTTTTTTGTTGTTTTTTCTTTTTCTTTTCTTTTTCTTTTTTTTTTTTTTTTTTTTTTTTTTTTTAGAAACTAGCATATTATATTTATTTTGATGTGTGCTAAATTGCTTCTCTCAGGAGATATCAAAGCTTCTTCCAATTACTGATGCCAGTTCTTTTTAGTGGTAGCTCATGACATAGCAACATAAAAGTGGTATCTTATATTAATCTGCAGTAAAGCTGTTCAGCTTCCAAGGGTCTAAAGAAAATTTGTTTCTTTGAGTTTGATCACTTCTCACTTCTGCATGCAGGAAGACAAGGGGGATTAGGGAACCAGTTACAAAATATATGAAAATATTTCTTGCTATTAAAAGCAAGACTTAAGTGATACTGCAAACTTATTTTTGAACTACTTTGTGTTATTTCTTTATTTAAAAAGGGGAGTATGAGATGACATTGCACTGTCTATCAGGAAATTAAAAAAAAAAAAAAAAGGGACAGATTGGCCAACCAGTAAGATATTCAGTACTTCCAAGTTACAGATCAGTGATTTTGGCCCTATATTTTATGGCATTGTCAATTACAAGGACAATGCCATAAAATGTGGTTCATTATGGATGTAAATGTCACTTGGTTATCTATCTAATGTACCACATTTGGGAACCAAAAAGGTAGCAGTATCTGGTTTCTTTGCCCCTGTCAGTATATTAGGAGGCTGTCTCGTAGAAACTGATTTAACTTTTCTATCTTCTCTCCTTGTTTGCATTGGCAACGCAAAGTGAATCCATAGGTGAATCCATTTCTCTGTTCTGAAAGATCTGTGTATCATATTACAGATTATGCTAATTATGTGCGAAGAGTTGGGTGGAAGGTGGTGATCACACACCATAACATGGCAATGAAAGATGTGTGCAAACCCACATCTGGCTCCAGAGGCTGGGATTCATTGGGAGGCTACTGTGAAGGGAGAGCTGTTTCTGCTGGCCATTCTCTTACTCCTTTGTAGGCATCCGCTCCAACTGTGTTTAGAGTCCAGACAAAGGCTAGCAGGCCCTGTCTTCTGACCCAGTACAGAGGCTGCTGTGTAATGATAATTTCAGTAAGTGGTAGTGGTGCTTGACCTCTGCTGTAACAGCTTTCTCAGCTGTACTGCAGAGTTTTCTAATATGCATGTTGACCTGCATGGACTAAGGACTGGTAAGGCTTTGGTAGAAGAACATGATGGAGTATGTGAAACTCTGCCTACCTGCGTTTTACAGTTGTCCAGGGGCTGAGTCCATCCAGCTGAGTCCGGTCCAAGCCTCTGATTGCAGGACTGACGGCTCTTCCACTGAAACACCAGTTATGGGAAGTTGGGATGGGTGTCCTTGCCTATGGTTGTAACTAGAAAGATGGAAAAAATACTCAACCCAGTCTCCCAGGAGTAAGGAAAATATAATAATGAAATCTATAATAATTTGTTCTGCCATGGATGCTTCTTTTTTTTCCTCTGTCCCAAGTAGTTAAACCTGTTACCAAATGAGGCTGTTGAATGCTTTCCTGGATGGCAGTAAACCATGGACCTGTCACTTGGGGAGTTGTTCAGGCTGCTTTGGTGCTTTAACTTTGTAGCTAATGACCTCCATAGTGGTCATGCCACCAAATGTCACACTCAAAAGTCTGGAAGTCAATGAAGCATCCGGGCCACTCAATACATCAGCGTTTAATTGACAGCATGCAAGACCTGCTTATGATTTATAGCCCGATAAAGGGATGCACTTTTTATGTTCTGCCAAAACAATTGGCAGAATATTTTAGGCACAGATGGCACATTAGCCTTGGACAGCTGGTTCCCTCTCTGCTGTCACATCCTAGGACCATCTAACTAATACTGTCACACACAACCCAGTTCACTGGGTAACTGAGAGGGGGTTCTCACGTGTGGCTTTTTGTCAGCCTGAAGGCACATGAAAATCAATCTGCTAAAAGACTGCCTCTAAGAGGTTTCCAAGACTCAGCACCCTACGATGCCCTTCTGGCTGTTCACTTGCTGACCTCTCTCTTTTAGCTGCGTGAGTGTAACCAAAGAGTTTCTTCCTATTTGTGTGATGTGCACATGTGCAGCCTGCAGAGTGTGATTCTCTCCTTGTAGTGTCCTCTACTTTGCATCTGTACAAATGTGGATTTTTTTTTAAAAAAGCGAGAGGCAAAAGACACCTACGTAGCATGTATTTCTTTAAAGCTAGAGAATGAGTAGGGATCACTGAAAGGTGTCTATTTTGAAAGGTTTATCTTTAATACTTAGCAGAAAAAACCTCAAGAATACATGGTAGGGAGACAATATATAGTGACAGTGTAAATTAAATGTAGATGATAGCAAGGATGAAAGAACAGAGTATGAAGTAGATCTTCAAATGCTTTCAAAAGGAAAAAAAACCCAAACATTTTCTTGAACGCAGTCAGTCAGGAAAGGTCTGAGGTAGAAAGCTAAAAGCTATGTTTGTTGGTAGATGAAACACATTTTTCAAATCAGAAACTTAGTATTTCAAGGTATGAGCCCAATAAAAATACAAGTTTTATTTTTCCAAAGCATAGGAATTACGAGGTCCATAATTTCTTATTGTTCTATGAGAGCTTCATTAACTTCGCTGCAAACAAACTGCTGTGGAGAAAGCCTTTAAAATGTATTTTGGTTTACAACATCAGATGGAGAGTCTAAGAAGTGGTGGGATTAGGACTAGCTTTTATTGATGCCAAGCAACGAGACCAGAAAAACAGTTTTGTGTTTAAAACATAAAAGTTTGTATTTAAATAACGTAGAATACAATTTGTCATAGAATAACGCTCTTGAATTGTGGAGAGGTAACCAACTGGGGGATGTGTGCGCACTGGGAGGGAGGAAACATCATCCTACCAGGGGAACGCTGGGAAAACACCCACTTGCCTTATCCCTGATCTCTTCTGTGAGCAAAGCTTCACTGTCTGCGTCTGGAGAGCAGCTTGCTTTCTCTTGGAGCAGGGAACACATGGATATCTGTATGCAACACAATGCTAATGATATTCAGGGGATGACAGAGAATGATGACTTGATCCCCGTCCCATGTAGCAGGATTTCAGTTACCTGGAGCTCCAAACTGTTCAAGTTTTACTTTTCAAAATTTTGTGCTTTTTTTGAGGTTAATGATAACAAAAGGTAGACTGAAGAGCCATTCAAGTTCAGTCATTTTCCAAATTAGAACTATAGATAAAGGCTTTTATTTGGATGTTTCCTCAATATTCTTTGCTGTTTTCATGAGGGTTTACCCCCAAAGGTGAGAATGTCATTGGGCTGGATAACTGTTTTGTGGAGAAAACTGCCTAAATGTACTATGAAGCTCTTCATTTAATGTGACATGGAAGCACATAGCAGTAGTTCAACTCTTTTTTAAGTGAAATTGTCAGTAAAGTTCCTATCTATAGCAGTGGGGAGCAGATTTAGGACATCTCTCTGAGCTATATTGCATGTTATGTGCCTCTGTAGAACTGCTATAGAAGTTACAGACTTTAATTTTTATGGATTCTTGAATATTTCAGCATGGGATGTGTAGAGATGGATTTGACCATGGTGCCAAATTTCATTTGCATTTGAGTCACTCGCAGGGAGCTGCAGATAGGATGTAAAAACAGCTTTTAAATCTCTTGTTAGAGGCATTGAAATATATTTCTCTGTAAGATTTCTAGTATGCATCTCTTGCATATATCACTTGACTGACCAACTGTTGCTTAAGAATAATATTTTTGAAGGCTGTGTCTAAAGACTTTGTGCTGTTATAGCACAGTAAAGTGTATCACACCGTTTTAGTATCCCAAAGGATTTGGTAATCTATAGCTAACAAATTAGTGCCAATCAACAGCCTGTTTGGACATTAACAATCAATTAGGGTTGGGATTGACATTGATGTGCTTCTGAGTCCTGGTATTTCAGTTACTAGCTGAGGACCTTTGTGCAGGGGAGTGTGAGAATCTGCCGTAGTCTTGGTAAACTGGGGAGAGTTGTCAACCACAGGTAAGAGTTAATAAATACTCAGTTGTTCCCAAGCTGAGCAGGTGGGCATGGGGACTGGGGGAGCCAGCGAGGAAAGTGTGTGTTTGAGTCACCTGTGAATCCTGCAAGTGAAATGACCTTCCTTCCCATTAGTTTTTTCTTTTTCACTCCTCCCTGCTTCCCACAGTATAAACAGCGGGGAAATGCTGATCAGCTAGATCCATCAAATGTGAGCTATAATTTCAAGTCAGGCCATTATCCAAAATTAAAGCATATGTGGCAAAGAAATTAGCAGTCTGCCACGGAAATGCAGGATCATACCGTACACCTGGAGGTGTTATCTACCTTTTGTGTTCTCTGCTTCAAAATTAGGCAATGGGTAGTCTGAAATAAGTGTGGACATGGATGCAAAGCATCTTTTTGAGGTTGTTTGCTTATTTCTGATGCTGAAATGAAATATTTTATCTACATTGAAAACTATGCATTCCATTTGGTTTAATTACATAACGGTACTTCTGATTGCATGTGAGCCATAGACAAAATGATTAGCAAATGGGTACACTTCTCCTGTATATTACTGGCATGGTAGGTAATTTTTTCAAATCATATCATCACCCTTTCAGATCACTGAAGTGATGACAGAGATCATAAAAGTGCTTGTCCTAAGCTTTTATTCAGGAAAGGACTTGTGCTTCTTATTCTTCATGAAGGTTGATAAGAACCATGCATCTAAGCGATGCACTTGAAAATACCAATGTCTTAAGCGCTCATCATTCTGGCTTTTTGAGCACAAGTGAATGAGTAATGGAATTTCCATTCAGTGTCCAAGGAAAAGTTTACTTAATTTTATTAGTGGTTTATTTTCTGATGCTATTTCATTCTGAAGTTATTTAATACTTTTATCTTACCTTGCCTTAAATATGGTAGCTTCTAAATGAAAAACAAACAAAAACACCAAAAAAACCAACACACCAACAGATTAAAAAAAAAATCTTAAAGCTTCAGTATTTAGAAAATTAAAAATCATTTACATGAAACATTCCCCAGAAGAGCCGTTCAATTCATTCAACTTGAAGTTGTGCTTTTTAGCTAATTTTTGGTGCAGCTGCTTGGAACTTTTTTGTCTATTTCAGTGGCCATAGTAAAACTTTTATTAAACTTTGCAATTGTAATTGACTAGCATTGGATAGATTTTGGTTTTGTGGTGTTTATTGTTTGTTTGTTTGTTGTTTTGTTGTTTTTTTTAAATGGGACAAAACTGCAAAAGAAAAACCCTTGTGCTGTCTTTGGGACTGAACTGAGTTTCTTGTTACCTGGAACTTGTTAGTTATCTATGCAAATATTTTTATCTCTAGCTTCTTCTGAGTTTTGATTTGGAGGTTTTGCTACAGTGTGAGAAGCATGTCGATTGATGAAACCAGTTCTCCCAGAGTAGTCTGGCAGGAATATTATTGCTGTTTGGACTTTGCACTTGCTGAGCAAGGCTTTTGTATAAAATGGTGTAGTTTCATTGAATTACACTGACCTGTCCCTGCAGAGGACTGTATTTTTGTATTGTATTAGATTTAATAATTTTCTGTACTTTCCACTCTCTCAAAGTGTGGAGTGGCAGCTTTGTAGCATGTGATCCTCATGTCAGCCAAGGATTTGCTTTATTCTAGGTATGCTATGCAGTATGCAGTTCCTCACTGTTGATTGAGGAGCGCTCAAAACTCCAGTTTGCTGCTGGCATCCATCACTGAGCATCCATATTATACTAAAAAGCAGCACTCTTCTACTTACTCCGTGCAGTTTTAGGCTGCTGACACCACATGTGTGCTGGCACAGCAGCCAAGCTTGGGGCTTTGCTGTGAAGGACCTCTGCACCCTCCAGAGAAGGGACTCCATGTCACCCTTCTGCCCAAGGCCATCATGGTGAGGACTGACAGAGTAGCTGGAGCTTGTACGAGTGTGGGCTCTAGCATATTGTAAAATATTGCTGCTGTTTTGGCCTCTAACTAAGGAAATGTTGGAGTGGGCTTGGCATTTTGGGAGTATCCTGGGTTGCCCTGTGTTAATAGAGCAGGGAACGTTTCCCTTCCTGAGGAAGAACTCAGACAAGAGTTGACTCCAGCTGAGCTATTAAGATTTTTGGCAAAAGGGAGATTGTGTTTTGAATGAAAGTTCATGCCAGGTGAAACCTCAAAACCATATTGATCACCTCCATGAGTTTCATACAGACTTTTCTTTCTGCATGATACGGTAGTTGGCTTAGGAAAAAGGGTGATGTGTCAGGGTTTGTTTCGTTACAGTTGGACAGCTTACCCAAGTATTCTTCTCAAACAAAAAAATGAAGTAAAATCCAGAATAGATGTAGAGCAACTCGTAATGACAACTTTAAATCACTGCTCTAATTAGTAAGCAGTCCCTGGGGACTCATTAGAATTATAAAAGCATTATTGTTGGTTATGCAGTGGTTGGAACATGTCGAGTTTTGGGCAGTTCAACAATACTACCTTGAAGAAAAGAGTTTTGCAGCCTTTAAGAATTTTCTGTAGTTTGGGAGAAAGCACAAATTGCAATGTCCTAGAAATCCTTTATGAATTGGGCCTTATGTTTGCTCTTGTAAATAAGGAGGGTTTTTGAGTTTATGTGCCACAGTCTAATAGGTACATAGTGACTGCTTAATGGGATTTACATTCACTCAAACAAAATTAGTTTGGTAAGAGACAATGCAACATGCTGTAATGTAAATGGGACTGACGGTAGAATTAAATGTTTGTGGAAACAGGGCAGCAGATCTATCAAGAGCTAATTAGACAGAGAGTTCAGAGACAGACTTAGGAGTAAACAGCACCAACAAAGAGAGAAGGAGAGCAAGAAAGAGAGAAAATGGAGTCTTTGTGCAGCGATGAAAAGGAGTTATAAACAAGGTTATTTAAATTGGAAGGTCTGATGGAGCCTATCCCATGAGAAGGACTTAGTCTTATCCAAACCTGTTGATTAACACAAGTTGAATGGCAACTTTGATAACCCCTTTTATGTGTAAATAGTTCCTCTTTGTTGCAGTTTGCTATTCATGGTATCTTCCTCTGATACAGTTTTTCATCACAGTATAATGTTTCCATTTACTGTTCAGCCTTTTTCTCAGACACCAGTTAAAAAGAGAGTGGCCAAGTATTTCCAGCAGTGGGAGGAAGCCTAGAGAGTTGGCACCAGGGAAGACAAGAAGGTTTAGGTCTTTCCTGTTCCCTGCAGGCATGCGCGCATGGGAGGAAGGCATCCCTGCAGAGAGCGATCAGGTGAAAATTATGCCATTGGCACAAGGGCAGACTGTATAAACTTGGCAGGTGAAGGATCCTGTTTGCCTGTCGTGCAATCAGCTATGGTATCTTTGCCATTATTGCTGCATTTGGCACAGCGGCTGCATTCTGAAGGCTCCTATTGTCAGATGAAGGAAGCAATATCTGTTTAAATAAAAATGCCTGTATATTTAGTTCACAAAGGCTGGTTCCTAAATTCAGTGGGACCAAGGTTTGATTAAAATTAATTTATTGTAGGGAAACATGCAAAATCAATTGGTGAGGTATTTCAATAATTTCTGTTTAATCTTCATAACTTCTTTCTTTGAACCTAACTTAAGAAAATCTCCCTCTGGATAAGAAATAATATGGTAACTTTGTTGTGATTTTACATTTATAGAAGGATAGTTTAGAGCAGGCCACTGCATTTCAGTTACCATCTTTGGCAAATCCCAGTTTGGGTTTATTTTTGTTGTTTTTATTTCTTTGTGCTGAAAATAGATGGACTTTGCTGAATTTTGCTGGTGGGTGTTGCACAATGATATTTATACTTGGAAGGGATCAGAAAAACCCTTGTGCTTTTTGGGCTTTGTTTAAAAAGGGAGAATTGTCCTGTCTCTCTTGACAGCAGAGCTGCAATTATAAGCATGTGAGAGTTGGGACCAGAAGCCATGCTGGTTTATCTGACAGAAAGTGTCATTTTTCAGAGGGAGCCATAAAGCCTTGTTACAAGGGGTTGGTGAAGCAGGAAGTTGGTAGTGCTGTGTCTCAGGGCTTTATTCCCTGAAATTTGAGCACATATTTCTATCTGAAACTAAATCCATGTAGTCTGAAGGCCAGATCAAATAGGAGCAGGGTTCTCTGTGTGAAGTGTCTGACAATGTAACTCCGGTTTCAACAGAAACACACTGCAGAGTCATCTTTGCTCAGGGATGCTGACTCTGGTAGGTAGTATTATTTTATCCCCCAGGGAGTGTTAGTTGATGAAAGATGTCTGGGTTTGTGCCAGGAGGATGGAGCCCATAGTGTGTCCTGAAGTTGTGGGATAGGGAAGATGGCTCTCTGGCTGCAGACCCAGCTCAGGCTTGGGCTCCCTGCTGCTGCCTGGGATGAGCTTGGTGCAGGTCATCCCAACAGGGCTACTC
This sequence comes from Burhinus oedicnemus, assembly GCA_008921705.1. Taxonomy (NCBI): domain Eukaryota; kingdom Metazoa; phylum Chordata; class Aves; order Charadriiformes; family Burhinidae; genus Burhinus; species Burhinus oedicnemus. Next base: position 846,806 of record VFFE01007230.1, on the reverse strand, counting down.
CAGCAAATCCTGCTGCATTTCCTCCCTTTATCCTTAAAACAGGCAGGAAGAAAGCAGAGGACGACACACCTAAATCCAGAAGAGCCAGGCTCTCACCCAGCTACCAAATCTTACTGATTTGAAGTAGGTGCTTCAGTGTCTTCTAGATGCCAGCTAGACCCCTCAGCTGTCAGAGGTATGGTTTCCTGGCAAGGATGATTGTACATACTGCTCTCTTCCTCTCTGAATATTTCAAAACACTTGTTTTGATGCAGAATAAAACTGAAGGGTCGAGGACAGTGGGAAGATGATACTCACCGAGGCCAGTCCCAGCCACCACAAGCTGATGTGCTGCAGCTCACTGTGTGGTCACTGGGAACAACAGGTCCCCCCAGAAGATGATCCGGAGCAGAGTCCTAGCTTTGTAGGGTTTAGGTAGTTGATTTTTCTTCTCCCCCCTGCTCCTCACATCTCAGTAACACCTTTGCATTGGTAAGAATACAGACTAGGATGTGACATGTGCCCCATAATGAACTGGTCTAGAGGAGGCGATTTTGTTTTTTGTTTGTTTGATTGTTTTTTTAAGTAATTGGTGGGTTTTGGTGTGGTACTGAAAATCCATGCTGCTTAGAGGTTCAAGTTACACAAAATGTTACAACCTTCTCCTTTCCCTGGAGTAATACTGCTGCAAGGCTCAAAATTATGTTTGTTTGTTTCTGTTTTTTTGTTTCATCTTTACAAAAGGCATTCTCCAGGGAAGGTAACCTGGCATAAGCGTGGTAGTTACCCATCAGAAATGGATTACATTCTTTTTTCCAGTTTAGTGTTCTGACAAGTATGGGTCACAGGTAGTTTCTTTGCCTTTACTGCATCAGAGCAGCAGCCTTGCGTTTGAAAAGTTCTGTGGGAAGTTACTGACTTTCATGTTTGTTTGATTACAGTTTAAAAATTAAAGGTCCGCATTTCGGCTCCAACAACAAAAGCACAGGGATGTTTCTGACCCCCTCTCTTTGGTCTCTCATGGGAAGAGAAAGGTGAGCTTGTGTGCTTCAGGGAGGCTTTGATGGGCCCTGGTTTTCATTAAGGAGCAGCTGGAGTGCAAGTCTGGTGACTGAGGGGAAGATTCTGGTGGAGAGAGCAAGTCTCTTGGGTATCGTGGTTGTGTACTCACTTTTTCCAAATCTGTGGGCAATATCATCTGAAGAAACTCTATTTGGGGAAGGGTGCCCGTGTTTGAATGGCAGGGAAGAAAGAATCTGCAGGTAAGAAGCTGAAACTTGTTATGTGGTGAATCTGACAGATCTCTTGCTGTAAGAATAATAGATTATAAAAGTGGACAACACTAGTTGTGCAGCATAAATTTGGCAGAAGCCTTAGCATATGTTATACTTCGCTAATAACTGTCACCAAGCTTGTGATTGACTGCAGAAGGATAAAAAACACACACCCTTTTACCTTGTTTCATCTTTTGACAAATTATTTTCTTGTTTCCTGGGTTTCAGCTGAAGAATGCAAAGCAGCAACTCAAAATGTGTGAGGGTATTTCACTACAACTACATTTGTTACAACAACAAATAGATTTGCTATTGTTTACTGGAAAAACATGGATAAAAGTATTAGTACTTAAGAAATAAGGCTTAGTAGTTTTCATTTCTGGTTTTTAGGAAGAGCCAGAGTTGTCCGATGACAGTTTCTTAGCAGAAATTACCTTATCTGACTTTGAGGTCCAATGAACACTTTGTCTTGCTTGCCCTCTGCTAGCCTTGCTGTCTTGACGTAGGATTTCTCCATGCTGTGACCTTATGAGAGCATACATGTTGCAGATCTCGCAAATCCTTCAGACCAGACCTGAAGAGCAACTCTTGCTCTTTGCATTTAAGCTCCTTAATGTGTGCTGTTAGTTATGAATGCCTTGTCTGAAAGGCTTTACTTAAACAGACCTCTTCAAAATCTGAAAATGCACTAGCCAAAATAAAGAATGGTGTTGTTTTTGCAGACTTTTGGCTTTCAGAACCCAACTTTAAAGGTTTGGCCTAGATCCCTTCAGTTGTTTTAGAGATTGTTTTCTCTAAAAACATAATGTCTAATCTTTGCCCTGCTCTGCATGGACACCCTTTAGGACTGAAGTAACCTTTGGTTCAGTTCATTCTATTTAATGGAAAGATAGGTATTGTTTTTGCAGGGAGGTGCTTTGAGATCTTGGGCCCAGCTTTGCAGTCTGGTGTCTGCAGTGACTGGCTATCGCAGGCTCCTGGGGGACTCTCAGGTTGTTTTATGACAATGCTTTGAGGTGTTATATGGATGGTTTCTGTGGGAAGTAAATATTTGTCCTCAGTTTTGGGGGGTTTTTTTGTATGTTTAGAACATCATGAATGCATCAAGAAATGATAATGTCTTAATTTTGCACTGTTATACATGCTATATAATTTTAGTGCAGACATATTTTTCCAACATGAGGTCGCTATTTTATGTACAAGCTTCATTTTATTTCATGGTAGGAGAATTTTAAAAAGTAAGAGTAAATTCTTGGATGTAAAAATCTGCCACTTTGAAAAATCTGCCCACACTGAGTTTTGACTTCACAAGGCTGCACTGTGCCGAATGCCTGTGTTGCTCCACTGTTATCTTCTGTGGTGTTCTAGTAATACAAAATTGTATTGATTGATTATAGTTGCCAGATGCAACTAATGTACAGGCATACTGTTGTTTAAAATTTCAGGTGTAAGCAGATTTTAGTCCATGGCTTCTCATCTCCCTCCTAGCTCATTTCTTGTCCGCCCCCTCCCACCTAGCATCCTTGCCTGCTCCCTCACGTGATAAATAACACTGTCTTATCAAGGTCAGTCAGAAAGGCCCTTTTTACATATCTCATAAATTTTAGCCAGGTGCCATCGATGTGAGATTAATGTAATGGCACTACAGCAAGCACTCAGGCTTGTCTTAATTATGCTAAGGTTGCCGGTTCACCGTTTCTCTTCATCTGTCTCCTGCTTTAGGGAACACTAAACACTATGTCATTAGATTGTCTGTTCCACAACATTGGCCCTTCGCATTTACAAAGTCATCAGATGGCTTATGACCTAGCTTTTCTAAGAAATTAAATTAAATAAATAGTGAAAACAAAAAATAAAGCAGAAAAGGAGACTGCCCCGGGAGCGAAGGTGGAAGGGGAGAGCTGAGAGGGCTGGGAAAAGGGTTGGGGCAGCTTTTCAGTGCTGTGGGTCTTTGAGGGAGCAGGGCTTGCTGGCAGAACCGTCATTTTTTTTGGATGCTGTGCAGGGCACGGCTGTTGGGTGCTTCCTTTTAATGGTATAAATGCACATGCCTTCACATATGTCACAGGGTTTACAATGGAAAAGGCTGCAAGCTTGGAGTTTTTTCTTCCTGTTTTATTTTGGTTTATTTTTTATTTTATTTTTCCCTTGCAAGTTAAAAATCCTCTACTGCAGAGTCAGTGTTTGGTGAATCTGTTGACAAGGGGCTCCTGTGAGTTCCCTGAGGCTCAAACCAACCTTGGATGTTTTTTCCCTCGGCTTTGGGAAGGGGAGAGAGGATAGCAGAGTCCCGCAGCAGTATGCCATTAAAGCTCCTGTTGGGGCAGGGAACTGTTATGAGGAATATGTTCTTGGACATCGATTTCCTTCCATCTGCAGGTTCAGTTTAGCAACCTGGACAATGCTGACTTTGCTTTTTATTTTATTTATTTTGTGCTTTATGGCCACACTGAAAGAGAATTTTGTTTCTTGTCTGAGCATCCTTTGCTGGCTTTCCAGGGAGAAGAATTTCAAGGTAATCAGACAAGACTAAATTGATGCACCAATTTTAATTTCTGTCTACTGGTAAATATCAATGCCTCCAAAGGGACAGAACAAAGCTTGTGTTGGAGCAGTTGGGCTTGTTGGCTTTATCAGGAGTGGAGGAGTCTCAAGCTACTGTGAGAGAAGAGAAACCAGGTATCTGGGTAGAGATTGGTAGCAGCTACCGAAAATCTGTTAAGATGTCTCACTCTTTCTCCAGCAGTATATGAAAATTAACGTGGGTATTTGTCATGGTTTCAGCTGGGATGGGGTTGACTTTCTTGCTAGCAGCTGGTGTAGTGCTATGTTTTGGATTTGGGATGAGAATAGTGTTGATAGCACACTGGTGTTTCTGGCTGTTGCTAAGCAGTCAAGGCCCTTTCTGCTCCTTACCCTACCAGCGAGTAGGCTGGGGGTGCACAAAAATTTGGGAGGAGACACAGTCGAGACAGCTGACACCAACTGACCAAAGGGATAATCCATACCATATGACATCATGCTCAGTATATAAAGCTGGGGGAAGAAGAAGGAAGGGGGGATGTTCAGAGTGAAGGTGTTGTCTTCCCGAGTAACTGTTACGGGTGATGGAGCCCTGCTTCCGTGGAGATAGCTGATCACCTGCCTGCCAATAGGAAGCAGTGAACAAATTCCTTGTTTTGATTTGATTGCATGTGCAGCTTTTGCTTTATGTATTAAACTGTCTTCATCTCAACCCACAAGTTTTTTTCTCTTTTAGCCTTCTGGTTCTCTTCCCCATCTTGCTGTGGGGGGAGTCAGCAAGCCGCTGCATGGTCCTAGTTGCTGGCTGGGGTTAAACAATGACAGTATTGCAGATGAGACAAGTTTATCTGTTGGTTGCATGCTTTGAGTACTAGTCAGGTCTTACAGTTTCTGCAACCAGCGCTAAATTAGAGGATTGTGCTCCCTCTACTTCTTAGCATTTGTAAGACTGTTTTAAAAAGAAAAGTATTCTTCATAAAGAAGGGCATTATGTGAGGCACAGAAAGCCAGCCAGAGCAAAGCAGTCATGCTCTGAATAACACACAGGGCCCACTCTCTTCCAAGCCCACTAAGCAAAGACAAAGGACCTGATGAAGAGGTAACAAGAATAATTGATTTTTTCCTCCAGCACTGTACACAGAGCTGCTGACTTATGGCACCCATGTGCTTGTGGTGCTGGCCAAAACCCTCCATGAAGAAGAGTCTGTTTGTGGCTGAGGTTCAAACAGAAAAGAGCGCATATTGTGCTAATGGGGGTTTCTCCCCTGTCAATGCTACTGCCACGAGAAGGTAGTCCTGTACAAACATGGTCTCCTCTAGCCAGGTTTCCTGAGCTACCCCTGCTACAGTCTTATCTTCAGGTATCGCAGGGCTTGCCAGGTCTGGGGATCCCTGCCTTGATTTCCCTGCTGCTGGTAATTAAGGCAACTGCCACATGTAGCACAGAGTGTTTTCCTACTAGAAGGGAAAGCCCAAGTGGTGCATATCTGACCTTTTAAAAGTCAAGTGCAAAATTTTTGTTTTTCAAAATATACCAAAGCTAATCTTTTCAGTCTGAAACTAAGATTGCTAAAAACTTTCCCATCTGGACTGTGAATCACTTACAGGTTACTCCGTCAGTGGCTCCATGGCATAGATCAGGTATCTGACACTGTGGTGTCTGAGCATCAGGTCAGTAAGTTAGGTATGGGATGTTAGCAATTACCAGTAACACGAGAATTACTGCTGTGATTTTATTAACATAAAATAAAGATAGTATTTTTAAGTTTTGTTTAGTCAATAGACTTCCTATAATTGACTGTCCAAGGAACACTTATTTTTTAAGTCTTAAATATTGTTTTAAATCAATTGCAATGTGTGTGTAGGCAGCTTAATTGAAAGTATTTTGAAGATAATATTATCACCTCTGTTCAGGTTCAATCTCCTGCCAACATAATGCCAGTGAAAGCTCCTGTCTGCAGTAGAGTTGACTAGTTGCTCCCAGACATGATAACTGGAAATGTGGTATCAAGTAATGATCTATGCTGTTGCATTATAGTGAAAATAGCTCCTGTCACCACAGTAGGAAGCACATCTATGACTTCCTCTAAAATGTCTATGAGATAAATATGACTATGACAAATCCAGCCCTAATGGCACATTTCGGGGCATGGAAGGTCTTGTGATATCAGCTTGTCTTAGCAGGAAAAGATTTATTTTAAAAAGTGATTTATTAAGGTGAAATTAATGTGCTCCTACACAGCTTGAATTTCAGCTTTGTTTTGTTTGCCTGCTAGACAAGGAGAAATGCCCCTTTCTTGTCTCTGTGAGTAATGTTATTGCAAAAACATTTAGGGACAGGCTTAGATGACCATATTCTGGCAAGCATTCCCAAAGAAGCCAGACCACTGTGCCAGACTACCAGAAATTTGGACTGGGTATATAGTTCTCCTCATAACTCTTGACTTTACTGCAAGGACTATTGATAAGCACGTGAGCATCCATCTGGTGGCCCTTGGAGGAAGACTGAAGCAAAAACTGACGTCGTTGCCTGATCTACCTGCATTTCTCAGAAGTGAAGGGATGGGGGAGGCAAAAAGCTAGGAAAAGTAGTTGTAAAATGAAAGGAAAATAGTGCAGTGCCTTGTTTAGGTAGAAGTCGAATCGTTTAAAAATCAAGTGCAAATGCAGTGTGGACAGATGTGCTTTAAAACACCATTATTTTTCACTGAAAATTTTCAGTCTTTTGGGGTTCTGTGTTTAGCCAGCTAATTTACTGCTTTGAGTAACTGCATATTTAAAAAAAGAAAATGGCTTAATTTAAATTAAAATTTTGTATCTCTGTGTTAAAAAGCCTGTGAGCAAACTGGGTGGGTCTGGCTCTTTTCTTTGTCCACCACTGTGTTCCCGTGTTGAGCAAATGTTTCAGAGCTCCTTGCCCTTACAAGTGGGAACTTCTCTCCCTGCTACCCCCAAAGCCCCTCGTGTTAAAGTCTTGACTCATTAGCAAGTCTTTTTCTGTTGCCGCGTCTTTATTTCAAAAGGGAGACTGGGAGAAGTTGTCAGTGGAGAAGCTGCTGAAATGCTCGCTGTGGTCCGTAGCGTCTTTTTTTGGTTCTTGGAGTGAAAGACATGCCAAGCTTAAGCGTTTTAGGGAAAAGGGGAGGGGGGGGGAAGGAAGGAAGTGGAAAGGCCACCCGCTCAGAGTCTTTCAAGCCACAAGATGATCTTGAAAATGCTTTGTTCACTTAGAGGGTGTTGGAGTTAAAAAATGAAAATTGCTTTTGCAGCAAAGTGCACCATAAGGTCTGCAGGGACTGATTAGCACAATGGCTCTGTGTGTCCTATATAGTAAATGCTGCTTCAGTGGTTACTGTAAGATAGGATATGAAGGTGACAGAAGTTAAGAGTTGCTCAAGCCCCTGTGGTTCACAGTTATCATTATATTAAAAGATAGAGGAGCTCTAGTTTTACTTAATTGGCAAAGACAGCAGTCAATCAATCGGACAGTTTAATGCAGAAGTTTTTTGTTGAATGGCTCATAGCTCCATGAGGCATTTTTGTGCACCTGTGACACAGGAAGCTTTATTTTCCCTTGATAAGATGTATTTAGTCAAAACTGTCTGGATGATGGCCTGCTTTGATCCTTGCCATACACGGCTGAGAGGGAGGGAAGGGAGTTAATTTTGAACAGTTTGGAGAGGAGCAGAGGCAGCAAGGTTCTAGATTTGGATGCAAGATCCTGCATGTGTTATGGGTAGGGATGGCACCGGTCTTCAGAGGCAGGTTTAATTCACCCTGGTACTGAGAGCGAGCCCTCAGCCCATGAACAACTTGATGATCCCAAATTAGGGCCAGAATATTGCTGTTAACTTCTTTGACGAGATCAGAATTGCTCTTCTGATATCTGGTGTGAGGTTTTTTGTTTGTTTGCTTTTTGTAAATTTTGGGGTGGTTTTTTGTAGAGCGATGGTTGTTTCAGAGCTACCTCAAGCATACCTTTGACTTAGATGGGAATTTTGCACTCAAATAGAAGCTTTGTTTATGTATTTTCTGTGAACAGTTTATCATCTTCTTTGGTAACACAAATCTGGTTTCACTTGTGATCATAAAGCAAGAGCTATATAAGAAATACCTATGAGAAGAAAAATCAGCTTTAAAGTACTCATGATTCAGTTTAGGCTGGGAAATAGAAGAGGGCTTTTAACTGGCTAGAGAGCAAAGCTATGGAACGGTTTCCCATTAGGAGCACTGGGAAGAGGAGTTCTGGCAGGTTTCTGTGTGAGCTAGAAAAACATGAGGCAAGTTGTGTAGCCCGATGATTTGCCCTGCTGGGGACTTGCCCAGAGGACTTGAGGGCCTTCAGTCCTATTCGAACAAACTATTCAGAGGTGGGAAGGTCACTTTTGATTTTGCATGAGTTATTCATGCAAATGCAAGTTATTTTTGGTGCAGGTTACCCAAGGTTCAGATGTTTCAGGTGGCTTAACAAGCCTCTTCTCCTCCATCATCTTCTCACATACAAGCACAAAAGGCCTGAGCAGGCGCAGCGAGGAACAGGAGCCAAATCTCAGCCTTGGCGTGCAACTGATGGGCCACAGAGCCTCTGAGAGATGTCACTTCAGAAGCAGAGCTTGGTTAGGCACTCTGTGCCAGAGAGATTCATGCCCACCTGCTTTTGTCTACAGGCTGGCAGACGAAAAGGGGACTTCTGTGTGTGCAGCAATGTTGTGTACCTCTGAGAAAACTGAGCAGCCATGGATCATTTCCCTGAGCAGCCCTGGGTTAGGGCAAAGCCTGCTTGCAGAAGAAGAAGATGAGTCCCATAAATGGGTTTGATATTATTAGCAAAGAGGGCATCAGAACATACATGCAGAAGAGCAAATGATCATGGCTGGATGAGCTATCTTAATTGTAGTGCTTCCTGGCTTGATCTTAGCAAAATGTCTTTTTCAGTAGGGAACATCTATTAATACATGCATAAAAACAGAGACAGAAATGATAAAATAAGAAGCAAATATATGTGTTTATGTATTGGAAAAAGTGCTACTACTGCTTATTTACAATCTGTGCATGTATAGTGGGCTATGTTTATGGGCTGCCTCTTGCAGATTTTACTCTATGTAGGCAAGCAGTCTCTGCTTAGGAATAGATGTTCTTCCATTTTCCAGGTCACAAAGGCAGTGACCCAATATATGTTAAAAATAACAAAAACCTGTACAAGGTAAAATGATAGCATAAGTAAAATGATGTCTGGTGCATGCTGAAATTGGTAAATTGCCAACTAAAGAGACTCATCCCCTTTCAATTTCCTTGCTCTTGTGTTTTAGTGGGCTACATGGTGCGTGCCTGTTCTACCAAGCTAATGAGTCCAGTGCTGCTTTCTTTGGCAAAATCCCTGGCTTGTGCTTGGTTGGTCATTTGTGTGTCAAAAGTAAAACTTACCATTAAATGCTTAAGGTTTTGCTATGGTGGACTTGGGGTGTGGAAGATGCATAAGGTGAGTATCTGCTTGGGAAGATAGACATCTGTTTCCTTTTGAGTTTAGTAAGAGTGAATGAAACACTGCAGAAAAGTTCTTGTCTGGGACTAGAGTTGCCAAAAGCAGCTAATCTTGATACTGAGTGTTTGCTGATTTATCCAGGCTAAATAATTACCTCTTGTTTTCAGGAGTTTGCATTTGCCTGCTGATGCAGAAAAGGGAGGGAGTTACTTCATTTAAATGGACCTTTTGTTTTAAACTATATGTAGAGAGCCTTCCTTGTTGTTCATTCTTTTAATAAGGCAACTCTTTTTTAATCTTAGTTTGACATTTGTGTTGGAATTAACGTGATTGGCAGCAGAATCCAATAAATGAGAATTTCAAAGGTGTTTCTGTGCCGCTAAATGGATCTTTGCCTGCAGTTTGACTTGGCAGCACTTGTAGAGTTCTGCATCAGCTGGATTTTATTGTGTGGGGAGATGGATAATCAAAAAGGGAATCGCACGTGCCTGCAAATTAAACATTTTGTTCAGAGTGCTCGCTTGCCGTTGAAGAGCAGTGTAATGTCAGGGAGAGAAGGCGGGGGTACATGAGCCCAGTGCGCCGAGTGCTAAATGCCTCATCGTACAAAAGCACAATGGCAAATGTTCAACAATGCAGTTGTGTCAAAACAAATCAGATCATGAGCAGCAGTGGCTTGCTTTGCTTTATTTGCAGGGAAGTTTTTATCATCCCTGCCTTGTGATTAATGCTGCTGATAAGCATAGGGAGAGTTACTGTATACAGCTAATATGTGTTTTAATACCTGTTTGAATATTAATTTCCTAGCAGAGATGTTTTTGACATTTAGCCCTTTGCAAGCCTTCCAGAATAAGTCGTGATAACTGCTACACAAATACTGTAATTGATTTAATTGTGCCAGTATATACTTTTTTCTACCTGTTGCATTCAGAAGGCGTTGCACTGTGTGGAGAAGAGATGCATTCAGAAGTGGACATGACCTCTCTTGTGTCGGGCCAGGAGCTTCAAAATCAATGGGTCATGCTCTGCTTCTTGGATATAGAGCCAGTCCTACTGAAGCATGCGATGCTAATTTGTCTGAATATTGATAATATGTTGGGAAAAGTCCTCCTCCTCCTACTCCCCTACCTCGATGGACCTATTGATCTTTTTGTTGTGATTCAGTAATTTATAGACCTTGGTCTGGCTGTTAAAGTTATCTACTGAGCAAGCTGATTTTCAGTGTATGTTTTTAATACTATGAGGGAGTGGAAGCAACATAAAGCTAAAGCATTGAAAAAAAACAATTGCGTGTGATGGGATATGGCATGAGCCCTGTAGCTACCAAGTTGGTTTTGATATGTGGAAAATGTTGGGCTCGTTGTGGGGATGAGGGTAGTCAGCCTGTGCATGTGTGTGGGAGTCAGGCACTTGATTTCTGTTTGTTTCAATTGGAGGGGGTGAGGGGAAAGAAAAAAAAAAAAAAGAAAAAGGCAGGTGGTATTAATGCAAAGCAATATAACTCAGTTTTTCTGTTCATATCTGGTGTGTGGACAAGCTCCACCTGGTGTTTGCTGCTTCTGTGTTCCCTACATGCATGTTTGCCTGAGGGTACTGAGCCAGACTTCTCCCAAAACCAAAAGTGGGGTTCAGCAGCAGCTTCCCCCCCACCCCAAGCAGGAATAACGCTTGCTCTGCTGCAACTCTGCACACACACTGCCTGTTTGCTTACCCATAGAAAAGCCAGTGCTATTAAAACATGAGATCTGTCAGGTGGCTGACGTTAGCAAATACAGCAGGAGCATTGTCAGAAGTGCCGACGTGCTGCGGGATTTCTTGTGGAAGTTTTGTGGCTATTTCTGAAGGGCACATCAGAATATTCTGCAGTTCAGCTTTGTTCACGTTCTTCATGACAGCTACTCTCGTAGAAAGAATTACATGTCTCAAGGTAGTTTTGAGTTTTTGGACTTTGTTTTCTGTCACTTCTGCTTCTTAGTAAAATGGCTAATTATTAAAAAAATTAATGAAGTAACAAAATGATTGCAGTACCTTGCCTCCATGAAAAAGTGCAGGGCTTAAGAAATTTGAGTATCTTAAGAGGTATTTGGCAGAGTTACAATTCCTGAAAACAAACAATATTTAAATTTTATTAAAGGGCTTCAGTCTTCCTTGCTGCTGTCATATCTGGAACATTGCGTTCCAGTAAAATGCCGATAGTTGTTGTTGCAGCCTCCCTTGGGATGGGACCAGAACAGATGACTCACTCTTTTGGTGGCTTAAGCCCGCAGCGGTCAGTCTGTAACTAGAATTTTCTGCTTTAGTTCTGGAAGGCAGTACTTCTTTTCCTAAAGGTACAACATTTGCAATTACCTTTCAGAATAACTTAGCGCTTTTCTGTGTGGCAGGTAGAACTGGAAATTCCTACGCAAACTTCTGATCTTGAAGATGAAGGGAGAGATCTTTGTGTGTTGAAAACTGGCTTCCCCTTGCTGCTGTACCACCATCTGTGCTTTGGGATGGGGCGAGGAGATTTGTGCTGCTCAAGTAAATGAGGGCTTGGATGTGCAACGTGGTAGGTGCTTTAAGGCAATTGCCAGTTGAGACCTGTGCATAGTCTCACCTCCTGTTGGGTGCTCCAAGAGATGTTGCTGGGACAACAGCGCTCAGCTGCAGGGTGCTGCCCTGTCCCCTTTGGTCTTCATGTGGGCATATTGCCATCCTGGGGGCTTCCCTGACAGGATGGAAGAACTGTGTGAGGTATTTATATGGTTGGTCCCACAGCATTCACTGAACAGTTTGAAGCAGGGATGATGAATCAATAAATCACGCCAGGACAGGTTTTTTTGCATTATTCTGTTTATTGAGCGGATGGAGGATATGCATTAGAACATATACACCCCACAAACCTTATTAAAAGAGTATTAGAGTTGTGATGGTAAGCATTTGGAAAATATTTGAGGAGCTGGATTGATGATAGAGCTTTAATTTTGTATTTTTTCAAATGCAACATGAGGTGGTCTTCACCTGCATGATTCTTTTCTCTTGAGAAATTTCTTTCTTGGGCAGGCTCTGATTCAGCGAAGCGTTTAAAGTTATTGGCAAACCCCCTGACTAGACATCAGTGTATGCATGCATCTGCTTAAAATAGGTACACGAACATCCTGGTGACATGTAACCCATGTAGACAGAGTTTGTAACGGAGAACATCGTTACAAGGGTTGTGGTTCCCCATTTATTTACACGTGCTGTTTATACACACACACACACGAACTCTTCCATTCTTCCATCAAATACTTTGAAGTAATCATTCTTAATCCTTCACTGGGCCCAGACTGGAGGCATCTTCTGAGTGTTACCAGGAAGGCTCAATCACGTTACCTGGGGGCTGTTTTTTCATGGTGTTTTCACTGGCACTTTGCCATGACAAGTACTCTTCACAATGGGTAAAGTAAAATGAAATAACAAAACACATGCTATGAATTACCTTCCATAATATAGTGGTATTCAAAAGAATAATACTGAATATAAAATCACATCCCAGAACTATTCTACACAATGTTTTAATCACATGTGATGCAAAGGGTCTGAACACCGTGTTTCTTACTGCCTTTTTTTGTTAAAACTTGCAACAAAAACATAAATGGCAAGCAACAAAATATAAACTGAAACTGTATGTCTTACTGTGTATCCAAACAAGCAAGAAAAACAGTCTGAAGGAAAGCCATAGGTTTGAAATCTGAATTTTCCAAATCATAAAAAATGTATTCAGTCTGGGTACTCTTACCAGGTGTTTCAGCTATAATGGGTATGGTGGGCTGAGCTGATGGGCAGAACTGAACAGATTAGACATGTAAACAACGTGAGCTGCAAAGAGGATTTCATCTTTTTTTTGGGGGGAGATACTTCATCAAATGTGTAAAATTTGTTTATTAATTAGACCTGGCAGGGAAGTGAATGAAGTTCCAGCAGTGATAATTGGTGCTTCAACTCACTAGAACAACCAGCAAACCAAAAGATTTGTGTTTGCCTAATTCCTTCAGGACTTGAACAAGGGAATGTCATTACCTTCATGCTAAATAAGGGCACATACAGAGAAAAAACCCAAAAGAATGGCTGGGTTATGTCTAGAATTATTTTTTTCATTATTTAGGGACTGCCTTCTAAGCATTCTTTTCTGTGCTGAGTCCAACCAGCCCAGCGTCCTATTGCAGACAGGGATCAGCCCTGGATCCTCTCATATACTCCCCAGAAGCTGGTGTTTAGCTCAAATGCCCTTTCTCCCACTACATTAGCCCAAACTACATGTAAGCACATACTTACCTCTTGCATCTGCCACACCCGGTGGTATCCAGTTGAACTGGTATTTGTAGATCAGAGCTTTGAATTGCTCACTCTGAGCTTGTGCTCATTTTTAATATGCAGACGTTTGCAGGAATTAGTCAAGATCGGCAGACTTGTCCTTTGAGGTCCCCCTCTTTGGATGCTGCAGTTTAACATACGGAAATACCAGTCCACACCGTCCCAGAGTGGGCCACCACCTCTACTGCTTTGGTGCAGGCGAAGGGTGACTTCCTCAGAGTAAAGCCTGTGGATCAGTTGTCCTGTTTTGTGTTCGGATACAGGATTTAGGAGGTGATGTGTCACTGGTCACAAGTTATTTTTCACCTGAACATGTGCTTTGCTGGAATGTGCAAATCCCAAATACATGCAAGTTGCACCTACTTTCTATGTGTCTTTGGCTGTAGTTGCTGGTTTTATTGATCTCCCTTTGCATGAAAGGTTTCTGAGAGCCTCCTGCATCCATAGCCCTGTCACTGGGAGCAGGCTACTGGAAGTAACAAAGTTGAGCATGCCTGATTTTCAAGGCTGACCATGCTACAGCCCTGGTGCAAGGCAGGACCAAACTTCCCTCTCCACTCTGTCAAAATACACCCTGGGAGACCTCAACACAAAGGTTCATACAGCAACTAACAGCTGTAGCAGAAGTAATTATTTACTCTCTGCTGCAGCTGGGCTTGGGGAACTCAGGAAGAGCGATCAGTGAGGAAATTTCTGAGCTCTTGTATGAGGAGTAGGAGGTAAGAGAGAGTCTTCAAGGGGGCCAAGCTGAGCTGTATTTGGGATATTAATACTAGTAGCCTTACTTGGGAAGGAAGCAGGAGCGCGGTTTCTCTCCAGCCCCTGCAGACGCTGCGAGAAGGCTGTTTGCTGTGCGGAGGGTGGTAGAGTAGACCTCAGATTTAAAAGCAATTTAGAGCTCCATTGACTTGTAAGATAAAACGGTGATTTGAGTTTATTTCATTCCTACTATGACTAAGAGATGGTGAGCCAGTGCAGGGGAAATATGAACTGCCTTAACCCAACCTCAGTCTTTACCCAAAGCTTAAAGACAAGCCAGGCCTTTGATGTGTCTAAGGAAAATACCCCTCTTCAAATGCAGTGGGGGGGCAATGCCTGTATGGCAGGAGGTTTTAACCTGCACCAAAAAGCATGGGTTGGGATGGCTGAAGGGGGAAGTGGAAGTTTGCTGGAGTTTTCTTGAGACTTGAAATGCAATTGTAGGAGCAAGAAAATAAGGGAAAAATTGCAGATACTTTGAAAAAGCTTTATGTTACACTCTACTTGATGTTTCTCTTGCTGTGGAGTTGGGAAAACTCAGCTTCTTTCCTACTGGTGGGGTCACTGTATTTATTTTTTTTTCTTTCTCAGGGCAAATAAAACTAAACCTCAGCAGTGACTCCAGAAATCCTGGGTTGTTGAATCAATAGTATCTCTGCTCTCCTAAAAATATGAGCAGCTTGATTTTTTTTAAAAGTGAGATGTTCAAAGCCAGGCAGTCCTGCATTTCTTGGAGCTGCTCAACAGGGACTCTGAGCAGCACGCGGTCACACTTAATTAGACAGCCTGGGGCTGGGATGGCTAAATGCCGCCTCCGCTGAACCTGAGCGTGGTGGATATGAACCTCACCAGAAGTCTCCTCTGCTTTTATCCACCCTGGTAATGGTACGGAAGGGGATTGTTGTAAATGTCGCAGGGCTGCTTCTTGGGAGCCGGCTCGCAAGATCCTGGATCAACTTTTTTTCTGCACCAGACATGTAATGACTTGGGGCTTAGTTTTTCACCAAGTTCTCTTACGTGGTGGATTAACCTGGATTTGTGCTCTGGAGTCCCTGGTTGTGCACAGTGCTTTGTAACCTTTGCTTTTGTCACTTGTGTAGGCTTGTGTTTTAGGTCCTTTATCTTGATAATGAGTTCTGTTTCACACCTCTTCAGACAAGCACAAACGTGGAAACAAATACCATTAGGGAAGGAGGAGGATCTGGAGGTGGAAGTCTCCAACAGATAAATAGGGTTTTTATCTCTGGCAGTACATGGAGGTCTTTCATTTTAATACCTAGCAAGCAGCTGATGTCCTTGCTACCAAAGAGGAGATGCATCTTGTCCTTCTTCTGCTCTTTCAGACAATGCCAGATGTCCATTGCTAGCCTGGGGGCTGTGAAACATGTGGGAAGGGTAGATCTGTTCTTTACAAAAGCTCATCTGTTGTGTGAGTGGTGCCTGAGATGGGGACTCTAGGGAGGTGGAGTCTCTTTCTCCTTCCAGTTGCAGGCTGAGTTGTGCTGTTTAAAGCGATGTGGGCATTGTCTTTTGGGTTTTGTGTGTTTTTTTTGTTTGTTTGTTTGGGGTGGTTGTTTTTTTTTTTTTTTTATGCTTAGAGCATTTTAAAACCCAAGTCTGAAAAAGGAGCACTCTTTTGCATAAAATGTTTTAGCCTATACCCAGAAAGTGCTGCAAATCAAAAGGCTTGAGCTTTTTTTGTGAAGTGAGGCAGATTGCTGCAGAGCATTTCCAGAGAACAGCTGTTGTTCCTGGTTTTCAGAGAAATTTTGTTGGGGGAGAGGGTGGCAAGAAGGGCTGGAACAAAGCCCTTGTTTACTTGTGGTATGTACTCTCCTTTTCTCTTTCAAAAGCTGCACCAGAAGCTTACAGGAGGACAGGAGCTGCTAAGACGAAGCTTGGCAGAGAGCCGGTTGTGGCTGCCAGCCCCTCTCCCAGGAGAAGCGGGGAGGATTTGGCCCCTTGGAGGTGCCTCCCTTGGGAAGGAGCTTAGATCAGGGCTCCCATGCAGCTGTGTGAAACATGTCTGCCAGCGCTGGTCTCCGAGGTGGGTTTCTAGGAAACCTGGATTATCATTCTGCTTTTATTGCGCTCTTTGAAGCATTCATTGATCTATTTATTTTTATGGCAGGAGACTTCTGTTGCATTGTCTCTGTTGGGCTGTATTGCAGGTTTCAGTGCTAATGCCTGATGTGTCAGATTTTTGTTCAAGGGACTAATCCCTTCATATCAAGGTCTTGCTTACAGCCCATTAGTCCCATAGTTAGACTTAAAGCTCTTTGAGGAAGAGCTTTATATATGTGTGTGTGTGTTTGAATGGGGTATGCCTGACAGAAAAAGGCCATGAACTGGCATCGAGCGCGTAGCTGTTACTGCAATGGAAATAACTGTTCCCCTTGTCCACTTGCATGAGCGAAGACATGCATGGCTATGAAGTTATGCAAGGGAGGCCTGATCTTGCATCTTGGGCACCAAGTGCCCCATCCCTGGCATGTTTCAATACTCCAGTTTGCAGTGGATCAAGAGAGCGCTGCGGGTTGTACGTGGCTGAGGATTGGCCCCGGCACTTGTTTACAGCCTTCAGCTGGTTTCAGCTTGGAAGCTGGAGGGACAGATCTAGTACTTTGGGAAAGCTGCAAATCCTTTCTGGGCCTTCGTTACCCAAAGGAGAACAAGCAGCCCTGTAGTGTGCTGGATGGGATGGCACAGCAATGCTTTACAGATTGAGCTGTTGAGCTGCTGTGGGAATGGAGGCTTAGGGGTAGTGTTGCAGAGGTGGGTGGATCCCGCACAGCAGTGAACTGTGTGCTCTGTGAACTGGCTGGTGTTGCAGCTGCTAGAAATACTAGAGATGCGGGCAATTCAGAGATCCATTTGTTGTGGATGTTTCATCAGCCTGAACACACTAGGTTACAAAACAAAACTAGGCCTTTTAATGAGAAAATATGCTCTTGATATTTTATTTTATTGACCCATCTCAGTTTTTAGCACTTGGGCTCCATTTCTGCCATTGTGCTGGCTGTGGTTCGCGGAGTCTCCTCCATGCAAAGTAGGACAGCAGGGTCCTGGAGATCCTTGGGTGTAGGAAGCTTTGCTCTTCTCTCTGTAAGCAATTTGGCCAAGCTAGTTTTCCTTATGCTTTGTGTGGTCTTCCAGGCAGCAACATGGAGGAGGGAAAAAAAATTACACCTTAAAAGCACAGAACTGTGAACATAAAAGTCAAAGCACTGACACCCTTCCTACCTCAAACTGAGTAGTTTAAAGCTGAGGCAGTTGTTTGGTTTTTTTTTTAAAACGAAACAGCACATTGTCAGTGCAGGGATACTATATATTCTGAAAGAATTTCCAGGGTTTAAGGATAGCTATTAGCTGCCTCCTTTCAAACAAGCCATTTCAGGGTGATAATCTCTCCCTATCACATCATGATTTTGAGCAGTTGGTATCTCTGATACTAGCTTTAACCTTTCCTGTGTAAACTCATTAAGATGGAGAAAACATATACGGGGAAGCCACACAGTTCTCATCTTCCAAGGAGGAGTCCCTCCTCTTTAGCAGGAGAAACAGCTTAAACAACTTAACACTCAATATTATGTTGTGGTTCCTCCTGTGAGTGCGCCACGGAATAAATGAGGTTGTGGATTCATGAAAAAAATCAGTGTCACGTGCCACACAGCGGTGTCCTCGGCTGGCTCCAGTACTGTCACCTGCAAGGCTTTGGTTTCGGCTGTTGATCCTTCAACAGAGGGGACTGAGCCAGCAAAACCTGGCAGAGCAGAGCAGGTGAGGGAGAACACAGCAAGGAGGAGCAAGGTGCTTATTGGTATTGCTGAATGGGAGATTTTTAAGAAAAAACACATAAAGCTTTTGTTTCCTTCGTGCAGTGATCTCTGCAGGCAGATCCAGTGCTGCTGTTTGCAATTCACCCTAATCTGTACAATGTTGATGTAGACATTTAATGAGTGGATTGGTGTGAAATCAGGCTTCAGGCTCCCAGACAGCAGCTTAGTAAATACAATAAGCAGCCGCTCTTCTAGCCTGGAGGGGTTGTTATGAATTTTTTATCACTGATTTTTATGACATGTCATTCCGACAGCATTTGGATTTGTAGACAGAAAAAAACCCCAACCACTCACTGTCCCAAGAAATCTCCATTTCAAAGGTTTACACACTGCAGCAACTACTACCTAATTGTTGGTGGGTAAGCCCCTGCGTGATTATGCAGGCGGGGGACACAGACACTTGAAAATCATCCCGATATTTTTTCTGACGGGCAGATAGAGAATAGAGAGATACGGTGAGGCCGGTCAGAGGGTGTCAGGCTCACTGACACTGCCTGGGAGCCCAGGGACAGGCATAACCTGCTGAAGCCCACATCAGTCTTTTAACCCTTTCTGTCAGCCGATGCTTGGATTTTTAGCAGTGGTGCTTTTCCCATCCCTGCTATCTAATGATGCTCACAAATGCCTTCCGGAATACCAGTTGGACCGATTCTGTACAATTGCCCCATTAATATGGTTTCAAAACTATTGTCTTGCTCTTAGTCTCTTGTAAAGACTAAAAACCCACCAGAAGACTGTAAAATTAAAAGCAGCCCCTTAAAGATAGTTCTGCTAAATCTGGGTGAAGACTTTCTAGTAGGAGAGCTGAGGAGAGTGGAGACAGCCCTGTTCTCCAACTTTTATGACGAGATTACTTGCGCTACAGGGACACATAGTGCCGAGGGCTGTGCAAATACAGCCTCGGAGCACTTGTTCGCTTTGTAAACAAAAGGGAAAGGCAGAGCAGGGAGAGGCAGAAGGGGGTGATCCCCGGTGTTGATGGGGACAATGAGACCCTGTGCTGGCACACCTAGGAAGGGGCCAAGTGGGCTGCCCTGCTACTGGCTGTGAGCTTGCAAGCTCCCTGCTTGCAGCCCTCCCCTGGAGTCCTGCCCTGTCCCAAGGGATGCTGGTGAGGCTTAGCAGGCTCCCAAGTGTATTCACATATGTGCCAAGCTGCTGTGGTCCCAGTGCACTCCTCAGCATTTGTCAAAAGTGCGTGTAAAATGCTGAAAACTCCCTTTGCACGGGCATAAACAGCTGCTCAAAGGAACAAGCGATGGGGAGGCAGGTACGTAGCTCAAAAACACCTGTACCCAGCTGTACAAGCAAAAACCTCCATATTCTCTGCTCCTCAATGCTGGCAAGAACGGGCTGTGGGACAGCTGCGGGGCTGGAGCCACTCCTGACTGTTGCAGGACAGCAGAGTCTGCTGCAGCACACACAAACTGGAGACGTTGGCCTGCTATTAAAAACAGGTAATGGGCCATGACGTCCACCAAATGAGGTCTTGTGATAGTCACAACAAATGCATTTTTTCAGGCAGATGAACATAATTCTGTCAGTGGGATTAAAAGGAAATGCTGCAAAATTACACAGATGGTTTTCAAGAAGTCATAAAAAGTTAATTGAAACGTTTCTTTCTTCCTTTTTTTTTTTTTTTTTTTTTTTTTTTTTTAAAGAGAGCAAATAAACTCCAAATATTATTTCCTACTTAGGTAAATGTTTACTGAAGTGCCTTCAACCAGTAGAGGATAGGCTACATTAAGGTACCACCAGTTTTAGACTTCCATCATTCCTATCTTCAAACCATATGACCTTTTACACGGTTACCTGTTAAAGGGGACACACCAGCACCTGTATCAAACTCTCATAAAAACCTTGTAGGATAACTACATTCAGGGCAAGGCTGGGACGTTGTTTAAGAAGGCAAAATTTTTTACTTGCTTAACACACTTTCCAAGGGCCTATGCTACTTTGTACATTTTTTACAGTCTGTTCTGTTTTTTCAAGTTTGTTCAGAAAAAGCGAGCTTGTCCAATGGCAATCAGCAAGTCATCACTTACCTCAAAGAAAGATAAGGGGAAACTGAAGAAAGCTGGTTTCTCTCATGCTATAGAAGCATTTGTGGGCATCAAGTGGTACAATTAAAAAGACAGAAAAGAGTAAAACTTGTCTATTTCTCATAACTAATATATAAGAAAACACAACTATGGTAGCACTGTTTTTTAAACAATATATGACGGTTCCAATTCATTCACAATATTTGCAAAGGTAATGTCAAAGATTTATATGTTATTAAGAGAGTGTTAATAAAAGATCACCACTGGATTATATTAAATTATGTGGCTGAATTTTTCAAAGGAGGCAAAAATACATATGTGTGTATTTCAGTGGGATTAAAGTGTCTATCTTTCTTAGACTTCTAAGAAAAAGGAAAAGAAAAAAGTACCCTGAATCATTAATGTCTACTTTGGTTCTGAAAGACCAGATTTAATTATGTTTTGGTCTAATGGCTGGCACAGACTAGGAAAGGGAAGATGTAGATGAGAGCAGGAAAGGGATTACATCTGCCAATCATATCCATAAATAGCACTACCATTTTTAAGATCCATTGGACCAAATCTTGAAGCCTTTTATTAGCAAAGAAATTCCCATTAACTGAGAATATTCCACACAAGACAGCACTCCATACCTTGCATAATTCAGCTATTGAATACAAACTACTGTTTCTAACTCTTCCAGTATTTGATTTTTATTATGCATAACATACTCCAGCGCATACAACAGCTCTTTTTAGGGCTTATCACTGCAAGATGACAAAGTGTCAGTTTTAAGCTACCCTTGAAGATTCCTCCTCCCTGTAAAGATGCCAATCTGAGATTCCACAAGCAAAGGCATGTTCGTGTTCTATCACATGTCAGCAGCTATAAACAACAGCCTGAAGGGTGCTTCCCCCCCTCCCCAGCCTTCCCCTGTAAACAAAGGAAGTCTGTTCCTGTAGTAGTAGATCTTCCACGAAAACTGTGAATCTTGACTGCTACATGGCAGAGATAACTCATGCTCCTGCTAAATAAAGTTCCCCAGAAATAAACCATTATGTTGGAGACATTTATTTGCAAGACAGCTTAGATATCCTCAAACACAACTCATTCTATGGTATATTATGCATTTCAGATTCCCCTGCACAGCCAGCAAGTGACAGAATTTCACCTCTGATTTTAAGGAAGCTGTCATCATTATTCAAACAAAATATACAACCTTGTTCTAAATTGAATGCAAATTATTTTAGTTTGCTGTTCTAGAAGTGGAAGTATTTTGTGGAAGCAACAGTGACATTAGGTAGCTGGGACTGAATTAATCCTATAAAAAAATAAGTGGAAGCCACGTTCTTTTGTGATACCTATCTACCAGACAGAACAATAACTGATTCAGCTTTCCTGATGAAAATAAGGACTCTCCCTCACAAAACATCATGGCAGCCCAGCTGTCACCCAGTCAGTATTTTATGCTTCCCATAACCACGTCTAAATGCACAGCACTGTACTGTCCACTACTGTAAGCGTACCAAGGTCAGCGGCGTTACGGCTTTCGGCAAAGATCCTCTGGTTTTCTCATTTACAATTCCTGCCTCTCTTCCAGCTCCTCAGTTTCCACTACAAGAGCTTCCTGGTGGAAAAGCAACACTCATTTCTAGCAGCAGTGCATAATCCCTCCACCTTGAAGGCAGGAACATGATGGATAAAAACTGCTGTACAACTAACATTCATAGCTAGGACTACAGAATAAATCTTGTTACAGAAACTCCCAGAAGATAAACAACTACACAATTATGACACACATAAACACAGCAAATGCCTTTAAAAAAAACAACCAAACAAAGCAGTGTGATCTTAACTAGCCCAGTGCCATAGAAAAGATAAGTGAACGTGGCGAATCTACAGATAGGCTTAACATGCTTCACATAGAAACCAACTCAGCATAATCATTGATACTAGAAGTATAGCAGAATGTATGGTACCCATGCAAATCTTCTTACACCAGCCATTTTCTGTTGAAGTGCATGAATACAGCATTGATGAATAAAACTATCTGGAGACAGCCATGCATTTTGCTTTCAGACACAAGATAGGCTGACAAACATGCCAGATGCTAAGCGTAATAATCACTTGTGTTCCTCATTCTGACCCAATGTTAAATAACAATTCTTCGGGTTTTTGTTGTTTGGTTTTGTTTTGGGTTTGTTTGGTTTTTTAAAATGGCTACAGCATCCCTCAACTCAGAATTTTTCACTTGCTTACACTCCAGAAGCAAGCAAGAAACAGTGACAAGTCTGAGATACTGCAATTTGAGGTTGTTACCTGCTGCTATTCAAAGCTCTTCAGCTACAAGCTCCTCTCAGACCTAACTTCTTCAAGGGGCCCAGTGCCAAACCCCACACCTGCCGGGGAGAGCTAAATTACTTAGAGCAGACCTGCTTGTTACCATCCAGCCAAAAAGTACCAGACCAAGTCAAATAAAATGGTGCCTGGAGCCCACAGTTAACGTTCCTTGGCTAGTCTTTAATCCCAAAGGGTCCAAGCAGCAGCAACCACTCTTGCAGCACAAAGTCACAACCATTTCAGCGCTGCTTCTTCCACTGTTGCCTTAAGTCTCCTATGTGCAGCAAGGCAGGCAGGGACTTGGGCCTTGATAGTTTTCATCTGCTTTCCAAAGAGGACACCAGAGGATAATGCTACTCTTTTCATTGTGGCCATTCCTTTGCAGTGTTAATTGTTTACATGTCTTTCTATCCACAAGGGAAATACAACTGATACATCTTTGTACAGTTACAGCTACTTTTCCACATTCTGTGCTTCAACAAGAGGAGTGCATTTGCTAACAGCTTAGCTGTCCTTGATAGGCACACCTTTGTCACCCCCTAGGAAGACAACTGCCCATTATTCTGCACATTTATATGTTTATCAGTGTTACCCATCATCAGTGTGATTTTTTCGATTGCCCGCATGGAAAAGGAAGCAGTTAATCTTGACTGCAAATACATGAATGTGATTAATCCCTACAACAAAAAATAAGCTGCAATAGCTTTTGAGGGAGCCTGTATACAATGCTTTTGAAGACAACATCTATATAACCTTTAAAGAAGGAATATTATTTCCCTGCTCCTCCATCTCACCTCTAACATCAGTACATCTATAAATGAAAAGAATTCATCTGTAGGCACAATACACATGGCTTTTAACTAGCAGGTACATGGACATTCACGTATTTAGCTGCTGTATCTTAGGCACCTCTCAGCAATTCTTTTCTTTAATCACTTGAAGCAAATCACAACGTAAGCAGCCCTGCCCTTGCAATGCAATTCTGTTGCGATTTCCTACAACTTCAAAAATAGCAGCAAAAGGACAATATAGTGGCCTCATGAAAGAAAACCAGTATCTTCCCGGATTTACTCAGGAAGCATTTGCTCCTCAGAAATAAAGTGGCTTGTGTTACTCAGAAGACAAGGCAGCAAGTTCTTATATAAAGAACAAAAGAACAAACTAAATAGGGTTGCCTTTCTAATACTGTCAGTGCTGGCACAGACATGATCTACAAATAATAGTGTGTGATTTGATTTTTTTTTTTTTAATAGACTTTAAAAAAAAAATTATCTAGGAAATTTATGAAGTTTTTCAAAGGTCTAGCTAAGCATTCCCCAAGCCCATATTTGCCCATTACTAAACTGCTTTGGCTAACATATACATACTCTTTTAAAATAAAAAACATTCTTTGATAATTTTCATTTAAACCTTCCCCATCTCCAAGATTTTACCTTCATAAACTACCCATTTATTTTTATGTAATCTGCATAAAGACAGACAGAAGTGGAATATAATATTGAAAATTGTGCTTCAGCATTAAAAAGTATAAAGCTATACTTAATAAATTCCAACAGTCATAGTTCAACTCCCTTTTGTGGGAGGAATTATACTGAGACAAATCAAAATGTTTCATGGCCTCTCTAAATTACTTTTGAACACTGTCCTTGAGCACCTCCAGGTCTTTATTATTTATATCAAACTTGATTTCCATTGAGACTACACTAGTAGTATGTAGTCTGTAAATCCATCAAGTCCCTTGGAGACCCTTGGCAACCGCTTTTGTAAATCTAGCGCCTCCTTGGAAACTCTTGTTGTGTAAAATCAAAGTCATTCTTAAGCTCAGTGGAAAGCTGAATGCAAATGTGGGAAAACAATCTTTCTCACAGTCCTCCGAGTGTTGCTGTGAAGCAGAACCATGAATGTCCTTTTTCAGCCAGCCATGAAGTTCTACCACATCTATCTATGCACTGTCAGGTATTGCTGCTTCTTCTTGAAAGCTTAAAGGGTGCTATCAGCACTTGAAAAGGGAGTTCTGAATGATAAGCCATAGACAGTCTCCATTTGCTTGTATTAAAAAAAAACAGCAAAACCCTTCCTCTGCTCCCTAGAGGACCTAGATGATGAGGCCAGATTCACAACTGGTAAAAATTACTGTTGATCCATTCAAGTCTGTGACCTTTCCAAGGTAAGAATTTGGCTCACTTTCCTGCTGTTTCTTCAGAAATATTCATTCTTATTCCCTTCTCAACTACACGTGCTGATTATTGGAACATTATTGTATTCAATCCAGCAACCATCTCACATGCCAGAGTTTTTGTGGGGTTTGGGGTTCTTGGCAGGATAGGGCAGCAGCTGCGTTTCTTATGAGGCCTGCACTCCTAAAATCTATTCAGCTACAGGGTGTTAATTGTTACTTTATAATCCCTTGATTCCTACAGCTTCAGTACAGTACACAAAGTATATTTACACAACGTTGTACACTAGATGCTACACAAACCTTAGCAACCAGTAGCAGCTTTCAGATTTTAGTGGAGTTCAACCAAGAAAAGTTACCTAAGGGATAACATAAAAGTTGATACATTTAGTAACCTAGATGGTTTTCCACAGAAAGACAGGAGCAGATTCCCTGTCTTTCACGTGTGTTTGTTATCTAGCCCCTCAAACTCTACTTTGTTCAGAAAAAATGTAAGTTGAAAATATATCGTAGTATAAACTCATACCCTGCCTTTATCAAATGTTGACATTGAAAATTCCTGGGGGCAATCCAATATACTTACAGACATCAACACCGTAAAACGCCACAAAGAGTAAGCATGTTCACTGGTGTTCTTCACGGGCACTTCGAGCCAGGCTGCTGTACATATTTATAGACATTCATACTCAGCTTTTAAGCATGGGCACATGTATTTCTTTAAAATGGTGATACTACCAGGACAGTACCAGATAGTCCAAGGACAAACAAGTGACAATAACTGTGCCACTGCTGCACGTTCATTCAGAACCATATTACCGCCTTGTTATGGAGACAAGCCATTTCCAGCTGGGTGCACAGCGCAGGCCAAAACAAAAGTTACAAATGACGTTCCATTTCAGTCTGCTCATTTTTATCCTAACTAAAGCACTTTCTAATCCAAGCAATTTAAACATTGTCAAGTGCCAGCAGGAGCATAACTGACAGTAGGAAAAGATAAGAACTGTAGAGTATATACACACACACAGAGTGGGATGTATGTGTATTTATACGTATACATGCACACACAGATGCAAACCTCATCAGCTAATCCCTGGATACCTGGCAGAAGGTCCCAGTCTTCATTTAGATATCCGTTGCACATGAAGCGACCACAGGGCATGAGAGGCACTACTTAAACTAGGTGCAGCAGGACAGGCTTAGCCAAACTGCTGAGTGTTTGACAGCACTAGAGTCAGGTTTCACTCAGGTCAGAGTCTTACTAATATCTAAGGTGATGTCTCATGGCTAATTTCACTAATTAGTTCACTTACTAAATTCAACATACATTTTGCTTCAAAAAATACTAAGGATTTTACCCATGAATTATTACATTATCCCAAAAAATGTTAAAGGGTTCCAAAAGAAATGACAAACTAATGGCTTTAATTAAACATATCAGAGTACAGTGCCACTAGTCCTTTCTACGTTTAAGTGGTCTAAAATGTAACTGTCTATACCTTACAAAGCAGGCATCTTGGTTATAAACAGGCATCTTAGACGGTATCTCAGTTTGTCTTGGCCGTACAAAAAAAAACCAGAACTCCACAGAAGCTGATCCTGTACAATCAGTTTTTTGAATTGGCAATCTGCTGGTATGTGGTGGTAGGATCTAAAACCAAAAACAGTTGTGCAAACCAAGCAGTCAAGAAAAAACAGAAACAGTAGTGAAGAATAAACTGAATGGATATCTGCGCACCACATTTGAGATGACCCATACTGATGAACAAAGTCACGCAACCCTGCAAATAATGCCCAGAGGCCACAATAGCCTGGCATTTCTAAATATGTCCTCTCAGACACATTTCTGACAAATAATATCTTACATATATTTTAAGTTACCCATCTCTCCCTGAAGATAAGTATCTTATTAGAGCAGACCCAGAAAACCTCACTAACTCACAGTTCCTGAAGTTCTGATACTTTTAAGGTAGATTCAGACAACGCCCAGAGATTCAAACAGCATGCGGTAGGTATGAAACAAAATCATCTCCAAAACCTTCATAAGATCAATAATTACACAGTATCTTCTCTAACAGGAGGTTTTCCAGGGATTAAAAAAAAGATAAAAACAAAAAAAGCAGAGACCTTCCAATAAGCCTCAGATGTCAACAGCTTATTTTTTTGTTGTTGGGGTTTTTTTTAATAGTTGCCTCAAATTTGTGTTCTGACACAAAATCCACATAGTGAAAAATCTGGGAAAGCAGATCTAAGAAAAAATTTAAAGGCTATGTATTCCCCAATATAACTTGGGAGGAGGGGAGCAGCAGGTTTGATTCAGTAACATTAGCACTGGGGAAGTTACGACTTTTACCATTAGAGAGAAGACAAGTGGGCAATTGCCAGCAATCCTGCTCCAGGCAAGCAAGAGTTTCTGGCATCACCCTTCACAGGGGGGTAACACTACAAAGACAGCTTTAATTTGCATTATCCCATCTGCACAATCATCCTGAGCAACAGGGGACTCAACTGCCTTTCACTGAGGAACGAACATGGCCTAGAGATCTCATCTGAGCAAAGGAAGCAGGATCCTGAAGCAGAGCGTGAGCCTCTGTTGAGATCACGTGCCAGGGCTTACCTGCAGTGTGCTGCAGCACTTCATGAAGTAGACCACTGATAGGCCTTTTCTGGTTTATACCAGTGAGCATCTGGGATATTGGGACAATTACTAGACTTTCTATGTTGTTATTCCAGGACCCAGAAAACTCAGGCTGCAGAATTAAAGCAAAACAAATCCTGATTCATTCATTTCTGTGCAAGATTGCAAACAATTTTAGCAGCCCATTAGTACTACCGTAACCTGGTAGACACTGCCACTCTGAAAGGTGTGATTTTCATACATTTAAAGAAAAAAAAAAGCTCCAAACTCACACAGAATTTCTCCAACTTAAAACGCTGCTTGTTTTACCTTCCTCCAGCTTAGTGAAATGACCAATACTGCACTCATCGTCTTGGCTGTCAATGAGTGTGACATTTCTTAATCACAGTATTTTGCACAGCTATGACACTAACTATATTTGTCCTCGACAAGCTGGAACAAAAATGAACTTTTCAGCAACATACCAACAAGAACAATGAAGAGGTACATTGGGGAACTGTGATCCTGTACAGGTGTCCAGGTGACAAGCCACCGTATAAAAAATTATATAGGTGAAAGTTCAGTTTCCTAAGGCCTTCTATTGTCACTTTTAACGCAGGGCACTCACCCGTACTGCCTCAGTTCCAATACTTCATTAACTGATTTAACACAACAGTTAGGACGCTGTCAACTCAACAAGGAAAGGCTGTGAACTTAAGAATACTCTCAAGTACTTCTGACCCCTTCTTCTACCTTCACATGCAAAAATGAACTTTTTTCAAATTAGCAAAATCTTTCTGGATTTAGTTCAGCTGACAAGCTTCTCTCACTTGATAGGGTAGAGCATACAGCACAAAATTTATAAGACATTCAAGAAATCTTGCAATCAATATGCAGCACAGATCTCTGCACTACAGCAGTTACATTATCTTGTGTGGCACATGCACTGTTCCCATGGCAACGAGCATCCTTCATCCAACTCCATTATTACGGTTATTTGAGGCTTTCAGAATCTCTGGTGTCCAAGCCATGGCTTAGAGCTGCTTTGTGCTAATAAGGCTCAAGAATAGATACAAGAAGAAAGGAAGAAAATACAGTGAACTCTGTTTTGCTAATCTATAAGCAACACGGAAAGCAAAAAGTGGCATGGGAAATACAATTCAATCAGCTAAGGGGAAGCGACTCTTATATAACCGTCTTCATAAAGCAAGACAAACGTAGTGTAAATGCACTATAGCCTTTTAATTCAAGAAAAATTAATGGTCAGCTCAGTAAGTTTGTTGATGAAGAATGGCTTTGTAATAGGTATGAGGAAACAAGAATCTTACTGTACATCTATTGCAATATTAATTTCTCTATTGATATCAAATATGTATCTTTATTTTTAAAAAAGATTGAGTTTGCACCTATCTGCAGAACAGTTCAAGAAAATAAATTGATTTTGACCTTTTTATGATGTCCAATATTAAAGTTTTAAAGGGCTATTATCAAAATGTATAATCTTTATAGTATAATCCATATTTGCTTTATATAAATTGTCCCTAGATATTTTAAGTAAGCTTTCTCTATCAATAACAATTTTTTTTTTTTGGCATTTAAGCATTTCAACATCAAAGCATTACAGAAACCTCATTATGCTTTGCACAGCTTAATATAAAGTTTCTCTTAGTCACCAACCAGGGAATTTCAGATAGAAAATAAATAACCTAATTTATTAAAGCAACCCTTGACAAATCATCCCTAAGTTGCTAGCTAGAGGTTTTATCCCTGTGAAATACACATGGGTCAGTAGGAACAGAAATGCTTTGAAGTTGGAGAGTTTGAAGGCTCTTAAAAAGAAACGTTAAAATAAATAAAGAAGGCACTACACTAGAAAATGCCCTTACAATTGACAAAGGGGACTGACAGGCTGCTGAAATCCAGCTGATCTTTAGCTACACTTAAGCTTAATTGTGCTCAGCACCTGTTCAGAAAGAACAGTAATTCTTTAAGTGTCTTGAACACCATCTATCCTCAGCTGGCCACCTTCAGTGTCAGGTCAGGTGTATCCATTGCTGTTGAAGGTATGCAAGGTCAAAAGCAAGATCAGTCTTCAGAACAGACCCCTCAGGGAGATGAATGAAACCAGCTGGTGCCACTCTCACAACCCCCCATCCATTCACAGAGCATCCAGGCATCAAGATCAACAAAGCCCAGTTTCACATGGCCTCTGTTATCAGCTGGAATAGCAGGTCTCATGAAGCTCACTGAAGTAGGAGGCTTTCTCCCTGCCACGCTGCCGCACTCCAGCCCTGAAGCAAACACTGCATCCCAAACTAGAGCCCAGGACGACCCGTGGCAGGTTCTGTTCTTCGGGCTGGAGAGAGGTAGTTCAGGGAGAGTAACTGACGTTACACTGAAGAATGATTTTCAAGCATAAGTGACAAACATTTAAATATTAGGTTCTACAGAAAATAAGAGGGAAAAAAACCCCTTCTACTACTGGTAAATGAACATGCTAAGCATTGAGGAAAAGTAAATAAAGCCTTACTTGTTCACAGCTACTATCATCATTGTGTGTACATGGTGCTGTTTGCAACCTGAAAGCCTCCTGACCTGCTCGTGCCCTCACCTCGCTGTCCTGCAGCTAGCAGGCACAACCCACAGTTGCCAACTCAGTGCCCCATATCAGTCTCCAGGCTGATGCTGCCTGTCCAGATAGGTGAATTTGTTTCAGGAAAGTGAAGAAAGCATGATTACTATCTGGGAATGTAACTCCCATAAGGTTTAAGTGTCTTTACATTTGAGGCTGAAGGCATGTTGCTATTCAACTCTGGGACAGATTCTGAATTCTGCTCATGTTTGACAGCTAGCGAAATCAATGGAATGAAATTCAAGTCATTTGTACCACTTAAGCCCACAAAGAAGCTTAACATATTTAATCATATAGCCTTCTGCTATTAAATAGTTTGCAAGAGGAAAAAGGCATGGAGTTTTCCATCTACTCCTTCCCTTTGGAACCTGCACAGGAACTTTGCACAACTCTAATTTTCTTGCTTATGAGATTGAAAAACTTTGTTTTCACGGAGAAGATACAGAGACATGATCCAGGAATGTTTAAACTGCTCTTCCTTTTTTGGTGCCTCAACCCAGGGATGGTTGTTACTGCCAGTTCAAATGCAGGTTCTACATCACCCTCCTCTACGTGACCAGCAAAGGATACCAACATGGGGCTGCTAGGTGAAGCAAACCAGTAGACACAGCTGAGGAAGATGACATTGTGTTACCCTGAAACCCATCTGCTAAGCTAGAGAGGATCTATCACATGAGCAGCAAGGTCCTTGAGGAATTATATTCTTTCAGAAATGTTAAAACCCCATTCAAATAATCCCAGTTAATTTTAATTTCGGAAGGTTAGATAGTCCTCAGAATTTTCTCTAATTGCATATTCCTCAGAATAGGCTCCTCGGGTTGCTCTGTAATCAAATCATAATTAAAGCATCTGTGTCATTTATCTATCCGTTCCTGCTATTTGTAGCATTTACAGAAGGCAACAAAGATGCAGCATGCAAAATTTCCAGCATCAAGGCTCATCATCAGAGCAATAACGGGGATTTGTGCTAGTGTGACTGTCTGAGTGTCTCCTTAGGCTTTCATTAGCCTTTAAAAACAATTGAGGAAGAGAAGAATACTAAACAGTGCCCCCCTTGTTGTATCCACAACTGGAGGCCATGTTTTATTCTTGTCATACTTGTTTTTAAAACAGCTGCCTCATTTCATCTCAGCTTCTCTGAGAAAACAGTCATACAGTGGGGCAACAGTTGTCCTAGCCTGAAATTAAGAGATATGTTAAATAGCAATATCACCTTGACAGAGAAAAATATTTTCTCTTTGAGCACTGTATCAGTTGTCAGACTGAGTCTCCACTACATTTCAGCCAGGGAAAAAAAAAAAACAAACAAAAAGCCACCAACAAGCAAACCCATTCCCCTGAGCTGTATCACAGAACCCTCAAATTAACTAATTCCAGGGTTCAAACTGGTGAAGACTTGGTGCTATGTGCTCTTTACCTTGAAGGGCATATTGTAAGTCACGTTTCAGAAGAAAGGTGATGACACAGACTGTGCAAACTCTCCCCCTCCCCTCCAACACCCACTACTCAGAAGTGATGAAAATGCTGAGCAGACTTCTCTGGGAAAACAGTTCGAATCCTGAGCTTAGTTTTATCTATTCAGAGGGAGGAAAAATAAAATAAAAAAAAAAAAATAATCAGAATTTCTTGCACAAGCAGTATTCCAGATCAGACTGGGACAATTTACTTATGAATTTTTAGTTTGTATTGAAAGTAATACATTAATTGATTTTTCAAATGAAAATTTTGTGATGTATTTATTCACCACCAACATGACTTTTTCTTCCTTTCCTCTGCCCTAGATTTTAGTCCTGTTAGGCGATTTTGTAAAGTTACAGAATGAACCTCAACTGTGTAGGCATTGCTTGATAAGCATATGAATACAATTGATATGAAAAGTACTGATTTTTCACTGTATGCTTTTCATTTTTACTTCATTCTAATTAAACATTAAAATAATTGTTATTTTACACAGAAAAGATTCAATTTACACAAAGATTATTTTAAGACAGTGCTTCAAACTAAAGTCAGCATTAAGTTTGCTAACAATATATCACATCTTTTAAAATACAAAGATCAAAACTGAAATAAAATCAAAATTTTCCAGCTTAACAAATCACTCTCTTAATCATTCTTAAATAACTTCTATTTTTGGACAATGAATTCTTTCAGAAATTATTTTGAGTAGAGAAGTTATTTTGGAACAATTGATACCTAAATACGCTTAATTAAGTCTTAAATAGAAAGCCTTTTCATATCTAATAGATAATGTCAGCTACCAGCATGTAAAGCCCACATCTGGATTTGATTTTATTTCTTTTAAGGTTTTGTTGTTGGGGGTGTTGTGTTGTTTTTTTGTTGTTTTGTTTGTTTTGTTTTTTAAACAGACAACAGTGGCACATCAGAATTCCTACAGAGTAAGACAAACACAGGGCTTCGGAGACACCAGAGTGATTACTCAAAGCACTGCATCGATTACAGCTGAAGTCAAAGGGCTTGTACCTGTTACACCTTGTGGGTTCCCTGTAACCCACAGGGTTCCTTTGTGACAAAGAGCTGTCATTAACCCAATACAAAGCAGAATTATCATTAAGAGTGGCATTTTCTGCACACTTAAGTCTGATCAGTGTAGCAACACGGAATATCAGAATGTAAGTGGTCTGGGTCTGTTTCCTTGGGGTAAAGCCAAAGGATGACCTCTCAGGCTAACATTGTTCCAACTACAGTAGTACAACTGACTGCAGCATTTAGTCCTGGGTTTACAGATTACATCACCTCTACTGTGGACGTAGTCAGCGTCTTCTCTGTTCACAAGCTTGCACGTTGGCCGGATCTTGAACAATTAAAATTATTGCAAAATACATTTGTGCAAAAATATAAAAAAAAAGGGGGGGGGGTTCTTGGAGAGTAACAGTTCGTTGTTCATGACACACTGTGTGACTTTCCTTCTTCAAATTCCTTTGTAACAGAAATGAGGGTAGAGTACATATATAAAAATATATTTTTAAATTATTTTACTTCCTTGTATACGAGGGACCAAATCCTGTCTGCATTCTGTAAACAGCACTTTTTATGCAGCTGGCATATTTTTTTTTCCATCAGTAAAGGGGATCCAGGTGTAAATGAATTTGCTTATTAGGTTACTCTCCAATCTGACTAAACAAAACACATTTCAAATATCAAACTGACAGCGTTGCCCTTCTAAAAGGCTCACACAAGTGGCCTGAGAAAGTGTCAGATGTTATACAAACTATTTTCCCCTTAAAAATCTAAATAAAAAAAAGTAAATCCAATAATCCACTCAGTATTTAATTTTATTCTCATAAAGAGCTTATGACAAAAGCAGAAGTTGGAGCTGAAACGCTGGCTACCATCACACTTACAGTCAAAGGACATGCTTCTGGAAGCAGGGGAACAAAATATCTCAGTCGCTAGAAGTTCTGAAGCATATCGGTTAGTTTTTTTCAAGACAGATACCAGATAATTCACCCGTGATCTGAACACAGCTTAATCTTGCAGTAGATAACAAAAGTCTAAAGAATGCATTTCTTACTGCTATTTGTACAACAAAAGACTTTGTTGCCTTGTCCATTGTTTTACTGAGCCACTGCAACAACTGACCTTGTCTTTTAAGTCAGATCTGTCACGACTGTGAAAGCATTCACTGTCTTTCTCTATTTGGCCACATCTGCGCTGTCATCGCCTGTTCAAAGAGGTCAGGACTGCAGCTTCAACCTTCCGTTACAAGCATTCAGAAAGGATTTGAGGTGCACTGCTTTCTGCATTTTACGTAACCAAATGTGTCACCATATTAAAAGCACAACCATGCAAATGTCACAGATGGCCATCTAACATGCAGTTGAAAGGCACAGATATGTCCCCAAGTCCAAATTCATTTTTCGTTTCCAACGTTCAATGCAAGCAAGCGTTAGAAGTAGTCACGGTAAGTAGAAAATCCTAAGATAACTTGAAAAGAAATTGTCACCAAGGATTCTCTTCAGAGATAATATTTTTTTTCCAAATCACTTGTTCATAGTTGAGTCATCCCAGAAAGCATCTAAAGCTTGTGCAAATTTGTCACTGCATATAGGATGATGAGTGCAGAATTCTTACAGATTATTTAGAAATTTCCTTTTGGCATCTGTAGCTTGGATTGCACTTACAGAGTGAACAGATTCAAATATCTTCCTCCACCACCTTCCTACTTTGCTTGTTCCCAGTCCTCGTGTTCAGTTACTACTCTGTTATACTTAATAGTGCCATCGATGCTGCAGTACTTTTAGCAATAATAGAAGCATCCCATCAGCAGTCAGTATTTTCAGTAAATACGTTAACCACCAACTCGTCCATGCTAACAGATCATTGTTTACTTTCAAAACGTTTTAGCAACCCACGATATTCAAGAATCAAGTGAGATTGGTGTATGCAGCCTCTGAATGTTCTAAAAGCTGAGTCTGTCTCTTAACTTTACCAAACAGATCTACGTTCAATAAAACAGACATGGAAATTGCTTCATTTCTCCCTTTTCCACGTGCATACGAAATAGTAAGTTTTATGCACATAAAATACACACAGCCCTGTATAGAATAATTCTAACTCACTGGGTATGAAGAAATTCATGATCACAAAACAACTATTTATCATGAGAACAACTGCCTAAAATTTATGCAGAAGACCCATGCTCGTATGAACACAATCATGATAAAAATAAACAGTAAAAACTAGCAGTCCATGCTGCTCATCACCAAATGACATCATCCGTACCTTTAACCTCAGAACAAACAAAAAACTTCAAATTCTTACACATTCTATAAACTCTAAAGATTTAGAGCTCTCTTACAAGGAGTACCCTACAATGCCACTGTTGATATTAAAATGGTTCAAACTTATCAATAGTTGTTATGCTACCTACTTAGAAAATTTAAAAAAAAAAAAAAAAAAAAAAAAAAAATGAAAAATATT
>VFFE01007230.1:793180-811868 GCA_008921705.1 Burhinus oedicnemus | reverse complement strand
TACTTAAAAAAATTAAAAAAAAAAAAAAAAAAAAAAGAGATGTCAATTCTTAACACAGTATTAACATGGCAATCTCTGACAGAATTCACCCATTTACCATTAGGACTGAAATTCATTTTTGCAACTGAAGGAAGATACCAGCTTATGTTTTCTCTGTTTCCCCTGCCCCACCTAAAGTATTTAAATTCACACACATTAAATGACTTGATCCTCAAAAGTGCTGAAGTTCCACATACCCAATTAAAGTCAGTTTGAACAGCTCAAGCTGAGTGTCTTTGAAATTCAAGTCACTTTCCCACCTGCACGCGAATTTAATAACTCCAAGTTTTAAATCACTGCCCTTCATATCTAGATCTCCACATTTAAAACATAAGCTGCCAAGTTCCTCAGATTTTTGAAGACTGTCCCTTTAATGTTCCACCTCATCTCCAAAAGGAACGTCTTTTTACTAGAGCTCAGTGTGATTCACTGGAATTTGCCAGGCAGGTCAGGAAATCCCCTGAAGCAGAGGAAGAATATTAAAGAGATGAGACATGTATATCAAATCTTATTACTGTTCTCTTATGAGAATCAATCAAGTGAAAGGACGTGATGATGTCACTATGACATCATTTACTTTGGGATTAGAAATTCATAGCTACTTAGCAACCAAAGCTGTCCAATACAGAAGTAAGAGATCCAGTGGAAGATGTTATCATCTGACCCATTTACTGCAAGATAAATATTTGCCAATTCTTTTTTCAAGACTTTATAAGACAGGCAATAACTTAAAAGCCCTGTTGTTTCAAGTACAGAATATTAGAAATAAAACATTCTCTCTGAACCTTTTTTATTAATATCCAAGTGCATTTTTTTACCCCATAACAGCTAATACACACGTTCCCTCACAGTCATCTTTCTTTTCACCTTCTCATAGATCTAAACCCTAAAAATGCAGAAAGAAAATCTTGTGCTAAACAGACTTTATTATTTTAAGAACTGCAATCTCTATCAGAAACTCAAACCTTGTATAGTGAAGGGAGACTAATATAACTGCATAAGAATGCAAGCTTAGAAAGTGTGTTTATTTCAATAAACTAAGCTGAAAACATCCAGCTGATGAGCTCCAGTATCTGTCAGAAATTTCAATAAAAATGAAAAAAAAAAAAAAAAGCTTTCAGCATGAAAAAAAAGAATTGGTCACACTACTTCTGTGGCTAAAAGGGTTTGATGCCCGGAATCTATGCCTGACCTGATTTTCTTTAAAGTTCACTCATTTCTGTTGAAAATAGAGTCTAAACGAGTTCTAAAGCAACTGAGCAAAGATAATACGTGAACTGAAATTATAACTAAATCTTTAAATCCATCATCAACAAGCTAGAAGCAGCGCACTAGGCTGACACTTCACGATTCCACATCCATATTCTGCTACAAACTAGCAGAGCACCGGAACACATTTAACATTAAACGAAAGAAAATAAAAACACTCCACCTTCTGGAAATAACTTTTATTAGGAAGAGAGTGTTTCAGATTTCCATGGAAAGGAGAGCCCCGCGTTCCCCGGGAAAGCCGAGGAACGCCCCGCGGGTCCTCCAGACCGCTGCTCTCCCTTCTTCTTCACTCATGGCGGTATCCGTGCCCCTACGAACGCACACACGGGCACACGAAGGCTCAACAGATCTCAGCAGCGACTGATTGAAGGAAACGAAGTGTCACCGCGAACCTCCGCGGCAGCCGGAGCCGCCACCGGCGCGACGGCAACAGGCGACCTCCCGCCGCCGTTTCCCGGGCGATTTACCTCAGCGGTTCCCGCCGCCGCCCCCAGTTCCTCTGCGGGGCCCTCTCCCCTCTCCCCTCAGGACTCCGCCGCTCTCCGAGGAGACGCCGCCGGCGCCGCCTCAGCCTCCTTCCCCCGAGGGCGTCCGCGTCCCCCGCTGCGCCCCTCGAAGGGCGCAGGGCACGGCGGTGTATTCCCGCGGGGCAAGGGAGCGCCGCCCGCCTCGCCTCGCCTCGCCTCGCCTCAGGGTGCCGCGGACCAGCCATGAGGGAGGACTGAAGTTTGCGTTCAAACGCGCACACCCTACCTGCCGCCGTGGCGGAGGAGGAGGACGAAGAAGAAGAAGAAGAAGAAGAGCTGCCACTGCCGCCAATCGGCCCGAGCCACCGGCGCTGCCCTCCCCGGGCGATAGTAATGTTCATTTAAAGCTCGGCGCCCGCCGCTCCGCCGCGCCCTCCCCACGCAGCAGCGGCCGCGCAGCAGCGGGGCCGGGCGCGCCCCGCCCCGCCCCGCCCCCAGCCCGCCCCTGAGGAGAGGGACCGGCGGTGGGGACCGGCGGTGGGGACCCCTCAGGCCTCGCCCGCTTCGCCTGGCCGCAGGCCCAGATTCCATCGCTCTGCCCGGAGGCAACACTTCTTACCACCTCACCCCTTCCCCCTCGTCCGTCGCCGGGGAGGCTGTCAGGCCGACCCCTGCCGGAGATCGGTTCCAGCAGGGGTTCGGCGGTTTCCCCTAGGCCCGAGTTAGGAAAAGTCGAACGAAGAAGTTAAGGACTGCAAGTCTGGGGAGCTGCTAGAAGAACTAGCAGTTTTCTGACCCAGTTTGAGGGGTGTGTGTTTCCAAGTGGAAAGTTACTTCAAACACGAAAGCTTAGAACTGTGTTTTGAAAGTGCTGAAACGTAGGTAACGTTTCCAAACCTCCTCAAAAATGTCCAAGCATAGGATAAGAAATGGTGAGAGTCGCCCCTTTCCTGGGATCCTTTTCAGTCTGACGTTTCCTCAGTACAGGATTTCCAGTCGGGATTCCCTGGCCGTCGCTCTCTGGAGGCCGCGTTCCCCAGCAGGGCCCAGGGCAGGTGAGCTCACCACAGCAGTGACGCCTGGGAGCGGCACTGCCCTGTCTCAGGGATCGCAGAGCAGGTGCCCTTCCCCGTCAGACGGTGTTTCTCCAAGGAGGGGAGCATCCCGTATACCTGATGAACATTAACACCTAGAAGAAAAAACATAGGCGCCTTTGATTTCCCAGGTGACTCTCTGAAATGACTGAATGAAAGGCAGTGACAACTGGCCAGAGGACTGAACCAAAATAACACCTTCCAGAGAGTTTTTCAAGGTAAATTGGTTTCTCTTGCAGCAGGATTAAAGTAGCCATCACTGTAGTAGAAGAGTCAATCCTATACCTTGTCCTGGGTGTTTCGCTGCATCAAAGCGCAGCGCCTGTTGTTTAGAAGATGAAGTAACATTCACTATCTCTGCTACTATCTGTTGTCTTACGATACAGAAAATTGGTAACAAAACTCGCAATCTGCACTGCACTGTCATACACTTGTCAAGTCAGGAAGACCTAGCCTCCTTTTCCTCCCAAGCAGGTCTGGAGGGGATTTTTTGTCATTTACCCTGTCAGTGGATTATGAATCCACCCCAAATGCCTTCTTAATATCTACATTGATCTATGTGAATTTAAGGATGATGTGTGAACAAATGTTTAACACATGATAATCATACAGCAATAGAAATACAAACACTGATGTTTATTACTAGGACCTGCAGATAGAGAGGATAAATCTCATAAAATTGGCTGATTACCATTTTGAAACCCAGCTAATAGTGCAGGGGTTGCCACATTGCTCAAAATCTTCAATGACTTCCTTGTGAGTTTTAATGTGGAAAATATGTTAGCAGGGTTTAACACTGTTGCCCATTAATTACAAGGAGTATTTATGCTGAGACTAATAATTGGATTGTCCTGTAATCCACCATAATAATCAGGAATTTTCTTTGCCCATGTCGTTTGAAAAGGTAACAGCTAATGATATTCTTGCTGTCTAATGTATACAGTGTCAATGCGTAACTACTGCTCTGGCATCTCTACTATTACTCCAGGGTTATAGATTTTGCTACTGATTAGCACTTGATGAGCCCTTGTCTTCATCATAGTCCCATTGTCCTTGTGTTTAGGCTAAGTATTGGTTCTGATTGACTTGGCTTTTTAAAAATATAGGATATATTGAGTTGTTGAGACCTGCTCCCAGTAGTACTAACTGTTCGCTTGAGGCTATATCTTAAAGAGGAGAACCTTTCCCTGGTCATGGATGTGCAATGAGTACAGAAAAGGCTGTAGCCCTCCCCACTCCCTTGGCATTGTCCAGTAATACATCTGTGGGTTACCTGCCATGTTGTGGCCGTGTGACAGCCTAGGTTTCCTCTGCACTGGTTACAATGCAGTGGGGCTTGCTGTCTTTTGTCTCCGTGACAATTTGCATTTGTAAGGTCAAAACTACCACCTGAAAAGCAGCTACATAAACTAACCATTTGCAGCTGCAGGTAGATTTTTGTAATACTTCTCACATTTTTGAATGAGGTGCTTTAACCTAGATGTGTTTCTTTTTACTTGAAAGCTCCCATTTTGCAGAGTAATGCAACATTAAAGAGAATAAATTCTGTGGCAAATTCCATTAATAACCAACACTGTGCAGAGCAAACCCTAGCACAGTGGTTCCCAAGTTGTTGCTCATGAGCTGCTGGTCACTGAGTGTGATCTGCATTTCAGCAATGCACCTGTATTGACAGTAGATTTCAAGATCACCTCAATTCAGTTTGATCTGATTATGGTCCATGAGAGAGATTTGGAAAGTTAAAATTACCCTACTGGTCCAATATGCTTGGAAATTGGTGCTGTAGTATCACAGAGCCAAAACGCTAACCCTTCCTTCCTTCCTGTTTTCTTGCCTTCCCAGCCTTCCCACCTACAGCTTTTTCCTGACTGTATACCTTGAAAGGAAGAAGTCTGTGATTTGTTTTGGAGGCAGTGTCATAATCTCTAAAAATTTAAGATTTAGCTGCTAGGAGAGCTGTGACAGGGTCCAGTAGAAAGTTCTGCTTAAAATTGGATGTCATGCTACAGTTCATTGACTTGAAAAAGATCTGCTGCTGTTCCATCATAACTCAGAGATTAGATGGGCTGCAGTTACACTGCATGCAGATGTGCCCAAACTAACTTTAAACTGAAAGCCGTGAGAACACTGTGGATTTCAGCACAGGCTGCACAAGCTTGTGTTGCTCTTGACACTTGTACTGCTCTTGGTACTTACATGTAAAGATCCCCGTCTATTAAATTTACTATCTTATTTTTAATGCTGTTGAATGCTGCAGTATTCCTTACAAACATCTAAGAAAAGGGAGCTCCTGTTTAAAGAAGCTCCTGTGAGGGAGGAAAACTACGGTTTCCCCCGAGTTTCCCACAGATTATTTATAAATGTGCTAGGCTTTGCCTGCTGTGTTGGCAAGCTGATGACTCAGAAGCACGTATCTATGGGAATCTGTTGAATGCACGGTTCCTGGATGCACAGACGTGTCTCCCTAGGGGCGTGACTGTGCACCGACTCCCTTGAAGGACATAGTGGGTGGTCATGGGCTTGGCTGCACGTGCTAACGCAGACATCTCTGGGAGAAAGAAGGGTGTAAGCCTGGAGCATCCCACTGTCCAGTTGGTTCTGAGAAGAGAACTAAGATTTACATTTGGAACAAGCTTGCCAATGAGACTGAACTGTCACTTCCAGGAATTTAGTGTAACCTGTCTAATCTGGAGAGTCTAACAGTGTGCATTTAGCAAGAAATGTTACTGAGACACTGTCTTAGCAATCTAAGACAGGCAATGTTAGAGGTTTGAGGGCTGAAACCCAAAACGTGATAGTTCGGTTGAGGAAACTGAAAATTAGTGTAAACTGGAAGCTGTTTTCTGCAGGCCTGAAGGAAAGAGACAGTTGTACTGATAAGTACAAAGCAAATCAGTACTTGTTTGGGCAGGTTTAAGAACTACTGCTGTCACTGTGTTTGCACCAGTTTTAATACTGCTAAACCTTACAAGCTCTAGTGCTGTATTTTTAGTGCTATTCTAGATGACACAATAAACAGACTGTTGCTCTGATCATTCTATTTGTCAACTGCTTAAACACTTCCAGAGTGTAATCTTTACAAAAGGTAGCATTTATAGTGCTGTTTTTTTGCCAAAAAGAAAATACATCCCCATGATCAATGATGGTTGGTTTTTGGTGTTTAGCTTTTTGTTCTTTTGATATTGCAGTTTTTGATGGTTAGATATCAGATACGAACTAACTCACAGCAAATAAATATCATGCGCTGAGTAACGTACCATATTCAAGCACCATATCCTGCAGTAGCAATTAGCCTTTGTTGCCAATAGTTTGCTAAATTGTCAAGGCTTGTGGTCATTACCCTTTTGGTTATAAGTCATCAGATCTCAGAAGCTCAGCAAGGTTATGGCTAGCAAGGACTTGAATAAAAAATGTAATCACACAGGTGCTGCACAGTGCGACATTACTGAGCAAAAAGGTGCTTGTATGGAGTGTTGGAAATGGATCAGCTGAATCTTAAGGTTCTGGCTAGCATTTTTCATGCAAGATCCCATAGCATTCTGTCTGTACTAGCTAACGTAAGACTAACGCACATTTCCCTCACCCAGTTCCTATCTGAGTAATAATTGCTAAGTATTCCCCAGTATTTCAGTTGACTTTTTCAGAAAGTCTTTACTTTTTGCCTTTTCTTACTGCATGGAGCAGTGTGTTCTGATGAGCAGGTGCTCTGTTCCTTCTTGGAAGAGGTTAAAGAACGTCCACCCTCATTTCAACTCGATTGCATGAGTATAATTAAGTACAGCATTTGGCCAACTTTTTATCAAGAGCTCTTGGAGCCTCTGGGATGAAATATGCTATTATGATTATAATTTGCTATTAATTATGTGTTGATTAAAACCAGCAGGAATGTGTGTCACTGCGAAAGCTACCCCTTTTCACAGGGTCAAACTGAAAACTTTATATTGGTTCAGCAAACTTGGTTTTGATTTGGAAGTATTTATCTGTTACAATTTAACTTGAGCTCCTTATGCCTTATCGTATTCAAGCATGAAGTGGAAAAGCTAGGAAAATAAAAGGTCTTGCTGCCATTTTTCAGTAGCTTGCTGTCCAAGCTACAATGCATTTCTGACCTGCCAAATCAATATAGGACAATTAATCTTCACTGTCCATTTGAAGGATCCTCAAGCACTAATGACAATATTGATACTGATCAGGAGCACTTCAAGTGTTTAAGGAGACAGTAAGGGATACAGCAACCAGATATAACAAAGGAAAGGACTTAGCTATTTTTTAAAGCTGGTTGGCCAAACTTCTCCAGGCAGTGCTGTGAAGATTGCTGTCTTGAAGTATCTCCACCAACAGCAACCTCTGTGTTGTGAGTGTTGGCTTTGGGAGGACCAAAGGCAGCTTCTGCAAGCTTAGGCAGTTTGGAGCCTGATCCAAAGTACCCTGAACTCAGTGGGTAAAAGTTTCTCATTGACTTTGATGATGGTCTTTGGAGCAGGTCCCTGATAATAATTGCATTGGAGCCTAGCCATGGTGATTGCTATTAGAGCTAGGATTTGGCCTTGACAGATGATAACAAATAAACTAATGATTATTATAGCACATATTTTTGCATTTCTATAGCATTAAAAGGCATTCATAATGTTTCGTTATATTTTTACATCTCAAAGAAAGAAAGTTGGCTTGAATTGTGTTTTAAAAAATAGCTTACATATGTCTTGGCTCTCAAGAGCAATTATTGGACTTTGATAACATCTGGAAAGGAAAGAAAACTATTGCATAGAAGGACAGATACTAAGTATAGCAGAGACAAAAGATGTGGGCCTCTCATCACAGCATTCAAATAAAGGAGAAAAGAGACTATGGAGGGCCTTGTATGGCTGTGGAAGTAGGAAAAGCCAGTTTCATCAGGGACAATAGCTGTGAAGATCGTGGCAGTGCCAACATTTCCTGTCATCCAAAAAAGTTTTCAAAATTTCCGTCTTCAACAGACTGTGCTTCAAACCAACAGGGATCCTAGCATTAAGACTGATCTTTGCAGTTTATTGATATAAGCTAAAGAGAGATTATATTAATTTCATACTGCAAACCCTGTCAAATTAATCTGGGACTAGCCATATTTTTTTCCTCCTACCAGAACAGTGTGTTGGATGCTTTTCTGGGAAGAACAGCACCTTGCTGTCTAGGAAGACATCTTCTCATGCAGAAACACATTATCTCACATAGGCTTGCTGCATGGCGATACTTCACATGGCCCCAGTACCACTGTGCTGCAACAACACAAATCCTGGGGAAAGAAGCTAGTTCACAGATTGTATGGATGGAGCACAGGGTGAACTCACTCCTGTATGCTGTGGGAAGAAGAAAGCAGTTCCTCATAGATTTTTTTCACCTTGAAACTGCTTCTTAAGTTACGAGTGAAAAGCACAAAGGTGAGACCTTATACCTTTCTTCTCTGTAGAGGCACACAAAACACATTGCTTGAAATATGTAGTTTTCTGATTGCAGGGCACTTGTACCACGAATTAGGCTTGTGCATACCATTCTAGTCTGTAGAAAATAATTTATTTCTCTTTTAAAAAAAATATCTTTCAGAATTGATTGTTTCAGATTTTGAGAACTTGAGAAATCCAAAGGGCTTTGTACTCAATTCAGTGGTTATTGCACTCTTGGGGGTTACTGGATCTTGTCTGTAGGAAATGTGCTGCGAAATGCACTAAGTCAATTGAGTGAATTCTTTTATACCACTTAATTGAATCTCATCAGCCTGTTTCTCCTGTTTGTGGAACTGATGTCTTGCTGCGTTGAGGCAGTGTGACATGCTGAGCAGAATCTTAAGCTTTGTATATATATTTTGCTTGGTGTGAATGAGGTTTGTTTCCTTGCTCATACAGAGGGGAATGAAACCCTGGAAGGATGACAGTATAAGCACAAGATCCATCCTTCAAATGCTCTTGAACAGATTTAAAGGGTGCAAGTAGCAACATTATACTTTACTCTGTCAAGAAGTATGTTCTTCGCTATGAGACGAAAGTAAACCTCTTCTCATTCTTGTAATGCTTCTATGTATCCAAGCCCTCAGTTTATAGCTTACCTTGAAGACAAAGGTAGTATTTGTCCAATGCATGACTATCTGGCAAATCTGCCTCCAGATTTCACACCTCCAAGAAATTAGACATCACTACAGAAAATAAATAAAGTTCTGCTCTCAATGCACCATCTTTTTTTTTTTTTTCGGGGGGGGGGGGACAGTAAGGCAGGTAATGCAAAAGCTTTATAATCTTTGAGGCTAAATATAAGAGTTTGTTTCAAACTAGTTTGCTGAAAGAATGGGAACATCACCAAGTACATATCTATGCATAGGACCTGATTTTCTGAGCCAAGGGGATTTTCTAGGAACTAAATTCAAGGGACTGTGTCACTATTTGGTGGAGCTGTAGGAATAAGAGAAGTGAGAAGGAACTTTTCTGTTACCAACTCTGAGGGGACATTCTAGAAAGTGCAAGATAGCTGAAAGCAGAACAAGAAATGGAGTCTGTTGAGTTCTATGTCATTCAGTAAAACAAAACTTCTATCTTTCTCTACAAAGAAAGAAAGACGGCTTCAAGGTAATGTCGCCCCCCACTTATCTCCTAACAAACCACCAATTTAACATAATCACTCATATCAGAAAGTTTTAAAAGGAACTTTGAAAAGGGATTCCTCAAATCAGTGAAAGGGCAATCTTTTTTCACCAAAGAACACATATGCTGTGCCGTGTGCACTTGCTGAGGTGAAGAACTGAGTAACATTCAAAGCAATACTAGACATTCATATGAATGATAAAAATATTCACAGTTATAAAACAAACATACAAATATATATGTTTTGAAAGAGATTAAAAACTTTCATTGATTTAATTCATGGTTTAAAATTGAATTATCAAGACAAAATCTTTCACAGTGGAAGTTCTGCCATCTTTTTCCAGTAATGGGGTAAACTGTGTCTGGAGTTGG
Organism: Burhinus oedicnemus; assembly: GCA_008921705.1. Taxonomy (NCBI): domain Eukaryota; kingdom Metazoa; phylum Chordata; class Aves; order Charadriiformes; family Burhinidae; genus Burhinus; species Burhinus oedicnemus. The sequence continues at coordinate 802,016 of VFFE01007230.1, read as the reverse complement.
GATACTCTCATCCATGTGTCAGGCATTAACATCAGTCCAAGAAATACAAATATTCAAATGTTAACTGTGATTTCAGTATGCAGAGCCATTTACTGGACTTAGTGCCATTTTAGGAGCCTACCAGCATTTTGCATTTTCTCCTGGCACTGTGACTGTATTCAGTGGTGTGTTTGTAACGCCTGTTCAGGACAGTTAGGCAAATTAATTAGTTCTAGCTCAATAGTGCAATATTTTCAATATTTTGATGCTTCTTTTTATTACGCTTTCTCTAGTGTGCTTTTTCCTCCAGTAGGACATTCAAATAACTTTTAAAGTCAGCTGGAGAATCTGGATTCCCAGCAGCCACCTGTTTCAATGGTGCTGTGCTTTGCAGTTTGATAGCATGTCCCTTTAAATTACCTAGATGGTTTTGTTTTCATCTCTGAATTGATTTGGCTCTTTCCTCAGTCTTCATACCTAAGACAATAAACATCAAAAGGCAATGGGGACTAGTTCTCTGGGAGCAATACTAGCCTATGGCTACTACATTGCTGGGAACAGCACCATAAGAAGTGCTGTGGTTCAGATAAAGCAAAACTAGAGAGCCTGGCTGCTGTGGTGCAAGTATTTTTTGTTGTTCCTTTCACAAGAGTAAGAACATTAAGCCCTGGTGTTCTGGCCGTATTCCAACCTGGGTAATTACATTCTGCCTGCCCTTTATTTTCCTTGCAGCTGTAATTGTTCTTCATTTCCTACTGTACTGGTTTTGGCTGAGACAGAGTTAATTTTCTTCATAGTACCTGGTGTGGTGCTGGTGTTTGGATTTGTGACCAAAACAGTTTTGATAACAGAGATGTTTTAGCTATTGTTGAACAGTGCTTACGCAACATCAAGGCCTTTTCTGTTTCTCACACTTTTCTGTTCCTTACCGTGCCAGCAAGCAGGCTGGGGGTGCAGAAGAAGTTGGGAAGGGACACAGCTGGGACAGCTGACCCCAACTGACCAAAGGGATATTCCATACCATACGATGTCATGCTCAGCATATAAAGCTGGAGGAAAGGAGGAGAACAGGTGGAAGACATTCAGAATTACGGCATTTGTCTTCCCAAGTAACTGTTACGCATGATGAAGCCCTGCTTTCCTGGAAATGGCTAAACATCTGCCTACCAATGGGATATAGCAAATGAATTCCTTATTTTGCTTTGCTTGTGCGCATAGCTGTTGCTTTACCTATGAAACTGTCATTATCTCAACACATGAGTTTTCTCACTTTAGATTGCTAAGCTCCATTGATCCCAGTTTGTAGGGTGGGAATATACCACAACAAAAGTCACAATTCTGAATAAGTGAGGATTGTATGTATTCCACTGTCACTTACACAGTTTCTGCTTGATTTGCAGTAAATATTAGCTACAGGGGGTTTTGTGTTGGGTTTTTTTAGTCTCCCTTACATGTGATCTCTGTATAAGGAAGTCCCATCAAGCAGGGCTACAGAAAGCACAATAGAGATAACAGCAGATACTGCCACTTCATGCAGCTTTATGAGAACAGCTGTCCAGTTAACATGACTTTGAATTTGAGGTTCAATTTATGTGAGAAAAATATACAAGGGAGGAAGTGAACTTCAGCAGCTGGAAATATATTTTGATTACACTCTGATTAATTTCCTGGGGAGAGGGTGAGACACTATCATTTTGCAAAAATGTGCTAAAGTATTTTTTGTCCTCTTCTGAAGTCTTCAAAGCTGTATCCTTGCAAAGACATTGAAGTCCTCCATAACAAATTGTCAGTTTCAGTTTATTTTGGGACCTAACTCTAACCCCAAATGTGATATTTGTAGCCCACCAACAAAACATTTTATGAACAGGCTGACTGTTCTACTGATGTTCTTTTCAATTGGCCATGGGTGCCTGATAAATGGGAGACCCCTTGCAAAAGCAGTTCTAAAATCAATTTTAGCTGGCAGAACAGGAGGGAGAGGGGAAAAGCAATTAAGCAGCTACAAGAGAATTGATTTTTACTGGGAGAATAAGCAGATATTAGGTATTCATGTTTTGACTTGGGTTCTACTGATGATGGTGATTGTATGTTCCTAGGAGCACAGTGTCTCACATTTTGCTATTTTATTGATGTCTATCTAAAGTTATTAAAAAAGAATTTCATATGTTGAAAAAAACCAAACAAAACCAAACACCATATGTGCACACACTCAAACAGACATATCCCAGTAAGAGTCAATGTTAAAAGCACATTGGAAGCCAGCACTTTTTCTATGCATGCTAAGAAAATTAATTTTTAAAAGCCTCTTCAATCTTTACTCTATACATTTCCTGGTCACCATACACTCCAGTCCTGTAGCAGCGGCTGGAAAAGCAGCAGCAGCAATTTGGAAAAGGAAATCTGTCTTCCCCCGCCACTTGTCATCATAACTCATCATAAGCTAGTGGTATAAAAAGAGCAAGCAAGTGTCCAGTACAGATGTGTGAGTAATTCTGCCAAAATGGCACCAGTATCTTATTCTAGGGCAAGAGTACTTTTGAATGAAATTTGCAGACAGAAATGTGTGGGTCTGTGCCTGTACAGACTTTGTGGAACATGGACCGTCTGTCTGTCTGACAGCTATGCAACTGGCTTACACATGCACAGTAATTCTGTCCAGTGCTTCTGGAAAGCACCCGTTGTTTTGCATGGGCATGTAGTAGCAGTGCAGTGCAATTCTGACACATGTACGTAGTGCTAGGAAACAGACTATGACCACATGGATCTCTGCATACCCTCCTGTGAGGAGCTCAGGGTGAAGGGGACGCTATCAACTTTCTCCAATAACTCAGAAATCTCATTCAAAAAAGGAGAGTTCTCAAATCCCAGCCAAGGCAGCTTGTTTGAGCAGAACCGAGCAGAACCGACAAACATACCCAGGGGGCTCCAGTATTTCTCAGTCTCTTTTGGTACAGTGCTCATTGCTGAAGTTGGTAGGCTTTGCCAGTCTATGAGGACAATGATGCAGTAGAGCTTAATGTGTTTCCACCTGCCCTTCCTTTGATGAGTGAAAGTATCTGTTTAGCACTCATCAGTCTGTGTTTCTTCTGCAGACTGCCTAGGGCAGAGGTGTAGTCTCATAATCTGGAGAAGGGCCTCCCTCTAACCTACTTCTTCACAACCAAACAGTGGCTTCTTTTAATCTCTCGTTCATGGAGGCAGGTGTACCAAGTCTTTAGCTTTCTTGCACTTGGCAGTTGGTGCCACTCAGCAGCCACAGAGAAGCCTCATCCTATTAATCCAGGTTTCCGGAAAGAAATAAAGGTGTAAACCCCACCTTGTTTAAGCAGTCTTAAAATGCTTCCAAACTCATCCATAAGCATTTTGAGCATGTCCTCTGCCCTGCATTGTATGCCCATAGTGCAACTACATCAGCCTCACCTGCAACAGCCAAGTTAGTTCAAACACTATGCCACTAATACTACAGATTTCATGTAGGTATCATAACAGTTGAATGTGTGGGGGAACCAATTGTCTTAAGGAATAAACAAGCCATGAAAATAGCTAGGGTAGGTTGAAATACTGAATCATGACTAACAACATAAGAGGAGCCAGCTCTTCCCAGACCCATTTCATCTTTCTGTCTTCACACATGCATCAGCTAGTACTAGCAGTTGTGGTGTGTTTTTTTACTGAGGTGGTGCTGGGTGACATTCTCCTCTGTTGCTATTAACAATCTTACATTCATTTAATAACCTCCAAACTATGTTCCTACAATACCAAGGAAAATGGCTAAATATTTATTAATCACCACACTGCAGGCTGGCCAGCTTTCCCGGTCCTGTGAGCTATCCAGCATAGTCTTTGCATGAACAGCAGCCACAGATACCAGGTATCTTAGGAGCCATGTGGAAGGAGACTCCAGAAGGTTGTCACAGGTGGCATTGCTTTCCAGCAGTCTCAGCTATCCATTGCTATGTGACTCTGGCTGGACCTCAGGCAATCCAGTTAATACCTTGTTAGCTCACTTCTCCAACAGCCAGATCAGCTAGCAGCCCTGCTGCTGATCATGGGAAGACCCTGTGGCATGGGACACACTGGGACTGCTCAATCTTGCTTGACAGCTTGGCCACTTGGGTACATTGCACTTAATGTAATTTCGCCTTAAAACTCTGTACTTCTCTTTATAAACCACTAACCAATTTAAAACAGTAATGGGCATTTATTCTAATTCTTGACAGAGAAACATCAGTGGGCTACAAGCTGTAATACAAATTGGGTTGATTAGCGAGATATAAAACAAGCTAAGATTGTTAAAAGGGATTTGTGGTTTCAAGTGTCTCCTCAACAAGTCAGAAAAGGATTGCTTTCTAGGAAATGCTGAGCAGCAGTGCTCTGAAAACCTATTTAGTCTCTCAAGTTGAGCACAAAAAATTGCTATGTTCTTTTGAAAAGGTTTCCCATGTTGTTTTAGAAAGAGCAAAAAAGCTTGCAGTCTGCATGACACTTGGCCATAGAGTATCCATTTATGCCTTTCTTGAAGAAGCACATTTTTTGATGACTTTCAAAAGTTCAGATTCAAGGTATTTGTTAGGAATTATTTGAGGAAGTCAGCGCGTAACTTAATAGAAGTTGTTTAAGTAGGAAAATAGAAGTATTTTCACCATACTAAAGAGATTGCCAATGTAAAGATAATTTCTGGTTCACTCTGATAAGAACATTTAAAATAAATGTCCTGTAGGTAAGAGATAAGCTGAAACCTAAGCTGATAACATTAATTAGCTATTCATGTAAAGAAAAAGAACACAGAACTTGAAGATAAAAACATGTCTGATTCCAAACTGTTTTCAAGTTTTGATGGGATGGCATAAAATTCTCATGAGACCAGTTTGTTTGAAGACTGGTAACTAAGATAAAAATGAACAGTGGGGTTCTGCTTTTGAAAGTCAAATAGTTTGGGGTTGATCCTATCCCTCAGATATATAAACATGGTATATCGTATACTGCAATTGTTTGTACCCTTACCAGTGGGCAGGAATACACAAAAGTCTTGTAAACCCAAGATTGTAACTCCAAAAGATCTTGTAACTGCAATTACTTCCTTGGAAGGATGAGTGAAGGGAATGAGGGCAGCACAGCTGTTTCTGCTGATGACTCCTTGCATCATGTGGCAGCATAGAACAAAGTGAACATAAATTACATTACACGTAATGTCTCTAGCTTGTGCTATCCAGTGAAGTTTGGAGTTCAGAATAATCTTGGCTCTTTTTAAATCTTGTTTTGATGTTATCTTAATTTTCTAGTGACTTCCCATTCTCCTGCTCATTTCTGTCCTCATCAGTAATAAAGGTAAGACTTGGCAAATGCATGTGCTCTCTGATAAGATTAAATAATGTTAAGCACCTGCTCCTCTTGGTTATTGTCTGCAGGAGTTTATTACCACTTTCTAAAAAGACTGTTCAGGATGTTTCTGATGGATGATGTCTAACGCCAGCTGTCAAGAAGCCTAATCCCATAACATAATAATGACAAATAATATTCACCCTCCTCTAAAATCAAATAAATGAACCAGCCTCCCCTTCTCCTGAGGCTAACCCCGGAACCTAACTTTACTTTTGGTAGGAAGTAGGATCAGAAGGAGACTAAGGAAGTACTGTACATCTCCTTTAGGCTTTGGACAAGGATTTTTCACAGAGCACAAGTACTAACTAAATTTCCACTTTAATGGTCATAAGACTTTAGCGTTCATTGACTTCAGAGGTGGCAGCATTAGGCAAAGAATACCATTTGGAGTGCATTAGTGGCTATAGTGTTCCTGCCTTGTAGCTCTGTTGGGAATGCATGTTCTGCACAGACACAATTGACAGTCCTGAGGTGGATTTGCCACTCTTATGAACTGTAGCTAGCAGCTGTCTTCATTTTACTTCTGGGCTTAGACTTACTGAGATGTCATTTAAGATAACATACCAGCTTTTGTACAGAAGGGCACACTTTCCTTCCTGCCAGCATTATTCCGTGGAAAATGTCTGTCAAGACATAGGTGACGGCAGTTTCTTAAACAGATGTAGTAGCAAGTCATCATCTCATTTGTAAGAGGTGTCAGTGAGGGAGCTCTTCAACTCTTAATGTTTTTTATATTACTAACTGTGAGCTCTGGACCTGAAGGTGAGGAAGGCGAGAGATGTAGGTGCCCTGGAAACCTTTGCAAACATCAGCAGTTACTGGTAGGCTGTCAATATTTCTACTCACGGTTTAGACTTTTTCTTGTGTACTAGACTATCTCAAGTGTCAAATAGGATTCATGATAGGAAAACCAAAGTACTATTTTAATTTCTTTTCATATATAATTTTTTTTTAGAAAATAGCCTGTGTTCACCCTAGATTAAGGAGTCATTTTGGATGACTGAAACTCTAATTTCATTAAAGAAACTATTTGATGAAAGAAATCACCAGCTTTTTAGCTAAGGCTGCTGAATGCCCCTGCCTGGGGAAAACTGTCCTGCAGCTGGGTCCATCCAAGACCTCTGTCTGTGATAAGGAAATAGCAGACCCTACAGTTGGTGAATTCACATTGTCCTGCTGCTTCCATTACCACTAAGCAGTGCAGCTGCAATGTTGATACTCTGTTTTATCTTCCTTTATTTTGCCATCATATAGATTGGCTGTCTTTAGTTGAGGAACTTGGAATTGGAGATATTTAGTTGTTAAAAAATTTTCTGTTTCCCTTTCTCTGACCTCAGCAGCTGCACACACAAATGCACTCATACATGCATGCATGATGGAAAAACAAATGTGAGAAGGTGGTAGTTTTACAAAAACATTGTCAAAGTTGATAGTGTTTTTACTGGATGTTGGAAGTTTGTGAATTTCTCTCCAGTCTTGGTACTTGGAGGCATGATATAAATAAGCTGGCAGGTAAGAAATGTTTTAAACTAAATAAATGGCTGGAACAGCAGACTGCCAAGAGCAGTACCAGTAAAAAACAAGTAAGAAATGCTTATCTGAGGGCTGTAAGCAAAAGCACAGGAACATTAAAATACTTAGCATTACTGTAGTAAGAAAATACCATGTGGAGGAGGAGATGCAAAATCACAAGACATAATAATAAAGACCAATTATACAGTCCTGACAGGCGCTGTCATTTGAGACAACAGAAATCATAAGCTTTACAACTGAAGAGGTTTTAATAATGCAAAGGTCATGTTGGTATTTGTGGTACATTGTGTACATTTGTAAAGATGCCTTGGAAGCTGTCCTGACCATGGCACTTTGACAATATTCCTGAAGCAAAGAAGCACCCAAGAGCATGCAAGCACTTACCTCTTCAGGAGGATGGTGTCCTTCTGATTACACTGAGTACTGGAAGTGATGCTTCTTGTTCAGATACTTCAGCATTGCATGGCTTCACTGGAGAGATCATTCCCTAGTTAGCATCTCCTGGGAAAATGTAGAGCAATGCAATTAGATAACACGAGCAGGCTAGAGAAATACAATTTCTAAGGGTGGCATCTTGCAGAACTGGTGGAGACATTCTGATTTAGGTTTGGTGAGATACATGAAATAATTTTCACTAAAATAAATTCTAAATGCTGAAATCAAAAATGGAATTTTTCAAAGCCATCTTAGAAGGCCAGATAGCGATCTACTATTCAAATTAATGGAATTATTTAAATTATTATGTAGCTTTCTCTCTTGGAAGTTTTTACTAGAGTGGACCACACAGATAAAAGCTTGCAGTGCTTTACCCATCTCTTTGAATATACAATCAAGTGTCTAAAAGTCAGTCTGTCATTTCAAATCCATTACAAAATTGCATTTTAAATCTAAATAGTAAGCTACTCCTCAATAATGTGGGATGAATCCCTTTGAAAAAGGAGAATATTTATGCTTTATTTCAAGCAAGGCAAGTTTGGGAATATTTTGCTGTCAAAAGGACACATTCCGTAAGCAGACTGTTTTTGAGCTGTCAGTCTAAATGACTTTATTTCTGTGCAGTCTCAAGAGATCCATGCAAGCAGAATGTGGATTTTGTACACACCAGCAAGGTGTCAGTGCTCCTCATGGGCACTGAGGGTACTGAGTGTGAATCTATACAGGGCTTAGGCCAAGCTGTAACATACAGACCAAGTAACAGCAGGTAGTATAATACAGAAATATTCAAAATCCCACCTGCTCTGATTGGATGTTCATCGCCATCATTTTTGATTTTTAAAAGAAATAAAAGGTTAGTGTATAATTTCTCTCTAGGTTATCATTGACAAAAGGGTACCTTTCACTCTAGGGACTGTCCGGAGCCCTTTAATATAAGACTTACAATAAGAGGATTGGTTGTCTATACATTACTAGGAATGGAAATGCAGTTCTAAGCTCTAGGGAATGAGATATTCGAAATCCTATTAGAAATCTTATGGTTAAACATTAAACAGAAGTCACATGGTACTATTAAGCAGACAGCTGATACAAAGTCACTAAGAAAACTTTAGTGGTAAACCCATCTCTGAGTACACTGGCGACTGAAACAATAAGGAACAAATTTGGGAGTAAAACAATTTAAACTCTGCACTCTGAAAGGAAAAGCAGGTGGAGTTCCTCACAGCATATCAGACACAGGGTGATGGATGTTCACCAGAGAGAGGAGAAAAAGCTGCTTTAATGTTATACTTGTGAATGACTTCATATAATTGGTTACAGTCCACAAAAGGAGAACCAAGGTCCTCTGCCAGTGGAAATGGATGCAGAAATTTGTCAGAATTTTACTTGGAGATGGAACTAATTTTCCCACAGGAAGTTTGGTTCTGAGTCTGTGTCCTTCTAACATAAATAACAGCATTTTCTTTAATCAGATAGGCAAGATTTCCCCCCCTCACCCCCCCTGCCC
>VFFE01007230.1:747428-793160 GCA_008921705.1 Burhinus oedicnemus | reverse complement strand
GCTAAGCATACTCATAGAAGGTACAGTTTAACTACTAAATATTTTGGGACATAGACGTGGTTTTAATATCTACTATCAGTTGAAAAATATCTAGTCTTAATTTTCTGCTGGCCTTTATATGAGAGAAAACTCCATTATTAGTAGTAGATTGGTAATGCTTTTTCAATAGAACCAATAACCCTCTTCAGAGCTCATTTTCTTTTCCAAATCTAGCCTCTTGTTGTCAGTATTGTCCTGTGGTTCTTCAGGAAAATATGCAGTCATATTTTTATATGAAAAAACCTGATTATCTTGCAATTTCCTTGGACTGTCAGCATTCACAGATAAAGAATAACTTGCTGCTTACATAAGGTTAATAATCAAATTATTTGATGCTGTATGGAATGAGCAGGAGGAGGTGACTGAACTAGAGTTACTGATCTGTTGCTTTTGTGTCTGATGACTTCATTGGAATGTCTAAGACACTCTAACTGAGGGTCCATAGAGGGAAATAGACCAAAAGTTATGACCAAAAACTTCAGTGAGAGCATAGGCTTGGCTGTGAGGTCCCTTCTTTCATCAGTCAAGGTTGCTTTGCATTTAATATTTCCACACAATCTCTGGCTGTCTGTTTGGGTGAGTAACAGGGCTGCTATCAGCTCTGGCTCTCCTTCCACCTCATGTTATTATGGAGAGTTGAGTGGGATAATAGCAAGAAGGCAGTTGGATTATAGGTCTCCCTGCTCATCCAGACCAGCTGGTTTGGAGAAAAGAGGATGATATAGGAAGGGATATGATGGTTTATTCTGTGCAACAGGTATCTACTCTTAGCTGGGAGTCTGTTTTGCTGCTTCTGGGCAGGTCTGCCTCTCACAACAGGCTCTAGCTACCAGGATGATCAGGTACAGCAGCTCCTTGGAATTTGGTTATAGGCAGTATTAAACTTTAACAGAATACTTAACTTTGATCCAGTCCTGCAATGTTTCACGGGGGAGACTCAGTTTCTCCAAAGAGGCTTGGCTCTGGCTCAGGTGGAGAGCAGCAGTGTGGAAGGGTTTGATATCTGAGTATAAGAGGTGACTGCTGCTCGTGCAGGAGCAAAAAACAAAGTCATGAAGAACAAATAGATCTTAACAGAGATCCCCTGCCGTGTCTGTGTAGAAGCCCAGGCAAAATGAACATAGACCTTTTTAAAGTACCGATGGCCCCAACAGAAACTGGGAAGTGCCTTATGTATTTCTTTTTTTTTTTTTTTTTTTTTTAATGTTTAGTCACAAAATCTTAACTACTAGAATAACTGTGCAAAAAGGATGCCGTTCACCTTTAGGAGCATGCAAATGACAGATGAGGAAAGCCAATGTCTATTAACATGTAGTACTTAGCAACATATCCCAATAAAATAACCTTGTGCTAGAAGTACCCAGTCACTCATGCAGGATACTTCCAAGGAAAAATGAAAAGATTTCTCTGTGATATACTGCAGCGCAGTCATTCTCTGATCACAACTGGTGACTCGATTGTGCTCAAAGATAGGTGACTCTTTAATTCAGCTGTAGATGGTTCCATTGTTGGCAAATTAAAAATTGCCAGTTGACTCTATCATTCGTCTCAGCCATGTCCTATGGCTGCAATCGCCATACGATCTTAGGCTCTATGCAATGCATCTGCTGTATCTGTTTTTATTCTTCTTTCTGATCCATTTCCAGCCTGTTTAAGCTTTTCCCAAATGAAAGCTATCATCACATTTTACCAATGTTTATGTATTATTTTGGAACACTGATAATTTTTGGTAAATTGAATTGTTATACAGAATATGAAAGTCTGTTCCTGATGAAAAAGATAGTTTGACAAAACCAGCCCACTTTTCTTGAATGATGTTTTGATGAAAGAAATACTAACACTGTTGAAATGTCATTTTTCTTACAGAAATATCCTATTATTACTATTTATTGTAGCAGAAGAGGCCTAAACATATGAATAAGGCGAGGCATGCTGGGAGACATAATATCTTTTATTAGACCAGATGATGCGTCTGGAAAGGAGTCAAAGACTGTTTCTGTTTCCGACCTGAAGCAGGAGCTGCATGCCCCAAAACCTGACTTGTTTACATAATAAAATTTATTGCCATTTCCTCCAAAGCTTGCCTAGATTTTTATTTCACAGTTTGCAATAACTTGCTGCTTTGAATTTTTATTTTTTTTAGCTGAATTAGACGAGAGTAGGCATTTTTAAAAAGCCAAATTCAGAATATGATTTTCAAAATTTGAGGATTTTGTTCCATTTAGAAATATAGCTGAAGTTTTGAAATCTCATTATCCTTCAGAGCAGAGAATCTAAGTCCTGCTCCTTTCACCTCCTTACCTGATTTCTTAGTGGGAGAATCGCTAAGATTGTCTTTGATGTATCTTTACCAGAAACTAGGTCCACACTAATGGTCCAGGCTGTAGATAACAGTATTAGCTCTGTTAATAGAGCTGAGTCAAATAGCACGGAGATGGGATGACTCTGATTATCCTAGAAGGAGTGATCAGAGTGGCCCCAGATGAGCAGTAGGAAAAGCAAAGTGGACAGTTAGGCCATGCAGTCTGTTTTCTCCCAAAGCACCAGGTAAGACTTTTGAACATAGTGACCCAAGTTCATCCATAATGTTGTTCCCCTATCAGTCGTGTCAGTCTGACCCTTTGGTGGAGAGTATGAAGATGGAAGAAAGTTGGAGAAGCTTTAAAAAAAGAACACCTAGCAGGCCTGTTTGTTTAGTTCAGTAATGCTTTCTTAAACTTGCCACTTAATGAGAGAGTTTGCTGCCATGTCGTTGTGTAATAGAGTTGTAATGAGGTAGTGAGATGCTGTGCTTGAAATAGCGAGATGCTGCATGGTAATGAAAGGACGCTTTTGCCATGGTAGGGGACTGTTTATGTAGTGGTGGGATGAGAGAGACCCTATTTGCTTAATGGTAGGGTGCTGCTTGTGTAGTGATACAACTGCTTTGCCAATCAAGGCGATTGCAGAGTGTCGGCAAGATTTGAGAAGCGCCAGCAAGATTGCAGAAACCCCAGCTGCCAAGTGACTTTGTTTTTCTTCTCATTCTTTTCACTGAGCCATGGAGAGAGACAGCCTAACCTTTTGTTCCCGTTGCATTTTTTACATTTTATGTTGTTTTGTAATATGTTTAACAAACTACTGACATCTGGAGTCACAGCAGTCCTTGGCCCTGAAGCACTGTTTCCATTACAACTTAGACCCCCCTCTTTGCCTTTTTATTTGCACAATAATCCAACATCCTAATTCTGCATCCCTCTGTGCAATAGCTTAGTCTCATGAAACCACAATTACTTTATGTTCTGCCCAGTACTCCAGCCCTGTAATTTATTTTTCCATTTGCATAATGGATTGACAATGCCTTACTGTTATCAACTAGTTTTCTGTCTTTTCAAGAACTTAATTTAGAAATTACTGCGATAGGTGAAAACCCCAAAGAAGAGATTTCTATTTTGCCTGTTTTGGTACAGTTGCATCCCATTCCTTAGCCTTGATCCAGCTAAATTTTCTAAGCCTATGTTGTATAGATTGGGAAACCGAGGCACCGAGGAATTAAAAAGTCATAACAGAGTCTACAGCAGAGTCCCTGTCTCTTAGTCGTTGTTCAGATTCTTATCCTTACAGCCATTTCTCCTTTCCCAGGGACATCAGGTCACATTTGAGTTCTGCTTTGATAGGAATGGCAGAATCAGAACATTCTTACATCAGTTCTCCAGAAAATTTAATATCAACCCTTTCTTGTTACATTTTTTGTTATTTTTAAATAATATAAAATATATAGAACTTTTAATTACCATTTTAGAATAACCTCTTCATTTTAGATCTATGTCTTAGGATTTTTAAGTAGCACAAAAATTAGGCTTAAGGAGTAGCAAACTATGAATTTGCACAGGCTAAAGTAATTAAGTCATCACAGACCTAAAGACCAGGATCCTGGAAAGAAATTTGCTGAGGAGTACATGGACTTGCAGAAGTTTAAGCACCTGTATGGGAGAAAAGCTGTGTTCTGGGCACAGCTGGGAAGGCAGGAGAAGGAGCTGTCTGTCAGCAAGCATAAGGCCCCGCTATGTAACATATTCTATGTAGAGTCAGCTCTACATTAACCTGTGCTGGCTGCCAAACTGTGAGGGAAATGACAATGGCTGCCAGGATATGGGTACAGTGCAGGGATTACTGTGTATGTGCACCAGAAAGCTCCTTAGCCAGGAAGGCAAGATCCCCTGTGTGTGTGTGTGTGCTCTGCTCTAACGCATAGCCCCATGCATATCTGCAGATCTGAGATCCAAAGGTCCAGGAAAAAGACTGCTTTTCATGTGTGAAACAGAAGACTTCCTTCATTTCCTTTTGAACCCTCAGAGTGTCAAAACAGGTGATTCAAAGAAGAGGAAAGTGAGTAAAGCAGTTCTGTTAAATAAGATGTTGTGAAATTCTGATTTTTGGGGTTATGTTCTCCTCTTACCTGAAGTGGTGTGTGATACAGAGAAGGATTTGGCCATTAGTATGAAGACACTGAATTAGTCCTACCCATTCATTTCTCTGGAAGCAATAATTCTCTGTACCTTTGACATTGACATAGACTGATGCATGACATCTGCATCCCTTGCAGATAGAGTTAGAGTCAGATTTTAATAATAAATCTGGCATTTTGACTTCCTTCAATTTTAATAGCAGGAGCTTTATGGGACTGGTGAATGCACGCAGGCTTTACAACCCATGTATTCTAAATACAGGTCAGAAATGCAGAGGTTAGACAACGTAATTCTCCCAGATTGGAACTGGAGACAGAGTCAGCAAGAGTAAGCTAGGGCAGATGACAGCAAAGATCAAATATACCTCAAAGTAATGCACTCAGCACATAGGTCATGTATCCAGCTAGTAGCACTGAAGATACAGATCTCTTCAAAAGATAAACCGCTACGTTCCCCCACAAACACAAGTATGAAATCTCACTGTTTCTTTCTTTTCTACCTTTTTTCCCCCTACAGCTGCATTTTGAGAACAGCTCTGAATTCGTTTTAGCCACTTGCAATACATTTCCCCAAATGCATGTATACTTCCAAAATCTCTCACAGCTTTCTAGAGGTAGCTTTCTTTTATGCTAAGTTCATCCTTGCCTCTACTGCTATCAAATATTACTCTTGTGAGCTTTGATATTTATTCACTGTGAACAGGCACAAGTGACTGAAAGAAAAAAAAAATAAAAAAAAAGAAAACCCCAAAGCATTTTCATGTGTTGTGTCAGGAAGCACAAGTGATACTATGCAACTACAACAGTGATGCTGGCAGTTTGACCATGGTCTATTTGAGAAGAATTTTTTTTTTTTTAATCTAGCAGATCAGGACATAATAAGAATCAACTCATAAAATCTAAAATAGCATATGAGATTATCGTAATAGTCCCTCTGGTCCTATAAATTTAATAGAATTTCCTGACCAATGACAAGAACATAATTCAATGCAGCAGGATTCTCCATTTGATCAGTGGAATGGAAAGATGTAAAAAGACATACTGACCCCAATGTCTATGAAACTATGCTCTTCCATGCCTATTCCATAGGAAAACAGGGAGAGTAAAAGAGTGCCTATTTATTTAACTAAATTTTCAAAATAGGTAATAACTTTTGAGTTTTACCATATTTCATTTTTGTTAGTAGAGGAATACCTATATATAGAAACGATACTATGTTTCACTATTTCTTTTATATTGGTTTTTGGGCTTTTACCATACTTTTTCTGTTGGTAAAAGTCACCACATTTTCCCTCCACAATGAAATTCAGGTAAGCAAAGAGCAGTTCATTACTGTTTGGCAGATAAATAGCTGCCCCTTTTTTCAGATGTGCTACAGTTTTATGTATAGAAGTTCACTCCCAAATTGATAGTGACAGAAATTAGACCATAAATGCAGTTGAAAACACTCTTTGCCAACAGAGCAAATATATTGTAGTCTCAGTCCATTTTTGTGCCTATTGGTTGTGATCTGTTCACAGCACAGATTTGCCAGACAAATGTACCCACTCTCACGTCTAATCAGTTGCATGCGCAGAAACAAACAAAAAAACCCTAACACAACAAAAAAAATCAAGGATGGAGTAGTGGTCCTGACTTTTCTAACTAAAGCAACAACTGCAAAGCAAAATTTTCCCTAATAGTGTCATTATAATTTGTAATTATTCTGAAATTACATCTTGTAGTTATTATCTTTGGTTTGAGGTAGCAGTCTCTTCTGGTTTTGTAGGTTGATGAGGTACAAGCATTTTTTCTGAAATAATGACAGATGGCAAACAAATGAGGGATAAACTAACCTGCTAAATAATATGACATGAAATTTAGCATTTAAATTCCCATCTGGAATGCCTTTACACTCAAATAGTCTTTCAGGGTTTGGGTGTGGATTTACTCAAAGTGCTGCACATTTCTGAATCTCTAATGTAATTTCGAGTCCCTGGCAATAGGCTGAGGACTGCACATGGCTGCTCAACTGATATCAAAACCTCAGGGACCACAGAAGGTAGCAATTACATACCCTCACAGGGTGCTTATTGCTTGGGGGTTTTAGACATTGTTATTGCAGAAAGCTGCAAAGCACACTGCTTAACAGCCATTTCCTGAAAGCTATCGGCCCTGATGTTGTTATCATATTCTGATTTCAGTACTCCATGGAATTTTATGACTTACTGTTCCTTTTTCCTTTACTGTAAGCACTTTAGATACACTTTGAAATAGCACAAATCCTGGTTACTCTTCTCATAAATCCATTGCCCTCTATGCTAATCCAATCGACATGTATATTTACATATGCACTTTGCTCCAAATGGCTTAATGGAAATCACAAATAAATAGTCAACACATCAACTGCTGAGTGATTCTGGAATAGACCAATGGTAACATAAAAAAAAATAATCCCACTTTTTAAAGGAAATGCAAGGTATTTATCAATACAGTGATTCAACGTATTATCATCCGACAACCTCTCATTATGACTACTAATATCCAGGGCTTTGTTTCTGTAGATTTCAAACTTTTAAATACTGTTTTATATCTCAAAATTACATTTCTTATGTACATTGCTTTCCTTTTGGTAATGCAATATGTTCAGACTTCTTCCTCCTATTTTTTTCATAACACTGGTAGCATTCCCGAAGCTGTGTGCTAGCATCAGGATCGACTGTTTGGAAAAAAATCCCATTACACTGTATTTAACATGCACACATGCGGCAGGGACACTCAAATGGCCAGAGCACATCTCACTAATGCCTAGCTTAGCCAGATGTTTCTATACTGAAATGACAAAAAGTAAGCATAGTGGACTGAAATCCATTTAGCATTATCCACTAGCAAAACTCCAAAATCCACTAATACTTAGCTTAAAAAAAAGTGTTTAATACCTGATTTGTTTAATTAGGTTGGACTTGGCATTGTGTTTACATTTCAGATTTACTGAGGGAGATATTTGCACAATGTCCAAGGGATTGCTTTTTACATTGTCATATTCTGTACAGAAAAGTAAAAATTATTGAATATCAGCTCAAACATGTCTGTTAAGAACATTGTATCTACATAAAATTATAAACCCACAAAGTTCTTCAGGGTCAATTCTTTTAGCTTTTGAAATGTAATTTAGTAATTGGCTTAATATCTAGGATTTTACCATTAGTATCACATGATCAGTCAGCATTATATATAAATTTTAAAATTATACTCTTAATGGCATGTTTTTGACATAGGTGCACCTCCATTTAAGTATTTTACATACATGTTTTCATCATACTTGGAAATTTTTGAAGGTGTGTGTGACTGCCAGGCTGTCCTTAGTGTTCCTGCAACAATTACTGATGAGAATATTTTCACTGGAGACAGTGATTTGCCCAGGAAAGATAAGAGCACACGTCTGAGAGCCTGCGACCAGACCTCCTGTCTCATACATGATTGTCCCTGAGAACAGACAACAATTTACGTGCATCCTTTGCTTAATTTCAGGACTAGTGAAGGGCATCAGACTTCCAGCTCCTGAGTCTGATATCTGTTTTTCACCAGTTTGAGGCTGTCTCAAATTATTCTGTTTGTATTTTTTTCTTATTTTACCTTCCTTCCCCTCTGCCCCTACCAACTCCTCTCCCTCAGATGCTGTTTCCCACACAGCAGCTGGTGAGGACACAGCTGTATTGTCTTTATGAGGACAGAGAATTCCCCAAGGCCAAATCTTTCCCGCATTGACTATTAAGGCAAAGTCTTATCTTCAGGCTTCCTATAATATGTCTAATTTGTAGATAAATAAATGAACATAATATACTGGTTCTGTCTGCAGAAGAATGTTTTCGTAAAGAACAAATAAAATTGGGATGATAGAGACAGTATACTTGGATACTAATGGAAGACTCATTCCCACTATGGAGCTCAAACAAGTGAGGAATACAGTTCCTACCGCGTGAGGAATCATGGCCGTGTGTTGCATGTGGGGCCAGTGGTCAGCAGCTGCTCTCATTTCTGCAGGGGTTCTGCCATTAGTCAACTGAGAGGGTTCGACAAACCAGTCACTATGGTTGTGACCTGATTTTCAAAGCTGTGAAATGGAGATTTAATACTTGTTCATCTGCCTCACGGGGAAGTTAAAAGATTCCTCCGTTTCCTGGAGTGCTTTAAGATGTAAGGCATGCTACAAAGTATTAATTCTCGTAGGTGGGAACTAATACAATGATCACTTTCGAGAGTCAGCTCCACTAACACTATCAGGTTACTATGCTGGTGCAAAACAACCTTCTGAACAGCCTGCCACAGTTATCTCCGAGACAAACCTCTGCCATAATTTTTTTCTAGAGCACCGATGAAGAATGGCTCCAAGTCCATTCACTGCCAGGTTCAACAGTGTGCTTGAAACCACTCTAACAGACTGCATAATGCCTGCTGAGTTTGAGAGCCCTTGTTTATTGTCATGAGGGATAACTGTGATTTCACGAGCATAATATCAAAGCAGTGCTAACTACTGTGATTTAGAGTCTCATCTAGTTAGATCCACTGACTTCAAGGAAACTGTGTCAAGTTACAGCAGATGAGCTCTCTGCTCTGTTTAATCAGAAACTTTCTGAGAAAATGTTGCTTAGAGGTGAACATCTCTGTATGCAGAGAGACACTAAAAAGCCTATCCAAAACTTCACTGTTTCAGTCCTGTTGCAACAGCATTTAATACATTAAAAGGTAGTGTGGCCATGTCTTTAGGAGAGCAATGGTGTAATGATCATAAAGGATTCTTTTAGAAATTGTTTACAGATTTACTGCGTAACTCAGGTTGCTTTGCGTCAGTGACTGCAAGAAGCAGTGTTTTCTGAAGTGCATATGGTATCCATATGAGATCATACAGCACAAAATACTTTTTTATGTCCCCTGATAAGTTTCTTATTGAAGGCTTGTGACCCATTGGTCTATTTTCCTTTGTTTCATTCTCCTCGTATACACAACTAAGACCTACAGCAGCACACTTTTTAAAAAGCATATGCAGTGAAGATTTTAAAAAGCACTGAAGTATGTAATAGTCTACAAGGGGCTAATTTCCAATGACATCATGACTCAAGAATGGAAAAGCTGTTAAAACAGCTGAGTCTGTGCTCCTAAAGCAATTCTGACTACCTAGAATCATAGAGCAGCATGCAAGGCACATAAATGTTCACATTGGCGTGGGGGTAAGCGTGTCACTCACTGCCTGGCATGAGCTGCAAAACCAGCTAAGACACAGATGAAAAAGGAAGAAAGTCTTCTATGAACAACAGAGCACAGCAGAGAGCTGTCTTAAGACTGCTCCACTGCAGCACAAACAGCTCATTCCTACCCTGCTCCTTGCCTGCACCAGTACTCGCTGCTCCGAGGAGCCACACAGTGTTGAGTTCTGTCACACTCAGAGTACATACATCCCCCTTGTCCCCTATAATTTTATTCAGGCAGTTTCAGACCCTTTTTGTGCAGTATCATTCTCCCCTGCCCAGCTCAGCTGGGGGGCACAATTAACAAAACACCCTACAAACTGAATCAGATTATACGGAAATAAGCCAGGCTAGCCATGCTTTGCATTGTCTCTTGTAGCTGGGATCTCAGTTAAGGACTTGAGGAAGAAAGACTTCTGTAATTTTTTTTTTTTTCCAAGGAAAATGCATTCTTCATCAGAGTTAATTATTTTTCTTTTTTTTTTCTTCCCTGCCCCCAGATTGTCTCATCCATCACTGGAATCAATATGAATGCAAAGATTTTGGTGGATTTGTCGTCATGGAAACCACTTCTCCTCTCTGATATCCCTTACAGGCTTTCCAGACCTTTTCTTGCCTTTAAATTACCATTCTGTCCTACATTCTGAACACACTGTATTTTAATTCCATGTTGTGAACTTCATTTGAAAAGAAACTATACACAATCACAGCAAAACCAACAGCCAAAAGATAAAACATTCCCTGCTGGAAGACTGAAGTAGCTGTCTTGAGTGAATACCAACAATGGTCCCAAAATGGCTGCTTAGGAAAGTAAGGCTAAAAACCCTCTCCCTTGGAGGGCTGTCAGTATGCAAGTTATGACTTCTGTGAGATAGGCTTTATGTTTCTATTTTCTCTCTGGAGCTGCTTTGTTGCCCAGAGAGAAGCTCATTTTGTGATTAAGGCAGTAAGGCATGAAATTAGGATCCAGACCAGTTACAGTTATTCACATAAATAGTTTGCAGAATTTAATCTTTCCTGTCTCTTATCCTATTTCCAGTTGTCAGAAATTGCTAGTCAAGTCACTTAGTTTTTTTCTAATTTGGCTGTATAGAACATGAAGGTAATCCATACAGCTACCTACCAAATATGCTGAGAGGCAGACATACTGCAGAAAACACTAAGACCACATAGAAAGCTATATATAAATATAAACTTGTCATTATTTGTGGTGCATTTATAACCAGCTGTCACATTCAAGTTCCAAGCTCACTGCACATTTTTATTAGGAGGTAATACAAAACTCTTACATTTTTGTGCCAGAAGTTATATTGTAGGAAGTTTTCCTAGAAAGCCCAAGAAGTTTAGGGACACGCGGTTCCTATTTAAAGCTAATGCAATCTGTGCTCTTAACATCATGGATACTTACAAAAACATCTACTCAGTAAGGAACCACCATCTAAGGCAACGTAATGCAACAGAGAAGGAAGAAATAGAATACAAAAAAGTACAGTTTATAGTTGTATGGAGAGTTCAGGAGCTGGCAGGAAGACACAGTGTGACAGGAGTTGTGGATGTGTTGCAGAGTGGCTCTATGAGAACGGGCACGGGTCCACAGAACATTTGTACAAGCAATCTCCTTGTTAGCATAAGGGCCTGATTACAGTGAGCCAGGTGCTGACAAGGAATTTACGAAGGTCATGCTGGCCTGGGAATTTAGTGGAAAACAACTTTGATCAGTAACATGAGGCGGGACTGACCTCTTAAGGAAACAGCCATTAATGAGCTTAGCTTTTGTAATATGTATGAGCTAATTAACGAGCATATAAAGCTTGATGATTGTGTCTCAATAAACGAAGTATGCTGATCACTCATATTGAGCGACTGTGTCTTCCCTCTGCTTGGCGAATGGCATGGCTATCCTTCGCAACATGGATGGAATTTAATTTTCAGTTTCCCTTTGCTTTGTTGTCCTTCTCTGCCCCCCTGCTAGACAGTTGCTTTCACTTAGTGTATTTCGCTATTTTTTGCTATTCATTTACACCACCAACGCTTTTAGTAAAAACGATTTAGTGTCTTTCAAAATGGTGCTATCACAGAATCATGGAATTTTTAGAGTTGGAAGGGACTTCTAGAGATCATCTAGTCCAACTCCCCTGCTGACGCAGGAATGCCTAGAGCACATTACTCAGGACTGCATCCAGGTGGGTCTTGAAAGTCTCCAGAGAAGGGGACTCCACAACCTCCCTGGGCAGCCTGTTCCAGCGCTCTGTCACCCTCACCATAAAGAAGTTTTTTCTTGTGCTTGAATGGAACTTCCTATGTTCCAACTTGTGCCCGTTGCCCCTCGTCCTGTCAGTGGGAACCACTGAAAAGAGTCTGGCTCCATCCTCCTTCAACCCACCCTTTAGATACTTCTAAGCAAGAATAAGGTCTCCCCTCAGCCTTCTCTTCTCCAGGCTAAAGAGTCCCAGCTCTCTCAGCCTTTCCTCATAAGGGAGGTGCTCCAATCCCCCAATCATCTTTGTTGCCCTACGTTGGACTCTCTCCAGTAGTTCCCTGTCCCGCTTCAGCTATATAAAGGCGCTGTATAAAGCATTATGAATGTGAAGAGATCTTATATGCTTACAAAGTCTGCAAGTCATTTCTGAGCCATATACCTGCACTACTCAGCAAAGGAAGTCTGTTTTGAGTCAAACTATTTTTTTTTTAGATCTGGGCAGGTCATTTTGTTTGCTTTTTAAGCACCCTTTACAAATCTAACTAAAGCTTCTAATTGAAACCTTCTGAAAAGAAAAGATCAGAATCAAATACGATGGCTTTACCAGAATTCAATTCCTCTAATCTATGGAAGAAAAAATAATCTGCTTGCCAAATTTTATGCAAAATTTATAAGTAGCTTTATAACGAGCAAAATACTAACAAGCAGATAATCTGTTTAAACCATCTTGCGTCTCAATAGATCTTGTACTCTGCCAGATGTGGTAAGGTCACAGCTAGAGCAGAACTGCTCCTAGGGATGATGAGGAACTCAGGCAGAGGCAAGTGTATCTATTCCAGACAACACCATCTGCCTAAAAGCTAGATCTGTAACAGCTCGTTCAGTGGGAAGCTCAGCAGTTGAATTCCCTCCACTGTTCTCCTAGGAGCTATCTCTAGTGCTGACCTGAACTTGGCCCCTTCCTCAACTGCCACATGACACCATCCCAAACTTACTTTGTACCTTAGCCTGTAAAGAAAGTTCTCTTCCTTGTCTAGAACATATATGAATACAAATTAAAAGGTGCTACTTGATTGGCAGCTAGCTAAGACCCAATATGTTCTGCCAACGGTTGTGGCTGAAAGACTCTGCATTCTTGTTTATAGAGTTCCAAAGTAGTCTCAATTTCCCTGCAAATAAATTCCAACCTGAGTCTTGTAGAAGGTTTGCTGGCAATGTGACTTTGGAGGATGCTTTAGCATTTAGATCATTATCTTTTAAATAGTTGAAATCAGAAGTCTAACTAGGCTGTTAATCCTCTGAATTAATACTTTGGGAGAAAGAAACAAGCTACAATTAGCAAGTCAGCAAGCTGCGAACACTTCTTTTTGATGTATAAAAACATGAGTTTAAAACATCTAAAGTAAGAATTCCTTTTTTTTTTTTTTTATTAAATTAAAGTAGTGAGACATTAGCTTCAAATTCTGCCTTTTCTGTTGTAAGCATTACACTCTTCATGTCCTCCTGTTGAGTATTTTTTGGCTCTTGTTCAATGCTTTTAAACTTATTTATTGAGTCAGTGGTATTTGGTGCTGAAAGTGGGTTTCGGTCTTTCACTCTACAGTGAATATAAAGAGTGAAAAAACAAAATCACCCTACTTGCACTTCTCTGAAATTTATAGAGGATTTTTGCCTAGATTTGACTGTTGATTGACCTGTGAAAGCATGAATCATTGAGAAGTACTGATAAGAAAATAAATTAAAAAAAAAAATCCTAAGGGGGGGGGGGGAGAGATAGCAGCAAATTCAAAAGGATAATTCTCCAAATAGAAGACAAAGTCTGTTACAGTTATTTTTGTATAGGGTTGATTGCAATTTGCATCCTGCTCAACCAGCATCTGCCATCAACAGTGCTCAGTAGTCCTTTTTTTTTTTTTTATTTTGTATTTTGCCTGTGAATGTTGCTTGATGACATTTCCTTCCCGAATCCTTGAACAGTGATCATCCACCCTTCTCCTTAAACCTGAACATACCTTGCTACAAGGTACAGATGATTTGCAGCTTGTATTCCAACCATCACACAGTTATGGCCTCAGTTTGCTTTACCAGGTGTGTCATGTTGACCACTCAGAGTGTGCTTGCATAGAATATTACTGGTAAATTGTATTCCCCTGGGAATGCATTTGGGATGTGGGAGTTCTATGATGCAGAACAGAATCTTGCATTGTCCTCTGTACTGAAAGAAAGACAGCAGATGGGGAGTAAAAGGGAAAAATAAATCCCTCCAAATTACATGCTTTCTTTCTACACATTGCATACCAAGTTAACAGAGAGCAAAGCACTGTTGTAGGACAACCTGCCAAAAGTACCGCTAAATCCTTCATGATGAAGGGGACATTGTTACATGGAAACTGCATTAAGTCACCCATACAACCAAACAAAAATACAGTTTGACTGAAAGTGATGTTTGCATTTTCCATTCAATGTTGACAAGCAGTATCAATCCCATAGTGACTTAAATTGCCAGGAAACTGTCTCATTGCAGGGCAAATGGGGACAGAAAAGCATCATCCTGCCAATAGATCTGCTGTTCCTGTGCAGTTTGTTTTTTGTTTTTTTTAACTCTTCTTGCTTTCATAGAGTAATTAGATACAGATGTTGGTTTTGTTTATCCATTTGCCTTTTAGTCTTGCTCAAAGTATTTTGATGACTGACAAAAGGAAGTTCATATTTTATCAGTTGTTAACCAAAGCGAACCTGTAATTTCTTTCCCCACAACCCCCAACATGAGGTGTAATGTATGGAAGGTTCCTTTGTCCACCTTCACTTGCTCAAAGGCCGAAGAATTCTAGTTAGAGAACAACAGTGAGAACCTCCACAGATTTATCTTGAGAATCATATTACTGGAAATTTATACTGCCTTGAAATTGCCAGTGAGAAAAGAAAACCACGCAGTTGGTATAAGTCAGCAGGTGCTAGATCAGTGCCTAATCTGTAAAATAGAAGGGTATCTTCAAGCCACTTCCAACACTGGCTGCTAAATTAGAGAAACTGAGTTGGATTTAGGCAAATACTGCTCACAAGTCGTTATCAAAAGAGCCTAGTTGTGGAGAGACTGCTGCACTCGATTAAAAGGCAATGAGCAAAAGTCCTGGTACCCAGAACACAGTGCAGAACTAATTGCAATCATTTACAGTCAGGTAATAACTTAACTGTATTTATTTTAAATGGTGGCTAAAAATGTGAACAAACCTGATATCCTACCCATTTAAATGAAGTTTGCTGGTGGGCAAACATTGCTTTATTCAGAAGAAAGAGTAGGAGATAAAAAAAGGCGGGGAGGCAATAAGCAGTATTAGAAAGAATGACTGGTGGTATGACAGCAGGGATTTTGCTAATGTAAGCAGCATGTTATGTCAAAAGAAGATAGCAGAATTCTGTGTGCAAGCCTGCAGTTCAGCTAACTACAAGTGTATGTAGTTGCAAATTCAGTTTAACTATGGTGAGTAAGCTACTAAGCTTCAGGTAGCTGGGTTTTGGAATGGTAAGTAGTAAAGCAAAGAGTTTATGGACAGGAAGACTCAAAAGGACAGAACAAATTACAGCTTGATAGGAAAGGACACCAACGTATAAATTTTCCATTAACATTAATGGGACACTTATGTCTAATTCTGCACACACTGAACCAGTACAGTTGAAGAAAGAAACAGCATTTGTAATTAGGTTTTGCCGGTAGGAATAAAAAAAAAGTAAAATGCTGAAGTAAAAAAAAAGCAAAAAAAGGCAAACAGAATGTTTTTAAACTTCCCTCATGACACAGAAGTAGTGTTTATCCAAAGGGACAGAAGACAAACGTACAGGATTCTTAGTTTAATTAAAGAAAATACTCATTGTCCCAGTCAAGTCTATGGAAAATCTAGTACACAAAACAACTCTAGCAGCTGTTCCAAGAGGTGTTTTAGAAGAATTTATTTTGAGCTGCATTTCAGTTCAATTATGTACTAAAAGTATATACCACTTGTCAACTCTTTTATCAACTCAGCTGCAAACAGGAGTGGTAAAGAAATAATTGAAGAAGAACCAGCATTTTGCCCTAAGCAATGGCTTATATCTGCTAGAACAGAGACACAGATAGCAAGTGGAATAATCACTATTTAATGCAGTTAACCAGCTCTTCCTTGCTGTTCTGGCCCCAGTTAAGGGCAGCACAGAAATGCTGCGAGTAAGTCTCGCAGGTTTCTAATTTGAGCCCTAATTCAGACACAGTTGTGTATCAGGGGTAGAGATGTGCTCGATTGGTGTGTGGAGTTTTTTTTTATTTCCTAGGAATTTTTTGTGCATCTGATACCACTACTCACAGCATATCTGATGTTGCTCTGCTTTGCAGAGATGAAAGCCTGAACTTTAGTTTCTATGCATTCCTGAGGGGGCCTCTCCAAGCTAGCCTATGTACCCCTCCATGCTTCATCAGATTGTTCAGGCACAAGTATTTAAGGAGTGAATAAGGGGTGAATGTGCCAGTTGGTGTTCCCTTTAGTGTCAGTCACTATTGTATGTGACTTTAACTAGTGTTAGCAGCTTAATATGGTTTAGGTTAATGAGCCATTCAGTGAGATCCAGCTTTCCAGTTTGTTGGGCTGATGAATTAATCACCACTACTTAAAGCTCCTTGTTTGCACTGGAAGGCTGCCTGCTCCCAGTACAGGATCTGGAGAGCTGTCTACACTGTGTGTCATTGTGGCTTTAAACTGTATCCCAGAAATAGAATCGTAGATACACGTGAATTACTGATACACACCAGCTCATATCTATCAAACACAACAAAATAATTCTTGTTCATCAAACTAGCTTTCTTTGTAGAAAACTTCTGAAATTGCTGTGCAAGGCTTAGCAGCACAGTTTCAAATTCAGTATAATACTCTTTCCGGTGGGTCTTTTGCTTTATTTTCCCCTGCCTCTCTCTCCTTTATTAATTCCCTCCCTCTTTCTCCTGTTTAATTTCCTTTCCAATGGAAATAAACAAATAAACCCCCTCCCTCAAATACTTCAAATAGATCTGGTTTTGTTCTCCTTTTTTATATGTTCTGAGAAATCAAATACTGGAAAACTTTTAGGTAAGGCACAATAGAGAAATCCCACAGAGGTTAATATGAACCTTGTACATTAAAGGGAAGGAAGGCAGAAAACCATCACAGGGGGTCAAACTTTTGGAAAAGTCTATTAAATTCGCAATAAGATGAAAGATGTGACAAGTTTTCAAGCTGGAGAGAGGAATCTGAGGGGTCAGTAACAGAATTCCAACTGAAACTGAACTTCATCCTTCCCAACAGGTTTCTTCTCTTCCTCCTTCAAATGGTCACTTCTTTCTACCTGCCAGTAACCTTCACAGTAACTGATGATCTTCCAGACAACAAAACAAACCGAGGCAGTGCCAGTCAGCACACGTGCACTCCATAGTCTTATACTGAATGCTTTTTGAGATATCTGGGACATCAGCACATCCCTGTGCTGCAGAAAGGCTAGAGAGCTGCCTCCCCTCAAGCAGGGATCTTTTGCTCAAACACAGAGGGACAGTAAGCTCTAGCTGCAGGCAGGTCAATACATTCACCATGCTCTTTGTTGTCACTGAGAGAAACCTTTTCTTTCAGTAAGCCCATATGTTCGTATGTGATCAAACCAATTCAAATACTGAGGTTCCCTGTTTAGACCTGGCCTACAGCAAAGGCACATGGACCATGGTCACCAGAGGCTTCTTCTCACTGGTCTTGAGCTGGCCTGGATACACCAGAGGTATACTGCAATGGCAACGTTATTCAGAATACTTGCTGCAGTTCCTAGCTTATCCTGTTGTGGAACACACCAATATCTCTAAGAGATGGAACTGAAAAATAACAGTTTATACATGTTGCTTCCAATCACATATGGATTAAGCTGAAACTACCTAGCCTTCACATAGTTTTACCTAAAAGATTTTTTTGTTTGTCTTAGAGCTTCTACTAGAAAGTTTTCTGTATAGCTCTCACCTGTCTCTTTCTGTTGTTATAGAGACAACACTCAACATTCAGAGCGTCAGTGCACAGCAAGGTCCAGCTGCTCCCAAAGAGCTGGGAGCCCACAGGGATAACACAGCCAGCAGGGCAGGGGCTTCACCAGCCAGGACCCAGCCCCACAGTATCTGAGTGAGATGAGCAGGGCAGACCTGGGGATGGCAGCCAGTCAACCAAGAGACAAGATGATCAGGTAAGTTCATGGTGATGAGGCAGGTGTGAGCTCAAGCTAGGAAGTAAGTTTAACAAGTAAAGATCAACAGGTCCATTGCCTGGCATAGGCATGGCTGTGACTGAACTAGGAATTCATACTCCTAACAAGCTACAGCTCCTATACCTAAGCTGAGCTTAAATACAATCATAGGATCATTTAGGTTGGAAAAGACCCTTAAGATCATTGAGTCCAACTGTTAACCTAACACTGCCAAGTCCACCACTAAACCATGTCCCTAAGCACCCTGTCATGGGGCTCCCGGGCCCATGGGCAAAGAACGTAGGTGGAGGCTCCAGGCGAAGCTGGACAGGGCCATTAAGACCTAAAGTGTCTCAGCATAGGCAATAGCATCTCTCTTCTTTCTCTGCATGGCTTAGGAAAAAAGTGCAGTATTACTTAATTTAGATGAAAATTTAAATGCTATAATTTAACGTACAATAAAATTCTAAAAAAACCCCCACCTGTCTAGTTTGGGAACATTGTGTTTGCTGGCTTGACAATTATTTAGAGATAGCGAAAAATGGTATTTTCTTTGGGAGATGAAGGAGGATACACGAAACAGTTGTAATTAAAGGTCTATCTGAGAATCAGCTAAAGGAAAAAGGACGTTTTAAAAATTTATGTCCGAAACTGGTGCTTAAATCCTAATGTCCCTTAAAGACTGTAAACTGTGAAAGGATGGGAGCTATGTTTTATTTTATACTATAGTATATTGTTCAAGTTGCCACAAGATGAACTTTAATTGAGCTGCTAGTGACTCTGGAGTATTTTAAGTTTTAGAGGTATTGTAATACATGCTGAACTTTCTGTGGGGTCAGAGATAACAGAATGGATGCTGCCTGGGGAAAGGCTGTTTCTCATGGCATGAAACAATCATTCTTATGGTTCCTATTTTTGAGTACAATTTTCTCCTCTTCCATAAAAGGTTCTCGTGAACAAATTCAGACTCCGAACAAACCCATGAAATAGAGAGTTACAGAGGGCAGTATTTTGGATTAAGTAACCTATGATCTGTGAGAACAGGCTGCACGTCAACTGGAAGCAGCCATGGCAATTGCATAGGCGGGTTTCATCAGTAAAAATTCTAAAGGTGTTACGTTATTACTCTCATGCCTCTGTGACTCACTTGTGCTTTAGTGGGTTTTTGTGGCTTATTCTGTTTGTTTATTAGTTTCATACCATCTGGGGATCATAAGAATCACATGTGAAACAACTAACCCTAGGAGAAACAATGTATGTATCATGAAAACTCAGTTTTTACTTCACCCAGATCAAAGGGATTTCTCATTTGTATATGCAGCAAAGAGAATGCAAGATCCTACTTCTGACACAAATTAAGGCATTGATCTGACTAAATGTAGGAATCTCCATGTGAAGAATCACCCAGGATCCCTTTATAGTCATTGGAAACTTAGTCTAAGTACTCTAATAGAGTCTCGGAGCCAATTCTTATCATCCTGATTCACGTCTAAAATAGATACAGTGAAAACCTGCCATGAAAAAGACCATTTATTCCTTGCAAAGAAAGCCTCTTTGACTATCTGATATAGAAACATTTATATTGTAAAATTAAGTGCGACAAATCTTACCCAGTCTGGCCAAGATAATTTATTCTTTCAATAAATGAAACAGGTCAATTGTGACTTGACCTAATGGCACAACTGGTGCCAAGTCAAGCTGTGCTCATGGTAGATAACATTATGGGCTGCTGAAGCAATTGTTAGACCAGTACCAAAACAAATAACTCTTTTGCTGCTAAAAAGGGAAGTCACATCAATTGCATGAGGTGAATTTTCAGGTGGGGGCGGGGGGGAAGGTAAGGGAGCATTTGTCTTACAGGAGTTCTTTCCTGAAATGAAAAAAGCCACGGCTGTATGGTCATAAGCAACTGCAAGACATGCTGCACCTAAACTCTGAAGATTTTGCTGCGATGCTAAGGTATGAGAAATGTTAGTTTTCTTAAATGTGCTAAAGAACAAAAGCTCCTGGTTTATTACAGTATTTACAAATCTATTTAATAAATATTTAAAAATATTTACGCTGCGTGAGACACTACCATCCCTCAGAAATCAAAACTCATTCTGACTTTAACCTTACATAGTAAGAAGTGGGGAAGAATGTCTTAGAAATTCATCGGGACTAATGATGATCTACCTGGGCATTTCATGTTGTCCAGCCAAACAACAAGCTGTTACAGTAGAAAGTACATGTTTGTAGTGAAAGGGAAAATATATGTATCAATGTTACAATTTTCTTCAGAAAATGCATTTTGAAAGAGATTAACGCACAGAAACACTTATTATAAGCATATAAGCATTCTCTACTGCAGTCTTTAAATTTTATTGCTGTTTAGCAGGGATTTTATTCTCAAATATTTACCTCCTATCTTCAGATCATTTTTATAAGATTGCTGTAAGCAGAGTAATTGTAACTAGAAATGATAATTATGAGGTAATATTCACTGCAGTGAAAGTATTTGGTTCTAGAAAAACCCTGTTGCTACTCAACTGGGAAAGGACAGTTAGCTCTGCTCCACTATCCAGAGATGCTTGAAAGTAATGTAATGTACAGCATCAAGATGTCATTAGAGTGATCAAGTTTACACAGTAGTAGCAATGTAAGGCCCAATCCCCTGTGGCACCAACTATAAACAAAATAAGTGATGACAGTTACATGCAGAACTGAAGAAAGGGACACAAAGTCAAGGGAAATATACTTTGTTCAACAAGCCTTCCTTACACTTGGTAGTATTTTTCCTTTGGCATCACTAAGCCTCAGCACACTGAGAAGTCAATAAACAAAAATGATCCTCCCCCACAGAGTCTCCAGCTGCCCACAGAAATCTTCACTCATTCTTGAAAGACGACTCCACATACCACTCAAAGGGTGCTGTTGCATGTCAAAATGACGAATCTAGAATAAATGTACGGGAAAGTGTTCTAACTTGGGTGAGTGCTGTCAAACAGTAGGACACAGACAAATCAGCTGTGAAATACAGCAAACATTTCTTGCTGGAGAGCAGTCACACACCCTTTTCAAGCAGTGGAAGTGGCTTCTGAGAGATACTCGCATTGTTCTTTTCACACCATACCAGCAAATCTTTCTGCCTGCTCTGTTGCTCATGTATTCAAGTTCCACAAAATGTGGAACTTTAAAAACTATATATGCATTTCTGTGTGCTCACACACACAATCTCTGTTTTACACACATGCTCAGACGCTGTTTCATATATACACACACAGGTCTAGCCAGGAGCTGTTCTTTCTGCCAGCCTTACTGTAGCTAGAAGGTATTAATTAGCATTGAGCCGGAATGGGCTATTGCTGCTTCTGGCAGCAAGAATGAGAAGATCTGGAAAGCTCAAGGCACAGCCACCACTCTTGTTTGATACACTGTATGTCAGTTAGTGCAAAAATCACTGTAAATTATGGGAGAAAAAGAAAGATTCCTCTTGCCTCTTATTTTCTTAGTATTCCATGTGTTTGACACACCAGTTTGCACCGTGTAATGAGGGGAAGATAAGTTCCTTGCTTGTTTTTCTATCTTTTCTCTTTATTTACTAAGCCAAAAGCTCAGGACATCATCCTAAGGGCACTTTCTGCATAAAGGCTGTTCCCTTGGAATGCCCTACTGAAACACACGTGCAAGTGAGGTTGGCTGTGTTACCCTGAGTTGCTGCCTGTCTCTGGCCCCTTTGGACTGTATTTACCTTACTGGTTCCTTGCAGAACCACTGTCATATATGGTACTCTGCACTAATGTGACCTATACATACTGATGTGAGAATGTAGGTGTTCAAACAGAAAAAACTGCTTTTCCTTTTCCTTTGCTTCAAATATTTGAGTAAGTCACCATGGTTTTGAAGTGGACATAAACCCCAAATCCTCACTCTGTCTTGGACCCACTTCTTCAAAGGTTTCTATGCAAATAAATCCCTATGTCTACATGTAGGGATAGATGCAGTCCCACTCTAACTGTAAGGGTGTAGTGTCCTGGGCTATTTAACTCAATCCAAGGAGGGCCATTAGTTCATTTCTGTCCTTTAGCTTCTGTCTTCTACTTCCCTTCATGGTGTTGAAAACACCTAAAATCCCAGAGCTTCTCTAACATATCAAAGGGAAGCCATAACAACACTGTAATCCCTGGTTGTCTTAAAGAAGGGAATGGGCTTCAGCAGGAAGTGAAGCATCCCAAGCGTCTAAGGCACAGTTTACCTGAGCAAACTAGTAACTGCAACACAGGGACTTTGAGCTACTCACATGAAGGATGGTGTAGAAATTAGTTATTCTATTCACATCACAAATTATATGAGGTTACTTTAGTTTAGAAAATACACTGACAGAATACGATTGGAATGTGATTTTGTTAAGTTTTGTTTAAAGGACTGAGAGCTTTTAATATTTTTCCCACGGCTGAGAGACAAACTTATTTATAAAGCAAAATTTTCCAGTCAGAAAACATGTGCATATATACATGCAGATGCACACAAGCCTGCACACATTGATATGTATTTATACATACATATGCGTACACATTCATGGAAACATTTGCCAGAAGCATCAAAAATGGATTTGATTATGCAAAATTCTGAACATCCGCTGAAATTATTAAGCTTCTGTAACTTCCGTTGTCTTCAAGAGGGGAATAAAGATATTCAGCAGCTGCACGTAGGATGCAGCCCACTGCCACTACTGCATAAAGCCCTAAGAAATGTGCCAATATACAGATCTCACAGTTTCTGCTTAAAGTGGTGAGAAAATCAATTCTAGACCAAAAGGGCTAGAGGCAAAAGGATAAGATGAAATGTGACTGACAGAGAGACAGCATCCAGTAATGCTCAGTCAAGTGAAAAGGCAAAAGAACACAGGAATAGTAAAACCTATCCATTTTTGTTTTAATTGGGAGGGGACTTAACAGGCAGTTTTCGTGCTCTAGGCAGCCCCTGCTAGGCAAAGTCTATAAACGTTAACTCTGTTCTATTCTGAAACAAAACATGCAAAACATATATAGGGCTCTTTATAGCTAACACTGCCATAGAAAAATTGGACTGTGATTTCCTGTGACATTAGGATGAAATGAGGTTGTCAAATCAAGTCAAAATGAAACAGCAGGGAAATACTCTTCTGCTTTCTGACGCTGAGGTAGATTTTTAAGTCAATGTCCTATGCCTTTGCTTCTCACTGCATTTTGTTCTGCATTGCCCTATTGTTTATGGTCTTTAGTATTACAAATACGAACTACCTCTAAAAGTGTGAAAGGCAAGGCTTTTCCCCTCAGTCTACTTCATGCTCTGAAAAGGAATTGAAGTCCCAGAAAGAAGCAGGAATGTAAGATACTGGCATTATAATCTCAGCTGTACAGCTTGCCTTCCACAGCTTCAGTTTACCCATCCGTGAAACACGTTGTCTGCAGCATCCCCTAAGGGCCTATAAGAGATTGGAGGATTTAATACACATTAATGTATTTGGCTAAAATAACTTCACAATTATGAACTATTGTTACTGCAAGAATCAAAGTTGAAGCATTTGAAAATCATGTGAGATGGAATGGGAAATCCCATTTTTTGTAGCTTTTTTCCTTCTCTAGTAATTTCAGCAGTTAGAAGTGACTGAGGAGAAGCAGCACGTGACAAGACCTAATCAATATTAGAAAACATCAAGCTGAAGAAGAAAACAAATATTGACCCACCCTCCTTGGTAGAAAATCTTGTCTTCTGGAGGCACTGTAATCCTTTGCCACACTCTGACCACTGACAGTCATAGTCAAAATATTTTGGTGCTTCCTTCTTTTTCTGGTCTTTTGGCCATTTGATTACATTTTTTTGTGGTGATTTCAGAGGTAACAAGTGCAGAAGACAACCTCTCATTCATTAATTAGGAATTAGGAAATCTTAAGCATTACAGATGCAAGATGGAGAGAGCTGGAAGCAAAGCCAGAACAGCTTAGAAGGCACGCAGCAGAAGAGAAGGCTTTAAATGTAAAGCCTGTTAACTTTTACAGTAGAAGCAGTGGCCCTTTACATGGGAGTTAGCAAAGGAGATGCTTCCCAGGGGTTGATTTCTACAGAAAGCTTCCTGTGTGTAGATTAATTTTAGTGTTCTGAGGAACACCTGATGAGGCCTTCACACCATGCATGTCTTTCAAACCATAATGCCTAATAGGCAGCCAGTGACTTCAGAATAGGAAACCAAAAAATTGAAAGACTTAAAGTTTTGTACAAGAGATTTAATTGCCATGTGACCGTTCACTTATAATCAGCCAAACAGCACCAATCTCCTTGAACAGGTTCCACAGTCTGACCTAGTAGGACACTCTGGTGTGACATGCACAACCCAAAACCATTGAAATGGCACTGAGAGCACTAGTGTTTTTCACATACTCACAAAACACCATGCTGAACTCATGCTAGAGCAAAGCCAAGTTAAATACAGGTTGGTATTGTCAGCGATGCCAGCACTGCCTGGCATGACATTGTCAGTTGTAAGGCTATTGGATGACCTTAACCAGTTTTACAGTTCTCCTTGGTTTTGCAGGTACTCTGCTATAACAGTTTGGTCTACTGTAAAAAGGTGGAGGAGCTAGAGGGAGCTAAGTAAAGCTTGTAAAGGTCCTCATGTAAAAGAAAAACACTCCCCAAAGCCCCAGTTAAACCTATGAGGTTCCTCATGAGGAGGAACTTCTTTACCTCGAGGGTGGCAGAGCACTGGAACAGGCTACCCAGAGAGGTGGTGGAGTCTCCAACTCTGGAGACGTTCAAAACCCACCTAGGCACCATCCTGTGCAACCTGCTCTAGCTGAACCTGCTCTGGCAGGAGGGTTGGACTAGATGATCTCCAGAGGTCCCTTCCAACCCCTGTGATTCTGTGATTCTATGGCCCCTGCTGGGCACCAGAATCTGTGGTGTTCCTGAATAGTGGCTATTGTGAACTCAGAGTTCACGCTTACAGCTGTGGCAGGTCTGCTCATGAGCAGACAAAAATAGGAAAGGCAAGTGTGAATGGGAGAAGACATTTTCTTGTCTGTCCATAGCAAGACAGGACGGTAGACCATATTTGTCTCTGCTGGCAGTTCTTGCTTGCTTTGTCACAGACAGGTACTGCTGTGCTTGTTCATTGGCACTTTGCCCCAGACTCGTGTGCACAGCAGTCATGGAAGCACGGGAGAAGTTGGCAGTGCCAGGGCAAACATTTGCTGTTTATTAATTGTCTGAAACATTAGGGCGCTTAAAGGAAATCCACTAAACATTTTTTAGATCAATAAGTAAGGATGAGTGAAGTTGAAATGTGGAAGGAAAGGAGTTTATATAGGTATAGCAAGATGCCCTTAAAAACGTCATAGTGACATTTTTTTCCAGTAGAGTAATTACTAGAGTGAGGCTCTGAGTCAGTCTCTGGCCATCCCTGTGTCTTGAATCGTGCCCACCTAATTTTCTCCTGCCACCTCAGCTGGATTGGGTAGATGTTACTGTTTCTTCTTAACAGTTCTTATCTAAGATGTCTGTATGAGTGGAGTTATGCAAATATAAGTTATTATTCTCCAAACATTTGTCCTTACAGCAGTAAGCAGAAAGCCACTGTTGGGGTGCAGTTTAATGAGATGTTAATAGAGCGGGTAAATGTAAGCATAAGTGCAGCAGGGGTTGTGCTGAGGAGTTCAGCTGTAAAAATGTGGAGCTGTCTGAACTGAACCAAAAGTTAAAATAAAAAATTTTTGTTCAGTGATGAAGGTGTCATTAAATAGCCATGTTTTCAAATATATGCTTCCTGTGGAGGATAGGGTCCTGCTGTCTGTTCTGCAGTGACAGGATTTCATAGTCCCAGAGAAAAAGGATGGGGTGAACAAAGTCATGATGTGGCTACGAAAGATGGACTGAGGTAGGAGAATAAATTAGAATGTTATACCATCTTTTAAAGCAGCAGCCTGTAACTTCATTTAATACAGAATGAACTGAAAGGCACAGCAATTTGAAAGAGTCAGGAATTACCCTAGTGAAAAAATACAGGACTTGATTGACAAGCTTGGTTCTATACAACTGCTGTACTATTTCGACATCAAACTTTGCAAGCTCCATCAATCCATGGGCAAATTGGGTAACTGTGCATACAGACAGTCATTGTGACACAGTTCACCTACCACTTCCATATCCCTACCCAGTCATAGTGGAAGCTGCAACAGGGAACACCAACTGGGTACAAAAAGCAGGGCATAGATTTCTCTTTGACAGCTGTTTAGGCACATACAGGGGACTTTGGTGATGCTAGCATTGCTGTCGTGTGTGGGACCTGATGGCATCCCGAGACCAGTGCTGCTTTATCTGCTTCAGTCTGACAGTGTAGCACTGATATTCTCATAGCTTCCAAAGGGCTCAAAACAGCCTGGGCAGGGATCTGGGCTCGGTTTCTTATTCAGAGGTAGAAAGCTGTAAATGATTTGAGTGGTCTTCCCAGCCCAGAATCAGACCAGCTCTTGGGATGCCCAGTCCCATACAGCCTCCTGGAACTTTTTAAAACTTTTTTTTTCTTTTTTTAGGGAGATTAAGACTGTAACTGTGAAACATCATAATTCTGCAAGAATTATAGAAAAGGATATTTGCCTGAAGAAAGGAATGGATGTGGGGTAAGAAACCCAGGCTAGACAATGAGCCAGTACTTGTAATAAAAAGGAAATTACTCTAACCTCTTCGTCAAGGTGATAGTATCACCTTTTGTCATGTGGTACAACTAGCTAGGATGCAGCTCAGGATCTGGGCTGGATGACACCTGTACCCTTGAATCCTTTGACTGCAGTGAGGTCACAAGTACCACAGTGTTCCTCCCTCCTACGCCAAGAGACAGTGCTTGCCTTGCCGTCTGTTTCCATGGGCCACCAAACACATTTCCAGAGAGGTCTCACCTGAAGAGAGTGACATGGAGATGTCAGCATTTAATTGTGCTTTCTGTGGAGCAAAGCTCAGTGAGCTCGCGGTGGAGAAGGTGGCAGACACCATGAGGCATAGAAGGGCAGAGAGGTTACTTTTCCTGGGTGGCTGACTTCTTTCCCTCCAGGGCAAATGTCTGTAGTGGTGGGTCTGCATGGGGCACACACAGCTGTAGTCTCAGCAAAGACAAATGTCTGAAAGAGAAAACAAACACAGAATAAAGCTGGATAAAAATGCAACTGACACCACATGAAGCTAATCACCCTCTGCAGCTGTTGCGGCTTGGAAGGCAACCAAATAAAAGGCTTTTAGGAGGTTTTACTTTTGGCATTTTCCTCCTCTAACACTAACCTGCTTCTGAAAGGAGGCCCCCACTTTCTGTCAATCACAAGGAAAAAAATAGGTCTGTGACTGTATGTGCAAAGCAGGTATCTAATTTACATGCAAAATCAATATAATTGCAAATGCAAATTGAATCATTGCTGCTGAAGGTAGCTGAATTTAATCATATGTAAACATACATAAGTGTGTGATTTTGGCAAAATCTATACAATGCCCAGTCTGACCTTTTGAATATATCAAGACACTCTTTGACCTGACTATCCCTTCACTCTATTCACGGCAACCCATGGCAGACCTATATACATATACACACTAATACACACCCTAAATATCCTTAGGTACTTTGCTACCTGGAGTTAGACCAAAGATCCCTCTAATCCAGTGTATATTTAAGACAGATACCTAAAATCAGTTTGGTCTGTCTTGAACTGAAGGTTGTATGAACCCAGTTTGTTCAATGGTCAGCCATTTTTCTCCATGAATTTGGCTAGTCCATTTGTGGATCCATAAGGAGTCCTGCCCAACTTGCTCAGCCTCGCACAGCAGCAAATGCCACTGCAGAGTTATGCGTTGTAGAAATGGTTCTTAGGGTTCTCTGAGCAGAGCACCCACTTTTTTGTCCCATTTGCCACTTTCCAGTCTTCTGACAGTTACTCAGCAACATCATGCAATCTGTAAAGCCACCCTATCTATTCAAGCTGAATGTATTTTACTAACAACTGTTCTATGAACCCTCCAGTGTGAGATAATTCCTTAAACAAGGAATTTCCCTACACGCCCTCTAGGGAAAGGCCTGAGTCTAGGAACCTCAGGAAGTGCCTCTGTAGTGAACAACAATGAACAAGAGGGGTGCTTTATCTTTTCTGTAATGGCTACTTTTACACTTAACCATTAGCCATAGTAGGAATTAGTCACTAGTCACAACCAAGTAAGCAACACTTGTGCTCCATCAAACAGAGAAAACAACTGTCATGCTCTCCACCAGTCAGTGGAATCAGTTTGGGAATAAGCTGTTTTCTCCCAAGGGTCCACATCGACCTCTTTCTCAACTTCAATACTAGGAAGTGTTCATTCTCTTTCTAAAATGGCTCTTCAAACACATTGTGTAAAGTGTAGGTATAGTCAACCATAAAATTTCACAGCAACCCTGATTCCACGTGATAAATCTCCTGAGAGAGTAGAGTTCTTGTCAAAAGATCCAACCATAAACCAGAGTAATGCATTGTGGGAATACCTTTAGACAGGGTCACAGAAAAGTGTTAATTTATATGCTTTAAACTACTTCCGGGTTTTTTTGTTTTGTCTTTAAAATGGGTTGTGCTCGGAAAATTTCTTAGGGTACAAGGTACAGCCCAGGGTTTTTCCTCTACTACAGCACATGGTCTTCACAGTCAAGATACTTTGCAGTGCTACTCCTCTTCCCCTCATTTCCCTAAGACTTCTTGATGTCCCAGCCCAAAGTCAGAAACGCCTGTCGTGGTAAAGTGACAAAGTGGTCTGTGCTGGAACCTGCATGGGACCAGCATGCACACTACTGTACTTTGCTGAGCTTCCTTGAGCCAGTCCTTGCTGCCTGGCCATCCCAGGCAGCACCCACCTGCATGCAGATGCTGTGGCATAACTTGTCCATCTGGCACTGCTCCACCCAGAGAATCTTGGGCAGGGAGGGGCCTTTAACATATGTTGGCAGAGAGGGAAAGAAAGAGGGAATATCCTTCACAAAGCACCAATTCCTCATGGGCTTATTATCACATTACACCCACATGATACCTGCAGTTTTGCATGGATGTGTCCACATTACTGCATAGTTTTATAACTATGTTGTAGAAAACCTTAGAGAGTCCATGGAACAGCTTTCTTCTACTGCTCATTGACCTACTGCTGTGTAACGGCACGGCTCAGAGGAAGGCTGGATGGGCTAGACACATGGGAAAACTACTTTTCGTTCTCAGGGTTGAGGCTGTGGGTCTTGATTGAGACGCAGTTGCAAACTGGGAAATGAACAGGTGTAAGAGTAACGGCCCTGCAGTCAGCTCTGGCAGCACTGCCTCAGTCACATTCCCAGCAAATCCACTGGGGCTCTGCAGGATGCAGACACCAGGCTTCACTGGACAGTTACCAGGGTAATACCTGATAGTATCCATTAGTTCTTTAAAATTCACGCAGCGTCCATGGAGGAGAGCTAGGACTTCACGCTCTTGCGTTACCAGTTGAGCACTCCACTCAGTATTTGACATATAAAAATGAGAGAGAGAGTCTATTTACTACCAAAAAGGAGAGTCTGTTTGCTACCATCAAACATATCTATTGATTGACAAATATATAAATTGAAAAACAAAATTTAATTTAGCTAGAGGAGCACAAGTGCACATTTTCAATGCATGAGAAATACTAGTATAAATCAACCTTAAAACTGAAACCTATTATTACTTGAAAATAACTGTCCAATATCTATTTGATCTACAGTCAAGAAGTAGAAGGAAAATAAATGTGCCTCTGAGAAATAAGGACATTTCCTAATTATTTTCTTGTAAAAGGTATATTTCATTGCTGTGCAAGTAACTTGTTTGATAAAACAAAGAAATGCAATAATTCAGAGTTTGTTTATTTATTTATTTATTTAGGACTTACAAGTAGCATTTTGCAAAAATTATGGTAGGCTTTCGTTTTTCAGGTTACCTGCATAGTCTCTTGAGTTAAACACTTATTAGTATGAAAAACTGTCCAGAAAACATTAAACAATGCTCTGAATACAAATCATTTCATGAATATGTAAATCATGCCTCAATGTGACACTTGGCTTGTCTGAGAAACACTGATAGACTAAAAAAAAATATTAAACTCCATCAAGGATGAGGACAACTTAAAAACTGAATTTTAATGGCTGTATAGTATGTTTCCATTCAGAGTTAAAACAAAATACCCATAACTTGCCATAAACATGGTCAAGGGCAAACAGTTGGGCAAAAAACAATCAACAGCAAGGTGAGGAGCAGATCTAAATGAGGTTAGCACATTCATTTCCAACAGTAAACAAAGAAACCAGTTTTCTGTTTTGTCTCCCACCGTGGTCTTTGAAACATGCCCAGCAGTTGCTGAGGCCTCCAGAACATGCAGTGATTCTGCATGAGACTGCCCAAGTCAGAGCTCTGCTCTCCCAAACTGCTTCTCCTGACCCAGTCAGAAACTCTTCCGCTGGTGCATCTCCACTGCCTTTTGTGAGGAGAGAGTCCAACAAGCTGTTCCTGCACACAGCCACAGGATGTGAGAAGCAGCTTGCATCTAAAGATTGTGCAATTGCATTAACACAGTACAGGGCTGGAGCTAATAAGCCCAATTTTTTGCAAGTCTAATAAGCTTGGATCCGTGCCATGCTAACAGCAGCAACTCACATTCCAATTACATCAGAGAATGTTTGCATCTGCCTCAAAGGCTGTTTAAACATGCCTGCATTGTCAAGCTCTGCCTTAGGTAGTTCAGGGAAGACCTGCTTTGGTTTCCTAAGTATATTCAATGCCAGAGCTTGTACGAGTTTGTAATCAGCACTCAGTCCACTCCTCCGGTCTCTTCCCACCTACCTCTGCCAATTATATTAAAGCAATTTACAAAATACAGGGTAGCAGTAAGGCTGTCGTCACACATACACAATAATCCAATGCCACAGTCAGAGGAAGGAGAGAAATATCATACCAGGTAAGGGGTCAACCAGTCACCTAGATTAGGAGTATCAGTTTGGTCTATTAGTTTGCAAATAATTAGGAGAACAGATTTTTTTTTTTTTTCCTGAAGCTGGACATGGGCACTGCTTCAGACAGATGAATGAATGTATTCTCCCAGGACAAACTGTTGGGAATACAGAGGCAGTCAATGGTTAGACCACTGGATCATAGCCTGACAGTGAGACAAACGGAATTCAGGAAAAAGAAAAAAAAATTTGAACTACACTTTTAATTATTTTTCAGAAATTAATGGACTGGAACCAAGTGAAGTGGCCAGATCTCCCTCAAGCTCAACTTCTCTCACTTATATCCACTTTATTGTCCAATATGATCCCACAGGAAGTGATTTTCAAGGCTCTCACATCCAAGGAATCACTTTGAAAGTATCCAGAATGACATTTACCTAGTCAAGTCTTGTTGAACTCTGAGCCAGATTCTTAACTTGGTCTTGGCAGATTATTTCTGTGCTCAAAGGCATTTGTATCTTTCTCAATTTACCGCTAGATGTGTAATTCACTAATTCTCTTCATTTCATCTTGGGAGTCACTACAGAGACACAGTAAGATGCAGATACATTTGCAAGAATTGACAGGAATGAAGGCCAGATAAGCAATGAAATGTCCTTCCTAGCTCCAAAAGACAGCTGAAACCTGCTCCGCACAGGATGTTCACACATACTTAAACCAGATCATAGTCATGCCTAAAATAGGTTAAAGCAAATTCAGGCTACTTTTACCCCCAAATGAGCATGTCCACGGAAGACCCTAGCCTTGTGTAATCACTATGGAGCTCAAATACAGGAGCAGGAACACTGAGCAACATTAAGCAACCAGGTTGATTTTCCTTATCTGTGGCTACTATGAAGTGAAAATCACTGCAGTCACCACCACCAAACAGCTTCATGGTCTCTCACTGAAGTTTTATCTAGCTGCATCTGCAAGCTCTGCACGTTTGTGAGAACTGGGGACTAAATGACTTTATTTTCTATTCCTTGGCATTTTCTGTAGCTATTTATCTCTGAACACTGGCATCACATTATTGTCTTGATCTGGACTTGTACCAGTGCCTGCAAAAGGCATAGCACAACAAAGAAACAGGCCCAATAAGGTACATACAGCTGGTGTTGGGTTGTTACACTAGGCTGATACACAACTTGCAAACAAACAGTCTCTCCCTAAAGATGTGCCAGTAACACGATAGCGGATGCTGATGGGAAAGGGTGATAGACAATTTTCCTCATCATTGATTTTCCACATTGGTGTTTGGCAAATAGAAACTGGAAATTCAATATACCAATCAAGTCTTTGTGCTGAACGTGTCAATTTAAGCTAGAGTAACACTTCCTTTGAATGAAATCAGAGTCCACCGCCTTTTCACACTCAATATTTTGAGCTTGAATTTCAGACCAAGTCAATGATCTTTTCCCTGGTGCTGTGTGAAGGTGGTTTGGTGCTAAACTGAACACACACAGACGTTCGTGCTTCTCTATCACTCCCTTGGTTTGTTTGGTGTTATTACAAATGCTTTTTGGTGTCTGTTACATTGAGTTAACTTGTATAAAGGACAAATTTTAGATGTTCTAAGCAAAAGATATGAAAAGTTGGTCCCCTTGTCTAAAACAGAAGGGCCTGTACACTGATATTTTAGAGACAGCTTCAGCAGCAAAGAGCTGGAATTTGGAACTGAGATTTATAGCAAGGGATTCTTATTCAAACATAGTCAAATAACTCCATGCAATCAGAACTTATAAACTGCACACCGTGTTTGTTTAGATGGGAGTGAATCCGAATGTTTAGGTGGTGAAATAAAGTCAATGTAACATTTGGACCAGAGGATTGCTAAAAAGAAATGTGCACAGCCTCCTGATACCTTCCATGAGGGACTGCAGCCTCACCTTGGCTCTAGTACCTAAGGGAACTTGAGAGGGAATGAATCCCACCACAGTCATGTAATTTCCTGGACATGTGCCACTGCGTAATGATGCAAAGCCAGGCCAGATAAGTGTATGCCAGTGTGTAGTATACAGCAAGATATCTGAAATCTAT
This sequence comes from Burhinus oedicnemus, assembly GCA_008921705.1. Taxonomy (NCBI): domain Eukaryota; kingdom Metazoa; phylum Chordata; class Aves; order Charadriiformes; family Burhinidae; genus Burhinus; species Burhinus oedicnemus. The sequence continues at coordinate 759,987 of VFFE01007230.1, read as the reverse complement.
ATATAAATGATGTGAGAGAATGGGAATATATTCTTTTTAACCTCAGTATACCTGAATACCTTCCTCACAAAACACCATGAAGTCATTTAAGTGTCACACCCCATTGTGCATCCTTGTTCATTCTGTGAGATATCCAGTGTCATTTCTTTTCTCTTTTTGTCTTGTTTAAAATCTCAGCACAAACAAGACATTGAAAATTAATACAAAAGCAAACATTTTTACTCTCAGCAGGCCTCAGTCACATGGTAATTGTATTTTTAGGGAAAAAATACACAAGGGACTTAAAAGCAAAATTAAATTGGAAATTTTTCCAGTTGATAAGCTAGAGTTTTCCTTTTGTATTCGTTTAAATTTAAGTGGAAAAAAACTTCGTATACATTGTTCTCAGTCTAGGTGACCAGAAAGCTTACACAGATAAAAGCTTATTGCTTTAAAATTACATTGCAAGTATATCTGATATTGCTATTTTTTTTTCAGTACACTTTCTGTTGGTTTAGTCAAGTCATTCTGTATCCTGCTTTTGACCCTGTAAATATTGTGTCTTGAAAAGACATGCGTTTCCTCTCTAAATTATACAGGAGTGAAGAGCATTTTGTTATTATTATTAATTTTTATCAAGGGCTGTATCAGCCTATAAAAATGTTGGCAGGCCATGTATTAACCATGTACCGTGAAGTTACCTATTAATAAAGTGAATAAGGTTATGTGAATATGAAATAAGTCTCTTACATCCTATATAGAGACAAAGCCATCCTTATTTGTGGAAGTTACTGCTGAAGCAGCTGAGATAAGAAGTCAATCTGTGTAGATTGTGGCAAAGTGTAAATAATTAGTACAGCAAAAACTATTTATTTGGAGCTGTGAGCCAAAGGAACATGTGTTGATTTTTTTTTTTTTTTTCATGGGGAGAGTTGCAAAATAAAGACGTAGTGTGGAATAGCTCAAACAGTTATTGGAATCAAAAACATGCTAATTACACCTGTGAGCCAACCTTTCCCTCAAGGCACTAATCCGTACAGCAGTGCAGGTAGGGAAACCAAAGGCAGAAAAAAGGATTCTGGAAAGATAATTGCTGAAGCATAGTAATAGCCAAAAGAAAGCTCCCTCTTTGCGCTGAACCTTATGTATTTCAGACCTAGTCAACTCAGGAGATTTTGCTCCATTATCTACAGTAGCCTGTCATCAGGCAAAATACAGGCTAAATCTGCTATCTGGCAAAAGAAAACTAACCCCGCTGTTTGGAAAGACAGACATCAAGCTTAGGAGGGCTTTTAAGAGTTTGAATCAGCCAAGATGCTCATGCAGTAGTGCAATCTTTTTTGACCTAGTATCAAAGACAAAATACATTTCAAGACCAAATCCAGAGAAGCAGCTTCACCTATCACCAGACCACATGCATTTAGAAGTATAGCAAATTGATTGCCAAGGGATTTGAGGACTAGGGGAGCGCGGGCAACAAAAAGGTACTGCTGGAATAAGCCAGGGGGCATTTTGGTGCTCATCAAATGCATGCCAGACTTGACTGAAGTACTTTGAAACACTTCCAAGTTTCGTCTAGCTTTTTCTTTATAAAAATTGTCTCTTTAAAATGGTTCAACTGGACAAGGCTCTGATCTCATGTTAGCAGTATAAGTCTAATGCTTTCTCCATTCACTTTGGAAGAGTACCTTGGATTTACACTGGCGTAGCATCAAAGCAAGGATGCAGCACATGGTATTGAATGTGGTAGTATTCTATAATAAACAAAGCATTACAGATATTTGTGTAATCCAAAACCTATTCAAGATGTTTTGGTATTGTGTTTCACAGTAAACTGGTAGGTAATTTAAAGCATGAAGACTGGCAACTCAAATCATCCACCACGACTAAAAATATCTCAACAAAAGGCACAGAATTTAATCAAATACTAGATGAGATGTTTATCTGAACTGAGGTACACCTTTCTTATTTGTCCATGCCTAAGACAGTGCACTAGGATAAAAAAGCATGTTACTTATAAAAAAGCATGTTACTTACAAAGCATCTACCAGCGAATTTTTACATAAATTACTTCATTCTACTGCTCCAGCAATTTATTTCTCACATGTAGTACCTGTATAACTGTAAGTATATAGGATTGGCAAGAGAGTGACAACTCTGAGGTTTTGGGTTTGTTTTCTTTTGAATCATATTGCCGTTTGCTATTTGTTGAAGGATGAATCCTGGTTCAGATTCATCTAGGCGATTGAGAAAGAAAAAAAGAATACAATACAGAAATCACTTTGGAAGCATAACCTGAGCAGTCTAAAACCTCCAAGACTGTATTTTTATTCCCTCAGAGTATTGCCATTATAGTGGAAAGTGTACATTCTGTGGATCTATATATGCTGAAGGAATGGCAGGGGAAGGACAAGATACATGCACTTTTTCACTTTAAAACCTTGAAAAACTGCAAATGGGTTATCTGTACCAGTTGGGTAATGCTTAGAAAAACCTTTGCCTTTCTCAAATCCAAAGCGTTGAAGAAATAGTCCATAAAGGTGGCCAAAGATGATAGCTTAGTAATTTCCTAGGGTTATTTTTAGAATGTAAGATGGAGACATTTTACAGAAAAACTCAGAGTTTAGTTTCATTTGCAGCCGTGCTGAGTTGTTATCTAAGGAGAAACAATACCTCATATGTGTAGCTTAGCTCTTCTCCTAATAAAACGGAAAATTAGAGACCTGAAGGCCACCACAGCAGAAAGGTTTGAATTTCATTATTAAATACAAATCCAAGTGCATTAGTAATTTCTTTTGATATGGTTGTTTCAGAATTAAACAAGTATAAAAAGAGAATGGCCTTGTAAAAGGTTTTAATTAAGAAGGCAAAGCATGAAAAAGAATGGAAAGCAAATTTTGCTGAGTTCTCTGAAATCAAGGGATATGATGTACAGACCCTCAACAAAGCGATCAAAGCAAAAATGATCCACTCTTCTGCTGCAGTCTAAGCTGAAGCTAGAAAGCATAAAGCCCTGAAAGAGTATGGGTCACAGGACAAACGAGAAACAGCATTTTAGGTGACTACCCTAGAGAGCTGCTGAGCAGCTACAGCCCTTTAAAGTCTCTGCAAAATTAGAATACAGTGCTCACTGTCATGATACTGAGCAACAAAATGCTAAATTATCTTTAGAAGATAACATATCAAAAGCAGCAATGTAAAGTAGGTAATGCTGGATCTGAATATGATACTGTGGAGCCCTGTGTCCACACCCTTTCTACCTATTTAACAGAAAATTCAACTCCAAAATGCCTCTGGCTCCAGAAAAATTGTCCTCATTTCTCTTTCAAGACCGTAGGCTCAGTTTCTACATATATATATAAAAAACAATAAAAGAACTTAAATTAATGTTTCAGAAAATTATAATTTTGGAAAAATAAAAAAACCCACACCATTTTAAGAGGTACTCGGTGATTGTACTTCTGGTGCTTCTCTTGGATTCAGGGGGAAAAAAAATAATCAATAACTATTTTTCTTTCAGTTACCAACTTTCTTCTTGATATCACTCCTCCAGTGCAAAATACTGAAATACATACCCTTTCTAATAAGCCTGAGTGTACCCACAGCTCCTTGCAAATCCATTAACGTCAGCTTCAGATGTTGAATTGCCAGTGGTACTGTATCTAGTCTTACTAACATCATGTAGATAATTAATCTTCAGGCTAGGAAAGGGCCTACTTCTCCCACACCCCCACGGGGCTATTTTGAGCATAATTTAACAGAATATACATTTAAACCTGCTGTATATTAACTCCTCAACGCTCTACGATCCATTTTGTGAATTCTGACCATCTTCTGGGGGATGATGGATCCCATTTAGAATACAAAGTGATATACTTCATTTGCCATTGTTATAAATTTTTTGGAATTATGATTATTTAGCACATTGAACATACATCTGGGGATGATCAAGTGAGCTACAAAAAATTGCATAAAGAATTTTCTCTGTGCCAGTCTCCTCTCAGTTTTTAAAAAAAAACTTACACCAGTGAATTAAATGAGAGTTTAATCAGTGCCTTCATCTCTACTGATCAATAATTCCTTATAGTGGTATATCCCTTTTTAGTTTATTGATATAAACAAAGGGAACTGACCTCATTTGGTATCTGCCAGCATTTTCTCTGTCAAAGAAGAATTCCTTTTGATGATACCTAGACTATAACAATTCAAACTCAAGGAATTGTTCAACTGTATTGTTCAATTATATTTGTGTACTCACATCTAGTAACTGGTCACAAGTTCAGAGAACTCTTTCAGACACAAAGTTTTGTCAGGATGCAAAAAAATTCCCCCTCCTTTTAGACTGAAAGGAGAAGCACATATGCATATAAACAAAACTGAAAAAACCACAACATCATCCTCTGTCCTCTAGATAAACTGGAGTCAGAGACAACCCAGGCTCTAGAAACTGTTGTTAGAAGTCAATTGCATCTGTTAGCAGCCCTTTTGTTCTGGGGGAAGGTCTCTTTCATTTTAGTTCAAAATAGTCTCTCTTTCATCCAGTATACAGAAAATAAAGAAATTTTGGATATTTGGATTCCCCCTGCCCCCAATATAATTCTTAATTTCTAGTCAGCAAGCTGAAAATTGTACAAAAAAGACATCCATGTGAGTCAGATTTCTGTTTTTGAGGAAAAGTAAATTTTACTTTTGACCTATGATCATTCCCATAATTTCCATCCTAAAAACCTAGTCTTGTGTCTGTGGAATTAGAGCAGACGTGTAGCTTGAAATAAGGATAAGCCTGGACTCAGGAAACCTTTACTCTCTTCCTTGCATTTAATATTTTAGCCAGCTTAGACTGTCTGTACAATGAAGGGAGAGAGGATGCAGTTGTGTTTTATGCACTACAGGTTGCTTTTTTCCTATTTGCAAGTTATATTGCATGATATTTTTAGCTGTAACAGCACTCAAACCAAGAAATACTCCTACTTTTGGAGTTTACTTAATTTTTGTCCTACACTGATGTGTGGAGAAATTACAAGCTTGACATGTGACAGAGTGCAGCTTCCCTGTATTGATTCAGTGCATGCAGAGATGACATAGAAGATGACGAGGTGGCACTGTTGAGGACAAGAGCAATGCATAGACCCATACACCTCTGTCTCTCCACTTCACTGCATAGACACTTTTATGAAGTAAAACAACATTTAAACAACTGAAACAACATTAAGAAATACAGTTTATGTGTTTGATTTCCTCTGTGATATTTTGGAAGGTCTTTCAAACTGTTACCTTCTCAAATAAAATGTGCATCACAGATATCAATGTTTAATATGTATGTAGCACATGCAGTATGGTCTTTTTACTAGTCTGGAAAACTTAGACTGTGATTCTGAGTTAGAAGATATTCAGATAACAACTGTAAGCAGATGAGAAGTCAAATCAGTGGAATCCATACAGCATATATTAAAAAAAACATTTGAAATCACCAGCACGGTGCTTATTTATCCACAGAAATTACTCCAATTTAATCTCTGTGTGTGAATAACAACAAAGAAAAGACCTCATTCCAGCTCTAAATGTGGGCATGTGAAATTGTTACGTTACTAGAGAATGGTATGTTAAGACACAAAGCACTTCGGGATTGTTTATGTGGTGAAATGAACATAAGGGCCATTGTCCTTTCTTTCTGACTTTAGCTGATACGTTTGAATTATTTCTCTGATATTTTGCTGCACTCTTCAAAATCCATTGAAAGGAAGAACGTTGTTGGAATATGCCAGATAATAATAGAATCCTAAGCAACAGCCAGTGAAGGGGGTGCGGGTGGGCAGGAATAGAAAAATCCCATTGTCTAATTATTAAATCTATTCACCAGACTTGGGAAGATGTCAGAATACTTAAAGAACCTTCATCCTAACAGCAGTGCTGTAATTAGGGAGCTGCTATAAGGATTGGAGAGAGAAGATGACAAGATGAGAATCACAGATGTTAGTGGTAAAAAGGTCAATTCAGGCTGCCAAATCCTTTTCCCCACGGTTCCCCAACAGGGCTTCACAACTGCCTAGTTGGGAGCAGTTGCAGAATGGACGGAATTAGGAGAGAGACCTCAGAAAAGGAAATATTTCAGAGAACTTAGATGGAGCTCAGCCTGTTTCAAAGAGAAAGTAAGTAGGAGGCAGAGCATTGCATTAGCTTTCATGTAAGCAGAAATAGTTCTTCAGATAGCAATGAAGTTTCTTCTGCCCTGCCATTGGGGTTTTTCCCAGCAAAGAGATAAATGATGATAAGATTAAGCAATAGCTACCAGTTTATCCGTGATATCTTTGATTAATTCCCAAGCCTTACCAGGCTTCATGGTATAGCATGAGTTTTGCATTTACGGTATAATTCTTAAAGCCCGTCTACTGGAGCTAAGTGATTACATGGGAATCTTGGCTTTCATTAAAGACTTTAAATGGATTTCTAACCATTATAATTGCAATTTTAAAAGTTTGAAAGCATGATCTTTAAAAGTCGGACCCCCAACAAGTCAAATAGGATTTTTTAAATTAGCAGAATCTAATTTCTGGGATGTGCATGTTGAAGAGTGGCTAGCTCAGGATTTTGAAATTCAAATACTGATGCTTTTTGGCTGGATCACCCCATATGAGATGATCTATGTTTTTCCTATGTCTAAATTGAATTTAAATTACACAATAGCAATTACTGAATTTATTTTCATTTTGAAAACAGTTTCACACTTATAAGTCTATTCATGATACTTAAAAAATTAAGTTAAAGCTAAATATAAATCAAAGAACCGTTAATGAGCCCATAGATTATTTGTGATCTCTTACGCAGTATCTCACAGAGTGGCTGAATAGAATGCATGAGATTTTTTCACTTATACAATGTGCCTGCTACAGAGTGTCCTAACACAAACACATATGACCAGTAGAGGACTTCACTGAAGATTCAATTTTGGCTCACAGGTCTGCCAGATTACTGGTGTAACCATGTGCAACCTACTTCTCATTCTTCAGCTTGAAAGTGGAGACCACTGTGTCTCTTTATTACTGTTTGTTTACCTTTAATCACTATATTGTACGTTCTTGGGGAAAAGTACTTTCTTCTGTTGATGTACAGCAGCTTAGATATAGCTGCCATACAAATTACAGAGATATACTTGTATGGGCGTTTGTACACCTGTTATATTTTTTGATACAGAAACTGAATTCAGATCCACACATAATTTTGCCAGAAAGAAAAAAAGAAGCCGGGGGAGAGTGGATAGTGACTGAAGAGGACATTCCTTGAATATTAACCATGATTTTGAATAATGCTTTTACAGTCTTCCAAAATTGTGTTTGCTGTTCCTTAGAGCAAATATTTACAGAAATAATAGTAAGATCTGCTGGGAATAGCACAAAATAGTCTCAGCATGATATTGCAAGAGCAGTAGGAACTTCCTCAAAGCATTTTTGTATGTACCTCCAGCTAAAGACAGATTGTTTACACTGGAAACAGTCTCATTTAGGATTTCAAAGAAAATTGATCATCACAAGGCAATGCAGAAAAAAATACTTGAGCCTCCAATAAGCAGGCAAATGTCTCTATCTGTGTGTATTTAGAAGAGCATCCTATGCTGCGTCATTAGGAAGGGCAGTGCTCAGTGCATAACCCAGGGATGAATCATTTATTATGGCAAGCTGGAGACATCTTGCAATACACACAAACAGAAGATACAGAATTTCCATGTTCCTGACACCCATGGAAACAGGCTCCGTACAACTAGGGCTCTCAGGGATAACAACAAAGAGCAGAAAAAGTACCAATGAGAGCGGAATCAAATGCCAACCACAAAAGCAGCAGTTCTGCAGGTCTGCTGATCATGGGAAAACTTTCAGTGCAGTTTTGCTGGGGAACTATTGTATTTTGGGACTGCAGTGTTTTGGATTCTTGCTGTGGTCCCTTAGCCTGCTCCAGTGTTCGGGAGAAAGCACCATTCACTTTTCTGAACTTCAAGTAGAACATATTTCAAATGCTCTTTGAGGCTTTCATAGAATCATAGAATCACCTAGGTTGGAAGAGACTGTTATGATCATCAAGTCCAACCATAACCTAACACTGCCAAGTCCACCACTAAACCATGTCCCTCAGCATCACATCTACCTGTCTTAAATACCTCCAGGGATGGCAATCCCACCACTTCCCTGAGCAGCCTGTTCCAATGCTTGATAACCCTTTCTGTGAAATTTTTCCTACTATCCAACCTAAACCTCCCCTGACATGAGGGGGAGGTACACGAAAGCTGGTTGGTAGCACATGAGGACAGCTCTTAAAGTATAACAAAGTTAACACAAGGTCCAAGATCTAAGCTCAAAATAGGACTCTTAACAAGTTTGAGGACACTACTCTTCAGTGATTCTTTCAACATCATCCCACTGTTAAAGCCAGAATGCAGACATAAAAGTTTCCAAATTTGGTAATTTTTTTTCAGTCTGCCTGCCTGTTCCCATTCCTACCTTACCTACCAGTTATTCCAGTTAAGAAATTGATCTTTTGTCAGCTTTTCATGTGTGCCCTAAATGAGTTTGGTCCTTACGGTGTTTGAAGTAATTAGGCTGAAAGTATTGCATGCTTTTCTGTGAGCCTCTAAGGGTGAGAGTTGCTGAAACTATCTAGCACAGTACATTTGGCAGAACACATGGTCCACTGCTTAAAGGATGGTATTTTAGTGCAAAGGCTTCAGACAGCAGGCGCAACTCTGCAACTATTAAATACAAGCCCTATAATATGACAGCCAACAAATGAGCGAACTCCTATGCATCTCCCTCAAAGCGGCAAAGAATGCAGGGACCATTGCACACTGATTATGATAATTTACTGAACCAAAATTTTTTCTTTAAGACAATGAATACCGTGAGGTTGACAGTTTCTGACTTCATTTAAAGTTGCAGCTGCTGCTATCGTTACTCTGATTAGTTACCTTGAATTGCTTTGCAAAAGACAATTATCATTACAGCTTCTCTATCACAAGGAGTAAGTGGCTTCTCATGGCAGAACTGAATTAGAAAACAAACTAGAGCATGAAATAAGGGGAAGAGAGCGAATGTGTCAGATACTAGAGAGAAGCTGATCACACCTTCCTGGACTCAAGTATTTTAAATAGGGGCTATCACACTGAAAGGCAGGAAATGGTAGAACAAATGATGCAAGTAACCACTAATAGCTAATCAAGTGAAGTGATCCCGTAGCTGGTAAGAAGGATTTATTTCTGATAAATTACCCTGGTTTTGAACCCCTCCCCCCAAAAAACCCCAACTGTCATGTGCCTGTGGAGCTGCAGTACCACAGGCTGGTGATATATCAGATCCTTGCATATTCTGCCTAGCCAGGAGTTGGGGTATTGTCCATGTTTATTAGCTGATGCCTTTTCACTTGGGTCTTCATGAAGGAAATGGGAGGTGCATGGCAAGAAGGGATACACAGCCTGCAAGGCACAAGACTGTATATGGCAGTAGCTCATCCATTCTTGTGTAGCATTTGTTTCCTCATTGCCTTATCCTTCTTATGTACCATACTTCCCACCAAATCTGCATGCCTGAACCAACTATTCCATTCATTTCTCCTTCCCAGTCCCAGTATTTGACTTAGAGACAAAGAGGAAAGAAAGAGATGCCTGGTTTGGTGAGGTTAGTGTCTGTGGTGGAATAGAGAGAACAATGAGTTAGTTCAGTGGGAAGTGAGACACAGTGAGAAGCTGAGCCATCTAGAGTATCAAGACTCTTAATTCTTGGTGGCAAAGGCATGTTTTCTACTGGTGATATTAAAAAGTCAGAAATGCACATCTGGCCTTTGGACTGTAAGTTCCCATAGGTGGGGACAAAACAGTGTACCCATAATTCTGTGCCTCTCATTTTTCACCTGGGCTCTTCCTTGCTAGGAGTAGGACCACTGCTTTGGTATGATTTTGCAGTTCTTGGCCACCACAATGGCTAGTGACAGCTGTGGTTGTCACAATATGAACTACAATGTGTCTCTTTCCTGCCACAAGCTATGCAAGACCACGAGCGGCCATAAAGCAGGAGTGTAGAAGTAGCACAAAGCCATTTCTTTCATCACTTCTTTTTCATTTTGATGGGCAAGAGATCTAGACCTGGATGGGAACTTCGACTGAAGTGAAAAGAGAACATGAGGACAGAGATTCTGTGAGTGAGCATAAACAAAGATGGCATTGTGGTTTGGGCAGTCATTGTGGATTGTAATTTTACTAGACACACTTGTAAAACTCTCCTGTCTTCTCCTTTTTCCAGACATTGGCAGAGGTTTATTAAGGAAGCAGGAGGACATTATAGCAATCAGGGAGGCATAAGGCTATAACACTGAATGACCTTCTGAGCACTTGAAAAGAAAGAATTGGCAGTTATTTAGGTGTAGAAGGCAAAGTAAACTCAGATGTGGCATGAATATATGAAGAGAGAGGCAAAAATGAAAAAGGTCACTTGTTTTGGTGAAATGTAACAGACTGACTTGTTAATAGGATTAACAAGTGTGATTGGGAACAAGAATAACAGGAGAGGTTTAGGAATTTTATTCTCTAGGCTGGAGACTTGTGACACATATTCAGGTACCTCAGATGACATACTGGAAACATGGAGCATTGCAGCTGTGCAGAAAGAGAACAGGATATAAGAGGAGGTAGCATAAAGAGTTAGAGATGTCATTGGTTTAACAGTTACCTATTCCATGGTTAATTTAAGGTAAATATTATGCAAAATAGAATGTTTTTGGTGTGGAGCTTACCACCACACTGTTGTCATTCCAGATGAGTTGCACATCAAAGACAGCTATCCAATAAAACAAAAAAACCCCAGAAAACTGCCACAACATGTCATGAAATGCTGTAAACTACCAACATCACAAGCTGCTGCTTCACATCCAGTGGCAATCAGAGGGAGAAATAGAGCTCTAGTCTCTGAGTTTTGGCCAACAACGGCTCTTTGTCTGATCTTCCATCTCAGGAGATAAGAATACAAACAACTCATGACTTGTCTTTTACTGTTATAAATACCTGATGCAGAAGTGTTCAGCAAACACCATAAACTTGTTGGTGAAAAATTGCTCAAGTATCTCCCGGACAGGTGATATACATCCAAAAGTCAAGTCCCTTCTACAGTTTATCTTTTCTTTTATTATTTCTCTTATAATTTCTACGACTTTAAATTTCTTTTTGAAATCGCCCAATTCCAGCACAATTTTCCTTCTTCAGCTACAATTCTGATAATTCATATTCCAATAGGGGCAAACACTTTCTCATCAAAGTGCCTCTTCGGTCTTCTTTCAGCCTCTCCAACCCTATATTGACCAAGTTAGTTTTTGACATAGGCATCATCTTTTCCTTGATTAATATTGAGATCTTGTCTTCCACATTGCTGATGATTTCTCCAGCTACTTACTGTCACTCCAGTCATTCAATTGCAACTCAAATGAGTCAATTTAATTCCTGTCTTAACATCTAATTGATACCAAGCTGATGAAATTCTACAATTTGAAGCTAGCCTGCAGCTTTCTGATATCACAAAAAAATCCTTTTCTCAAAATTCCACATCTTGTGCTTCTAACTATATTACTTGGGAATAGACCCATTTCATAATTTCCAGCAGGTTCCACAGCTCAGTCATACCTGTCTCAACCTGCCTTTCTTTTTCTATCTTGCACGGACAATGTTGCTGCATCTCAGTTTGATGTGATTTTGTATTGGGGTTCCAAGGCACCAAATGCACAGTATGAAACGGTCCTCCTCTTCAGTGGCTCACAATTAAAATCAGATGAAGAACAAGCATGGCAAGTAACACAGCAGAGCAATATCAGAGCTTGAAGCAGAATATGACTAACCTAGGTAACTTTTTGGGTGGGGGCTGAGACTATCTTCTCTTTCCCCTTACCTGTCTCTCTATCCAGACTCAACCCCTACACTTTGCTCTAATCTGAGACTCATTATGACTCCTGGTGCTACCTCCTCCTCTCCCTCAGGCCCCTGCTGTTGCCTCCTCACAGTTCATATCCTGATACAAACTTCATGCTGAGAAAGCTCAGTAGCTTTTGCTTCCCCTCCCTTATTCCACCTTTAATATTTGTGTGCCTTATTAGTGAATAATACCTCACCAGCTAGGAACTGTGACCACAGACAATTCTGCATCTCATTTTTCTGTGGATATTATGAAAAAAAGAAAAAGACATTACAAATCTTTTTCAGGTTGCAAAGTCAAGCACTAAACAAAGAGGAAGTGCTGGAATTAAACTTGCCTGCAAAACCTTAATTTGGCCCTTTTGTGCATAAGTATTATGATATAGACTTTAATTACATGAACATAGGCTATTTTTTCCACAGCTAAATGCATAGATTTGCAAATTCTCAAGCAGTTGACTTGATTACAAGTACGCGTAGTATAAAAGTTCAATAGTCTATTGATATTTAGTCAGATTGCAGAAATTCCACATATTCATTGCAGCAGCTGACTATATTAGGGTACTATGCCAAGAGCTGAACAAATGAAATCAGATTACTGCAAATGACAAGGAACAAATAGCCAGAAAAAAAAAAAAAAAAAAA
>VFFE01007230.1:643098-744631 GCA_008921705.1 Burhinus oedicnemus | reverse complement strand
GTCTCTAAGCACCACATCTACACGACTTTTAAACACATCTAGGGATGGTGACTCAACCACCTCCCTGGGCAGCCTGTTCCAATCTTTGATAACTCTTTCAGTGAAAAATTTTTTCCTAATGTCCAGCCTAAACCTCCCCTGGAGCAACTTGAACCCATTTCCTCTTGTCCTATCGCTAGTTACTTGGGAGAAGAGACCAGCTTCCATCTCACTACAACCTCCTTTCAGGTAGTTGTAGAGAGCAATAAGGTCTCCGCTCAACCTTCTCTTCTCCAGACTAAACAATCCCAATGAGGCCATCCACTAATTCCACATGGGAATCAATTAGTTCCCATGGAAAATGACTGACCACTCATGACCTTAAGCCAGAATTACAGACACTGAATTCGTGATCTCCACAGCTCCACACACACAGATTTCAGGATCCCTCTCCTCAGTTTCGAAAATCACAGCAGGTTTTCCTTTCTGTCTTTGCACGTGGCTGATAGTCACAGTTATGGAACCTTACACCTAGCTTTAGGGAAGGCAGGCGATCTCCCAGGTTGCAACCTGCAGCCCAAAGACATCAACTGGCACTGTTCCTTTTATTTTCATAACAGAAGCAGCTCTCTTTAACAAATCAATTCCAAACAGAACAAGCTGTTTGACAATTATCATTTTGAACAAATATTTCCAGCCACACGCAAAACACCGTGGCAAAAAAAGCAAACTTTCAATAAACAGAAAATAGATGATTGTTCTAAAATGACAGCTTTCATGCTGTTTATCCCAAAGGATCCTCAGAGCTTATGTAGTATGAAATAAATTTGCCACTGGTTAAAAATGTAAATTCTTTAAATACATAAAACTCTAATGAAAAGTCTTGTAACATTTCCCTTTTCCTGATTCCCACTTTTCTCTTTTTATCTTCCTAGAAGATGATGTTGATTATAATTACAGTGGAGACTAAAATGTATGCTTGATTTTGTGTTTAAAAAATTATTTGGAAAGTAAAATGGGCTCTTAGTGTATGCATGTGATAGGGCATATGTGTGTGCTTCTACACATGTATGCATATGATATGAATTGTTTCATGGCTTTTAAAGATTTTTCTTTCAATGCACCATGTACATTTCATATTTAAATGCACATAATTTGTGGACAGCACACAAAAGGGTCTGCCTATGGAGATGAGAGAGAAAAGCTGCTTTGAGATTCCATCACCTCTTTAATGCTTTCAAGATGCATAGCAGTGCAAAACACAGGGACCAGCTCTGCCTTCCTAGCGAAGCAATGAGGACTGCAGGATCAGTGCCACAGCCTGTCACTTTCTGCTCACGGTTAGCCGGAGCTTGTGATTGTCACTGCGGGGTCAGCTGTTGTCAGGTCCAAGAATGCTACAACTAATGCTCAGTCTCCACTGCCCTCAAGGCATAGAATGCAAGCTCAGGTCTGAAGGAACACACTGTAGCACAAAACTGAGACTTGCAATGGGACCAGTGTTTGCTAGTTAAGTGGCCTGATTTTAGGTGCCTTTGTTGTGGGATTTTTTGTTTGTTTGGTTGGGTTTTTTTTAAACTAGGATTTCCAATTCAGTGTATTGCTCACAGAAGTGAGGAACTAAAAGTTAAACTAATAGAGAAACTAATAGTTCGCCTGAGCGGGCACTGGGTGAAAAGAAGGCAGTTCGAACCCCTCACGTATCAGTCCTCTGCATCCAAACACAAGACCAACTCCCTACTTTAGTTTACAGAATGTCTAGTTCTGTACAAAGTGAAGGCACAGGTGTGATGTGCTGGATTTATGACATACACCCCACCAAGTCAGACATACACAAGTCCAACAGAGGCAGCATGCAGGCACCTGCACAGCGTGTAGGCAGAAGTCTGGCACAATCAGGACACATCAGCCTCACTTACATCAGACAACAAATATGTGATCCTGCCTGCTGTGGCAATCCTGATGTTACAGTGCTATGACAGACTTTGGTAGGTATCCTAAGATTATGCCTGCATCTACCCCATCATATTATGATGGTCTTTAAATGTGTGACTACTACAATCCCAACTGCATGGATCCTTGGATCGCAGAGCACATGATCTGGGCCCTAGTCCTGTCACTCCTGTTCACTTGCTGTACGGCTCCGCGAATAGTAGTTCACATCTCATTCTTTCTTAAGGAAACAAAAACATCCTTCTGGCATACCAAGCTTCCCTTCTCACGCTTACTCAGGTCACATTCTCTTGGAATGTATCTCAGCAAAGTAACTAAAATGCCTATTAGTCTTTTTTTTATTTTCCTTTTCAGTTCACAGGGACTGAAATAATGGGAACTGCTGTGCTGCTGCCTGGTGAATTGCTGTTTGGCAGACCAGCGCTGCAGACATACTGTGTGACATGGGTGCCATGCAGTGGCCTGAAGAGTTTTGGGCGTCAGATTATTTGAGATGAAGCAATCCAAGCAGGATATGGACTGCATCCAGACTTCTGGAGTAGTTACTGGAAAGAACTCTCCTACGGTCTGTGCCTCAGTCTCCTTTTGAATGGCAGCTCTTAGTTTATAGCAGATGGAATCCCAGGAGGAAACTAGCAAGCACATAATATTGACAATCAGCTCTAGGGACCAGGGCTTGCCCTTATTCTTGAAGCTCAGCTCAGACTGCTAATCTGGCCATGTGTAAGGATGGAAGATTAGACGGAAAGATTTCTTTTGGGATCCTTTTCTAGTGACAAAATTGTAGGTACAGGCAATGACTAGTTAGCTCGTTTATAGTGCAGAAGCTGTAGTCGCACTGAACTCTCAAAGTCAATACAAAGCCCATCTATGTTCTTGTTCCCACCCTTTTTTGTAATTATTCCCAATTCATACAAGCAAAGGCTAATGATGGGAGAAAGTAAGTTATTATCCTTTTCATTTCGTAATTAATGCTTTCTACTATCCTCATCAGTAGGTGTCTATTGTGGAATTTCCTATACTTTGCTTTGTCCCGAGCAGAAAGGTACTAAATCAGATAAATTACTGTTCAGCTCCAGTGTGGACAGCCCTACAGTGATGCATAGCACTGGTTTGAATGCGCAACCAGCAGCTGAACAACATCAGAAATTTTCAATACATTTTGGATGACCATCTGTGCAGAATGTAATGTTGTAAACAGTAGTCTCTGCAGCGAGGCAGCTGAACCAGGGTCCAGACATCCCTTTATTACGGAGGAGCTCAAGCTTTGCTTTTAAGTTATCAACCTAGATCCTTCTCTGCCTCTTTATTTTTCAGCCATATCAGCCTAACAAGAACACTGGTTTTTATAGTGATGTCTTGCAAACATTTTCTGTATTTCCATCTTTTTCTAAAACATTACTGTTTTTTTCAAATCAAATGCACAAGCACCAACATTACAAACAGTGGAAGAGAAGCGTACCATCACCTTCATATAGTTATGAGAGACAGAAGTATAAAAGGATCTCTAACATTCAAATGGGTTTCAATTCAAATTTGAACTGTGCTTTATATGAACTTCAGATATATTTCACCTTTTATAACTTGTTCATGCGTGAACTTTGACTTATTTGGTTGTCTAAACGTGCTCCGAGCATGCAGTTCACGCTGAGTCCAAGACTATAAATCTACCAACCAAACTAAAGCCTCAGTCGGATACTGCCCAAGGAGCATGCTAGGGAAAAAACAAAATGCTTGAAAATGCAAAACCACAGTCGTATTTCATTGCTAGGTATGACTGCATTAATGACAAAGGAATTTGAAACAGTGTAAAGTCATTTGAACCAAACTAGACCTTTTGTTGCCCAGTCCACATTTTTATGTATCCCTTGTGTATTAGAACTGGAGATGTTGAGAAGCTTTTTTTTTTCCCCTAGAAGTGATTTATTAATGTACAGAATAAGAAGGAAAAGTTATTCAGTGGAACAGATATCCCATTCTCCTACTGATACTATCGCATGGATTGAAATTGGTGGTAAATTAACATCAAAAGATCTATTGCAAAGATGATAGCGATTCTAGGAATGTGATTTCCAAAGAGTTTGTTTCAGAGTTGGCTTCTTTGATGCCTCAAAAGGATTAAGGAGTTTGTCATGACTGGAAGTTTTTAATACCTTTCTTCCATCTCGGTTTCCTCATGTCAAAACACGACAGTGCAGCTTTTTGCTCTGTGAGAAAACAGATTAAATTCTGTACATATAGCATCTTTAATAGGTTGGCTCTTCTCTCCTTGGCTACTTATTTTCAAGAACCTTATAGGAATTTAATGTCTTAAGCCCTTTGTTCCTCTATCATATCTGCTTGAACTTTACTAAATACAAAGATTACTGAGCGCACTATGAGAAAATAAGTGTCAAAACATCATAAGATGCATTTCTTTAGGAACCTAAAATGAAAATAAATAAGTTTTCAAGCAATTTTAGATAAGCCCCTGGTTGGAGAACTTGGAAGGATAGACGTTTGCAGGCTGCCTCTGGGCTCAGCTGGGAGCAGCTGATGCAGAGTTTCTCAGGCTCTTTCTCCTCTTCCCACATCTCATTGTTTCTGTGCCAAAATAAAAGAACCAGAAATCTATTTTTATAGTAGGTTGTTCTAGCTAAATACATCCATGATCTTCTGAAGAAGCCAAGCCAGGCTCTATTTTGCAAATACAATTTGCAATTCAGGCAAAGACCAGCAAAGCTGACTCTATTCATCAGCATGCTACTGTCAGCTGCACACAAGATACTTAAGAGGTTTTAAATTGCCTAACTTGCCCCTCCAGTTTCTAATGTGAATCCACAGAAAAGATGCAGAGGGAACTTTGTACCCTGCTGGTACTGCTTGGAAGTCTCTGCATGCTAGATTTGTCCAAGTTATTTCTGTTGGAAGCATCTATAAATAGCTTGCATAACGCCTCAAGTGTGTTATGGAATTATTGGGAGTTTTGCCTGATTAGAAGAAATAAGTAAAAGCTCTGAGAAAGGAGCTCAGGATTTTATAGAGTAATAAAGAACAGTAATTGAAGGGCTATGGATCTAGTAATGTGCTTAAAATTAAGAACATACTCAAGTGTTTTGCTCAGCTGGAGATACTCTGCCTGTGAAATAATGTTGGTCCTTATTTTCCCAATACAAAAATGGCCACAAAATATTTCATCTCACACAGTGTGTGTGTTAGATCAGAACTTCTTGTTACTATCAAATAATTTATTCACCAGTGTTCTCACAAAAGACCTGTTATTCAATGTGTTTGGATTGCCTTCCTTTCCTTTTTATAACCAAGATCTGGAAGCAATTTCTCAGTAGATATCTAGAGGTAAAAAGAAAAGGCAATTGTATGCTAGAGAATAGACTACAGCATTCTTGGAGCAAAAGATACATCAAATTATAGTTTACAGGTTGTGTATACTTCCATGCCTAATGTCTGAACAGGCATATCAAAGGTTTGAATAGCACTATAAGGACAGCTATTCCTTCTTAGCCATTAAACAAAAGATGCGACTAAACACTAGTCAGTACTAGTTTTTGAAGGGCAAGGGGATAATGATAGGGAGCATCCCTTTTGCCATAGGTAAATATATATCCTTTGTAACTAATACAAGCCAGAATGAATGACAGCTTTATTGGAAATTGTTTTCACGTTCAGGTCGTGTGCTAAGGAATGCTCTGTATTTCTTCCAGAGCATGGAAATAGAACAATCATCTTGATCAAGTTAGTTGTGTTCATCCTTCACAATGCTCTTAACGCATTCATTTAAAAAAATATGTTTCCATCTCTTCCCTCTCAGGTAGCTAACAGCATGCTTGCCTTGGAGCAGTTTCATTGTATACTTGCCTGACTACAGCCCAAGGAAAATATTTCCCTTACACTGATTTCAATGTACTTCATGTTAGGCCTTGAGAATCGAAGTGCATTCACCAGTGTGATTTACAAGTGAGGCAAGAAGGGTATGTCCATAGCATCTTAGGCTACCATATATTCATTTCTAGATGTGGATCACTTTATTACAGTAGTAGATAAGTTAGCTTTTCTTCTGGTCTAGCACAAAGCCCTTTATCTCACAGACACATCAAACCTGATGAGATGCTGGCTGAAGTGTTTCACTAAACTGGAATAAATAGCTGACTTTGCATTGCAAAAAGTGTATGTACTGTTCTGTGTACATTGTATTTATACTTAGTGTTTGTTTTCATGGGATTTGCAATAGGACAACAGGTCTTCAAAGCTCAGTTTATTTTTCTTTTGAAGTTGTAGGTGGCTGAGTAGTTATTTGGTGTACATACACTTAGGGCTGCACTCATGGCATGTCTCTGAAAACCTCTTAGAGTTTCTTTTTACCCAAGCACTGAGTTAAAGCTCCTTATATTCCTCCTTTTTTAGCTGTGTCTGATTCAATCATCTGAGTGGTGCTGCAGGACGAGATTTCAATCTGAGATAAAAGGATTAGGTGAATCTCACTCCTTTTCACAAAACCCCATAGCCTTTAATTCTCTTGCTGCAGAGTCTGTGCAACAGTAGAAGCTTTTATCACCTTGGGTAGTGAGCTGCTGTTCTATTTGGGACATAGATTATGTTGAGTTTTGGTACATACTGGAGTAGCTTCAGAATTCAGTGTTTTGCATTCATATACCACAAATCCAAGAAATTTTCTCAGTTGAAAGGTTTTCTGCTAAAACCCACAGACTGTCATTACCTTTTGTAAATGAGGACCCTCAGGAAGACCTGATCTGATGCCCACTAAAGTCACTGAACAATACCTGGGGCCTTCAATAGATATTTGATAAGACCAGCAATGGCAGATGTGTCCTGCAAAGATGGAGAGACATCAGCTCCGTCACACCAATGCAGGAAGATGCTGTACTATGCTACGGATGATGGTAAGCAAAACGCGGGGGGTTTTTTGATATGGACAAAGATGTTCCAAATGATAGTCAATCTAAGCTAATCAAGAGCATCAAGCATCAATGACATCCAAAGAACATGATTTCTAGATTTACTGATCATAGGGGAGTTTTCTGAAGAAACACCAATTGTTTAGCTATGGCCCAATACACATTTTTCTGAATAAATGTGAACAGCTTAACTACCCATTAACATGGCAAGTAAGAACTCTCATACTCTGCGTGACTCGAGGGCACAGTTAAAGAGCTAAAGTGCTAGGAAGCAAAGGGCTCACATTCCCAGCCTTGATAAAGTAGCACTGCCAGCTCCGCCTGGCATCTAAGACTTGCCTACAGAGAACATAGTGCACAACCACCAACCTCACCTGCAGAAGAATTGTTTCTCTCCCATTCGAGGGAACATCATGTTTTCCTGGTATGGTTGCTTAGTTTCAATCTGAACAATGTGTTTATCTACAATGTCTTAAACAACATGCTCAAAACATGTTGTATTGATGTACATACAAAATATTTTATTTCCAGAGCAGTGCATTTTGGCTTTCCTCACTATTAAACTCTGTAGAAAGTCTGTCCAAGGACACTGTACAGAAGTCAGCAGTTTCCTTCAGCCAGACAATCAAGCTGCTTCCAGTCACTTGAGAGCTGAACATCTGTTACTTAGCAACGAGGGAGGCAATTTGGGAGCATACACCACCCTTGCCACTCTTCTTGCAAACCTGTCATAGACCCAGCTACTCTGCACAAGTAATCCTTTCCACAAAGGCAGAAGGCTAATGTAAGAAGATTATACATTTCCAGAAATAAAACTTTACTTCAACACTTCTCTAAACTATAGCTAGGGAATGTTAGTATATAATTTTCTCCACAACCACTGGATACTTAATGCAACAACCCATCAGTCAAAAGCTGTTTCTAGGTCAGAGACACAGCTTGGGTAAAACATTTTAAGTACAAGTGAATTCATCTCTTGGTCAACAGTAGGCCTGCTTGCTTTTACACTTCAGATAGACCACATGGCTGCATGAGATTCTTGTTCTGTTTGAGAAACTGCCAATAATCTCAAAAGCCTTAAGTTAATCATATACACACATTACACAGGATCTCTATGTAAGATACTGATGGATTTAATTTAAGAATTGGCTCACTCTGCATCATTCTTTCCAGATGCAACAGGTTGTGATGATCTTTTGTTAATTTCTGTATTTCCTTTTAGTGCTTTGTTGCTAGTTTCCTTCATCCTTGGTCTTACGTATTTTGAATTGTATCTTTCTCAGTCCTCAACTCATTATTTCTAGCAATGGTTTAGAGTAGGAACTGAAGATCCTACCAACAAAATCATGACTAACTGGTTTTGTTCTCTTGCAAAAGGGCATACCATATTGACTTTGCTGTGTGCAATTTTGACATGTTTTCTTCATGGGAAGAGGCACTGTAGAGGTTAAGTCATTCAGGTGGACTTTTTTGATCATCATATCAGCTATAACTTTTGTTTTATACTTTCTTTTATTCTGGTTTTCATGACAGTTACCAGAGAAACACACAACCAACCCCAGTGACTTATATAGTGTTATTGTTCTTCTGACATTATTACTATGAAGCTATTCTGACTGAAACTTGAGTTAGATGGGTAGGATACTAAATCTAGTGCTCTTTTGGCTCTAAAGGAGTACGAATGCAAAATTATTTCCTGTGTAAGTAATGTGTGTAGGTGACCACATTTGCCACTGGCACCTGAAGACTGCTGCAACACACCTCCCATCATTTTTCCAGCATTCATGGTTACTGTGTCTGGTATTTACATGTGCCTTCCACTGTGTTTCCCAACTGCAACTGAGAAGTATGGTCCTATGTTATATTTCCTCCAAACAGACTTTGGGCCCAGGTGCTTAGAGTACATCTGAGACTTCCTGTCACAGACAAAACAGTACATTTGCAACCCTACTTTTCATGTGTGAATTTAAAACTTGTACTTTATATGTTTAGTATGAGGGAAGAAAAGGTGTCTGTGGTCTACACTCAATTTAGGTGTAGAAATGGACCCCTTTGCAGGGAGGGTGCTTTTATGTTCTACGTTTGCAGTCTAGGCTCAGTTATCTAACTATTTTCAGGATAATGATTACATCTCCTTCCAGCTCTCTCCAGTAAAGACTTCTGCAGTTAAGGGAGCATGGTTTACTAAAGTAACTTTGTGTTAAAAATTCATAGAAGATCCAACACAAACTCCTAAATGCTAGTTGTTCCTATTGTGGTAGCTCAAGATTTAACCTGTAGGTTACAGGGGAGATGGATCAGTAAAACTATGCACTATTCAGAAAGAAGTGCAAATATTAATAAAGAGGCGACAAATATTCTTTAACAAAGGCTGGCTTTGTTACCTCAGTCTTCAGAAATTAATCACTTGAGTTTTCGAAAAGGAGTCTTTCCAACTAAAAAGCTAGTGGTAACGACTGTAGTAAAATGAAAGGAAATGCAGGATTAGAAAATTTTCTCTTAGTTTTTCTGCTGTCACCTTGACTCTTCTTGCATAAATCCTTAAAGCTTGTCTAGCATATAAATGAATCGGGTGGGTGATAGTTCACTATCAGTAATGCTTTGAGTCTTCTAAACACATTATTAATAGTTAATGATTTCTAATTATGGATTCTGTAGCAATTAAATTATTGGCATCTTTTCAAGTGTTAAATTAGGATTTTTGCTTCTCTTCTCCATGCTGACATACATTTGGCATATTGGTAGGTAGCTTGAATACTGCAGTGGCGGCATTTATACATACAGAATGGCTCCTGTAACAGAGCTGGGACATATTGATGAAATGAAAGTATTTGTTGCCAGAAAGTGATCAGTGTTAGTTTTCTGTAAGACTTGCCACAAAGCACGTCATTTATCTGAAGTCAATTGCAATTTAAAGTATCAGTAATTTAAAAAAAAGAATTAAAATATCAATAATTCAAATAGCAAAGAAATCTTATTTGAGAAGGACTTTGAAGAGCTATAAAAGCTCCTTTCTATGATTAGATTGTGAGATGTAGCCACAACCAGATTACTTTACACTCTAAGATTATAAGAGTAATCAAATGTTGGAATAGCTTAGCAAGGGAAGTAATAAACACATTATCACTGAGGCCTTTAAATCAGCCTCACCATCTTTCTAAAGCACGCATTAGAAGTTATTAGACTTACAGCAGCAATCATGGTATGAAATATCTGGTCAGTGGTAGGCAGAGGCCAGATGATGATTGCAACTGTCTTTTTATGGGAAGCTACTGGAAGATTTACTATAAGAAGGGAAGAAACCCCTCAAGTATTGACAGTGAAAACTGCACGTAACTGCTTACACAGCAAAGCAGTACTGACACTGTCCTAGGTAGAGAGACCCAAGATTTCTGCGAACAGCTGTAATTTAAGCACTGACATGAATGAGAAGATGTTAGAGAGCTGCTAGCACTGTGGTCAATATGCTGGCTCAGAACAAGTGAAAAAACAAAATTGCTTGGGGTCATTAGACAAGTGAGCTTTCATTGAACAAGTATCCTTTTACCTAAGCAAGATTTGCGTCTTGCATGTCAGGTAACAAAGGCTAAGCGTTTTTTGATACCACTTCATTTTCAAGAGTTTAGTATGCTAGGACATGAAGCCATCTAACAGGTCCACATGATGAGCTTAAAGGCTTGATTCTCAGGCAGTGTGAATAGACTAAAGGAACTATTGCCTTCAGCAGTAAAATTTGAAGTTACAGGTTGGCATAGCCTTCAGAAAGCAAGCAGAAGTAAACTAAGGATCTAAATTTTACCGTGATGCACAGTTAATCAAGTTTCTTCTGTAGGTTTTCACTAGAGAAGTTTTAGAAAAGGAGAAAAGGTGGCTACAATCTGTTTCCTTATATCGAGAGCAACAGTTCTAATTTGAAGTGTTACAATACAAACAATAAAAAATGCTTAACTATAAAGAATATTTGTGCTCTGGAAAAGCACAGTGTGCTATCTATGATTGCCAGCCTCTCACTGATAAGAACTGCGTGAAATGTTTATCCAAACCCGCAAATAACTAGAAACTTGTAGTAAAGAAAAGAAATCAGGTTAAATGTTTGCTTCTCTCAACTGCTATCAGGCATTCAAGGCCCAGACTTGCATGGTTTTCAGTTTAGACTTCATGCTGCATAACCTCACATTCACTGTGCTGTGTCTCAGCACATTTCCCATTTTATCACATCAAAGTGACAGGACAATTAGACATGAAGAAACCATTTCAACAAAACAAGAAACAAGCCAAAACCTTCCACCTATGTTTAGGCTTCTACTGATATTCAGAAAGATTTTAAAAGGATGGTGTATTTTTCCATAGGTGTACATGGCAAGGATCTAAAAATAGGGTATTTCAATTCCTAATGCCTATAGTTTTCTGCTTTTAACCAGAAATGGTAAACATAGCAGGCCTGTCCTATGTCAGATTTGAACCAATCAGAAAAGTTCCAGTGAGTTCTTAGAGTGCTTGTGACTTCTGGGCTCACTGACCCTGGGGTACTCCAGAGTACACTCAGAAGTCACTCTGGATATAGAGCAGATCTCACTCATTAGTATCAAACCCTGAAGCAGCAATTATTAAGCTTTTATTTTTTTTAAAGAAAAATAAAAGAGAGAAAAACAAGAGTAGGAGATGTTTCAGTCCAGACACCATTAAAGAGAAACAACCCAAGCATACGGACAGGAAATTACTACATTTCCAACCAGCACATATGCATACACACATGGCCATCTGCTTGCACAGGAAGTGCAGCTCAGTCCCCCAACTTTTTTAAAGCCCTAGTCCAAGCAGTGAAAGTCTGCAAACCATTTGCAAATCTAGCCCTCCATGGAAAAGTTCTGTTCTGTTTGTATAGCATTGTGGAACTACCGACCTGTCAGTCTCACTTCTGTGCATGGGAAGATCATGGAACAGATTCTCCCAGAAGCTGTGCTAAGGCACAGGAAGGACAGGGAGGTGATTCAAGACAGCCAGCATGGCTTCACCAAGGGCAAGTCTTGCCTGACCAATCTAGTGGCCTTCTGTGATGGAGTGATTACATCAGTGGACAAGGGAAAAGCTATGGATGTCATCTATCTAGACTTCTGTAAGGCCTTTGACACAGTCCCCCACAACACCCTTCTTGCTAAATTGGAGAGAAGGATCTGATGGATGGTTCAGTGAATAAGGAGTTGGTTGGATGGTCACATCCAGAGGGTAGTGGTGGACAGCTCAATGTCTGGATGGAAATCAGTGATGAGTGGTGTCCCTCAGGGGTCCATATTGGGACTAGTACTGTTCAACATCTTAATCAAAAACATAGACAGTGGGATTGAGTGCGGCCTCAGCAAGTTTGCAGATGACACCAAGCTGAGTGGTGCAGTTGATGCTCCTGAAGGACAGGATGCCATTCTGAGGGACCTCATGAGGTTCAACAAGGCCAAGTGCAAGGTCCTGCACCCAGGTCAGGGCAACCCCCAGTATTAATATAGGCTGGGGGATGAAGGAGGATTGAGAGCAGCCCTGCCAAGAAGGACTTGGGGGTACTGGTGGATGAAAAGCTGGTCATGAGCTGACAATGCACGCTCACAGCCCAGAAGGCCAACCACATCCCGGGCTGCGTCAAAACAAGCGTGGCCAGCAGGATGAGGGAGGTGATTCTTCCCCTCTACTCCACTCTCTTGAGACCCCACCTGGAGTGCCGCATCCAGCTCTGGAGTCCTCAGCACAGGAAAGACATGGACCTGTTGGAGCGGGTCCAGAGGAGGGCCACAAAAACAATCAGAGGGACGGCACACCTCTCCTGTGAAGAAAGGCTGAGAGAGCTGGGGTTGTTCAGCCTGGAGAAGAGAAGTTTCCAGGCAGACCTTATTGTGGCCTGTCAATACTGGAAAGGGGCTTATAAGAAAGATGGGGCCAATCATTTTAGTAGTGCCTGTAGCTGTAGGACAGGGGGTAATGGTTTTAAACTAAAGGAGGCTAGATTCAGACTAGATATAAGGAAGAAATTTTTTATGCTGAGGGTGGTGAAACCCTGGCCCAGGTTGCCCAGAGATGCGGTAGATGCCCCATCCCTGGAAACATTCAAGGTCAGGTTGGACAGGACTCTGAGCAACCTGATCTAGTTGAAGATGTCCCTGCTCATTGCAGGAGTGTTGGACTAGATGGCCTTTAAAGGTCCATTCCAACCCAAACCATTCTGATTCATTGTGCCGAACAGGCTGTTGGATCTATGGCTCTGACTGGACTCTAACATTACAATGCAAATTTAATAGTCATAATAATCTCAGTCCACATGAGCTTAAATTTACACAAAACTTGATAACCTTTTAATGACATCAGGCTGAGGGCAGAGTTTGTAGCTTCACCTGCATTCAGGAGGGCTCTCACTTGCAAACATTTCACAATCCACTGCAGATACAAAATTAAACTTAGCCCAGAAGCACGATCTCACCATTTTGCTTTAAGAACTCTGCTAGATTAAGCAGGAAGATTTTAATGAAATCTCTTAAGCAGATTTTCATGAAGTCAACAGAAACTTCTCACGGAAAGCCTATTCACCCTGCAAATTTCTTTTTAGGAGATTTGTTCATCTGGATTTGAGAGTTATGAAAATACATATATGCATGAGGACAGGTATTGCTAGCAGAGCTAGCAAATCCATCACTTAAAGCAGAAAGTAGCCTCATCTTGATAGGAACCTTGGTTCCTTCCTGCCTTTGTTTGTAATTGCAGCTCAGGGGATGTTTATATATACACTAGAAACCTGTTTAGATGGAGCTGTGGTGGCTTTAAGTTACTTGCACAGGCCCAAGGCTCTGGTATCCTTACTAAGCTGGTACAAGAAGCTAGATAAAAATCTTGGCTAGTATAATACACACCCCAGAACTCACAACTGAGCTACCTCCCCCTTGAGACAAAATCAGTGACAATCCCTACCAGGTTGCAAAAAAACCTTTAAATAAGGCCTTCTGGAGTGAATGTAAGCTGGAGAAGTCACAAAAGAAATCTCGTAAACTAGTAAAATACCATTTTAAGGAACAATTCAGGTTGGACATTAGCATAGACCTGCTTTACTGTTCTGTAAAACCAAGGTTAGTACTTACACTAGAGATGGAGCAGTTTTCCAGCCTAATGGATGTGGCAGATTGTGTCACATTTGTAGACTAGACCTGAGGAGACCAAACTTCAGACAAGTGTTTCTCTTGCATCATTAAGACTTCAACCAGAGCTACCTCCCACAAAGAGCAATGCATACCCTTTAAAATTTTGCATGGCAAGAATGACATGATAATGCAAGCAATCCTCAACTGCTAGTAAGGACTTTCATTACTGCTTCAGGCTGGTAACTTGGTAATGACATTCATGACCATTAGTTTGAGCCATCTATGGTTTATAGCACTTGTAGCTAAATGTACCAAACAATCAGCCAATATAATCAAGCTTCTAATCAGGAAAGTAACCAAAATACCTTGAAATAGACTACAACTACCTGTTACAAATTAATTTTTATTTTATTTTTATTATTGTTTTAATCAGACTACGGTGAGGTACAGTAAAAGATAGAACCTTCTTAATTCCCCAGGGAGGAAGTTGCCAAAGTGAGGGAAGGTATTAATATATTTATGACTAAATGAGGCCAACATTATTTAGTGAATAAAACAGGACGCCTCTGTGGTGTTTAGACAATCAAGGATCCACTGCAAAAAGGCATGCACTGTGTCACTACTGCCTGACAAGAACTTGTATTTGCTACCACCACCATTACCCCCAACTTCCTAGCAGTTACGTGTTTGGGAGAGTATCATAGAAATCAAAAAAGCATCACTGAGATTTGACTCCTTTCAAAGGAGTTTGCCACCAGCCTTTCATTCTTTCCAGGTTAAATATCTCTTCCCCACCTGGGGCAGAAGGGCATACCACATAAATCACAAAGCACATTGCTGCTCTGATTCACAAGACTGCAACGTGCAGATCTTACTCTGTTCTCAGGATTCTGTTCTTAACACATTCACTCGCAAACCTAAATTTGAAATTGAGCCTAACATATCCAGACATCCTAAATGGGTGTAAATGACCTTTTTGTAGAGACTACCACATCAATCCAGATAGCTCCTCTGATATTAAGTCTCAGTGGGAATATTTTCAGAATAGCATGGAAGTCCCGTCTTCAATGACAGCCATTATCCATGCAATGGAGAGAGATACAAGTTGGGGGGTTTGCATGGGGAGAGAGCTCTGTCTGTGTCTTGCATTTTGTATTAATGAGGTTTTGGAAACCTGGAAATGTCTGAGGACTATTTTTCTGCCTATTTAAATGAATGATAAAGAGGCACATGGGGAAAATGAAGGCCCCTTCCTGACACTTATTAAAAGGGTTGAGCTATTTACATGTCATGAGGGAAACATTCATTGATTTCACAGAGATGAGCTGGGTAATGGAATTCAGAGCTTTCAGTTGTAGCCACTAAGTCAACTGCAGATCATTAATGACAAAAAAGAATTATCCTATTGCTCTTTGGCAACGTATGTGAAGCTAGCTTACATCACTAATGCAAATCTCACCATGACCTCATTTTGTATCACCTCTTCAAAAAAAGTCCCAAACTACAGTTTCTAGGATGGTCCCTCTGAGATTTCTACTGGTTTCAAAATCCATGAGGAACAGCAACCCAAATAAAACTATGCCAGGAAGTAGTTTGCTACATGCTAAAACCATCTACAGTAGGGCTCAAGTTCAGGAGAAAAAGTTGTATGACTGAGTCAGCTAATTATGCAATTAAAATTTTGTATAGTGCCTTGACATTCTGTTCTACACATGAAAATTATCCAGCTTGCTATAGCAAGAACATATTTCAGTAGTACTTGCCGGATTTTCTAGCTATCTGTATCTGATATTAGATATATTTTAGGAGAAACTAGTAAGTCTATTTAAATTTTAGCAGTGGCTGCAGCCTCTGAGCAAACATTTCAGTACTCTTTCATACCAAGAGTAAAAGGATGGTGGAAAATAGCTACTTTTCCCCTGCTAAGGTGAAAGAGGTAGGGGGAACTAGTCCAGTCTGTGCAAAAGTGAGCACGGTCACTGTTTTATGAAGGTTAGCCAGAATGTAAAGGGTAGTAGAATCATAACAAATGTGTTCAGCAGAGATCAAGATGTCACTGTGCCTCAAGGAAGGATCAGCTGTACCTGGATAATTTAAAACATATTATCTAAGTTATTCTTACAGTCTTTCAGCAATGAAGATTCTCTACTGGTGTACTTCAGTGCTTCTCTACCCTCCCTAGCATCTTGAAAGGATGCTTGTCTATCTCTCTTAAGAGCACCTACCCTCAATTTATAACTTTTACTGATTTGTGACTCAAGTTCTCCTTGCAGCAACTTAACCCCATTACTTACTGTTCTGTCCTCACATGAGTGCCTTCTCTGCTGAGACATTTTATATGTGAAGCTCATAATGGCAGCATTCTTGGTCCCTGAGCTAAGTTATCCTTTGGCAGATTACTGACTTCTTGCCACTGTGAAAATGGAAAGTTGAGGAGACAGTTAGATTCTGTTGACTTTTAACTGGACTTGAACGCTCAACTTCCATGCTCTCTGCTGAAATTCTCAAACATGTATGAACATGGGACAGAAAAATAGTCAGAGTTGACACGTGCCTTGCTTCCTAGCCCAAAACAACCCATGCAACAAAGTAAGGTTCTAGAAAAGAAATCCTGAAAAAATCAAGATGATAAATTAAATGTTGATTTGTTATCCCTCAAGGTTTGCTGAAAAAAAATGAAACCTAGTTGTCTTTTGCCCAATGTAACACTTGAGATGTCAATGGCTTCTTCATGGGACAGCAAATATGGCAGCTTCTATATTATTTTGCCCTCCTTTTGCTGAGGAATCCAGAGTTTAACAGGCTATCTACTGTTTTATAATGGAAGTGTTAAGATTTATACTGCCAAAGTACTTGAGTTTTGTTAGAGCGACATCCAGTGGCATATAGAGTTTTCTTGCTTGTGGCAACATATTGCAGATAAATCTGTGTACTACCAGCTTTAAAAACATTTCTCTTCACGATCCTGTAGGTAACTTAGACATTAGAAGGAAATGCATCAGCTTAAGTCTTCAGACTGGGTGGCCTGAAGTAGGGTACATAAATTGATTTTTAACATATCTATATAAATGACCTGCTAGCATTGAGAAAATCAGAACACTCCACTTTGTTATGGAATTTGTGGACGCCTGAAACTTCTGAAAAGCATGGATCTAGTACCCAGTTCTGAAAATCCCAGCTTGTTGGCTTCAAAGAACACTTTAAGATAGTCATCTCACAAAAGTCCTAAAGTATGCATTTATGAAATAACTAGATACTTTGCTAGGAACTGCAGAATTGAAACCTGAGAAAACATTATCTCTTTGGCACAGCTTTTTTAATCCAGATGCTCGGACATAAAAGGCATTAGAACCTCAAAAACAGATCCCTGTAGACATCTTTTCCCCATGTCCTGGCAAAAAGGAACCTAACAGGGCAAGTCAGGGGGTAAACTTTAAGGAAGGTTCAATGTCACAGGAAAAAGTGCTGGTGGTTGCAGACCAAGCTAACATTTATCAGTAGAAGGTAGCCACCTAATTTTGAGCAGCAGAGAATGCCCACCTAAATTAATTTTTTACTGGTCAAAAAACCAACATGGAGACACAAAAAAAGTTCAAAGGCATCTCTGCCCTTCTCCACACAGGGCACACTAAAAATAAGAAAGGCTCAAATTTGAGGTTGAAGTCACATGCCAGAAAGGAAGCATTGGACCTACTCGGACATGTTTTGCCATTCCAATGGGAGTGAGTAATGCCTACTTCTTCTGCATGCTTATGTTTAAGATTTAGTCATTGTTTATTTAGCATATATGAACAGACATGCCCGATCTCTCAACCAATTTCAACATTAGAACATAGTTTAAACATCCTTCTGTACAGCAGGATGGCAGAACCATGCTCTGTCCAGGAAGTGTTTTTTTATTTGAAACAAGATTTGCATTGATATGGAGAATATAATTCCATCTGAGTCCAGACCCTCAGTGTAAACTGGCAGTTCAAAGAACAGCATAAAAAGGACAAAAAGAGAGTATCTGGCTCAGTATGCAAAACTGGCAGAGGTGATTCCATGTTCATATTTCAGATATTGCCAACTTTTCTGATCTTTGTAACTAAGTTCTCCCATTACGAAGGGATTAAATCACAGAGAAAACTACATCCTTCCTAAGCTTATGGGAGAAATTTTTCTTCCTAGCTTGGTCTCCAAATGCTTTGGAAAACATTTTTTCCAGGCAGCAAGAGAAACCAAAATGAGTCCTATAGTTCGAACAAGGGGCCAGTTTTAAGGTCATGATAGAAAATGAGATTAAACAAATCCAATTGCACCTTGGCAGCAGCTGGAGACTCAGTCTACCATAGCAGAGGACTGTATGGTGCTACTGAGAGCAAGGTCACCAATGATCTAATTCTTAATGCAATTTCTTTTATAGCAAGGAGAGGAAAAGTGTGCATATGAGATGTGCCCCAGGCCAAACGAGTGTACGTCAGGCAGGAGGAAGGTTGCACATTTTAAGCATCAACTTTTCCAAGGAAGAACCCTGAAAAGTGACAGCATAACAGGCTAATGTATTTCTCTCTTCCTCCCTCCTCCCCCACACTGTTCTTGGCACAACAGGAGGGGAAAAAAATATAGAAAAGGTTATCGGGGGCTGATAGAACTAGTCCCCACTGAGTTAAGGTCTCAGTGCTGACAGTTTTACAGAAGTTAAGTCCTATAGTGCAGTGTTTCCTTTCTCCTAGTAAACATGGCTAACAGAGGAGAGAAACTGGAAAGAGTACTTTAAAAGGCAAAAAAAAAAAGTTATGCTTTTTAACATATTACCAAACAAATTTGTTTCAATGAGTAAGCTCGTTGCTGATAGGTCCTCAGCTAATGTACTACTCCTGACTTACTCACAAGTGTTCACATGTCATGAATAAAATGTATGCCAAGAAGAATGACATTTGATACATAAAATTACTCATGTGACAGGACATCAGTTGCAAACAGATGCTAGCTGTAGACCAGTATCTTCATTCTTACAAAAAAAAATCATAAATCCAATGCAAGCCAAGCTTTTTTGCTAGAATGCTAATGGGCAGACCCTTACACTACTACTCACTTACTAGAAAACACCCTGGCTTTTCAGGACATTCATAAGCTACCTCATGCCTTCAGCATGCAGGCCTAAAAACCCAACCTTTTTATATGAATTGCAAGAGGCCTTGGTATATCCTAGGTGAAGTACTGCACAGCATACAGCAGTTTCACAATTTTCTGCAAATTTTCTTACCGTAGCAGGAAAAGCACAGCTGTGTATACCAGCATCGCACAAGGAATCTGTAGCAGAAACGGGGACGTAATTTAGTTGTCGCTGTATTTTGCATTACATATACAAAAGTATAGACATATTGGAGCCTTTTCTCGTATGATTACAAGAACGTAAACCTTGCCCCTTCTTTATATATGCTTGCTTGTATACAACCAATCCAGTTCGTTTACAAGTGACAGCAGAATTTATATCCAGCCTCCATCAATCTGCAGTAATGCTGTATTGTATAAGCAGAAACTATTTCTGCTAAAACAGGTACAGGATAGTGTCACACAGCCAGTGATTTGTACACTCTCGTTGTCTCCTGCAAGTTTAATGGTGCTAGAGATTCAAATGTACAACATAAACATAGCTTAACATACAGTACAAAATTTGTTTTAAAAGACAAAATTACTGAAGCAATTTTAAACATTTTTCAGAAACAAACGTTGCTCAGACAAATCTAGTTTTGACATGCACCCCAAAAATAACCATGTCAGACTCAGAATTTACATCTACATAAAGAAGGTTAATGAACCAGGCAAATTGTTCTGCACAGGAAAGAAATGCCAAATATTGCTCTTAGCTTTTTCTTGTGAGTCAGTGGCTGCTGTGGGAATGGGGGTACTAAAATAAATAGTACCACATACTTAGTGCAGTTAGAACATTGCAAAATGCCATGAAGCTGTCAGTCTGCATGTCAGAATCAATGTGCAAGCGTGTCAGGAGAAAATCAGGGTAAATTTGGAGCTTTAAATAGTCACCATCTTTTACAGTTGTTTATTAGCAGTAATGGAAGGAAGGCCTCCTTATGATTGCAAATCAGGCTCTTTATTCAGAACTGCACTCTAATTACCTTTTCATGTGAAATTTTTAAGGAATACATATTTATTTATGTCTGAAGAAGAAAAATCCTAGTCAGAGGTGACAAAACAATTCAGATTATTTGAAGATGCTCAGGGCTGCAATCCAAGATTAAACTTGGAAGCATTAACAAGGTTTAGTGGGAGGGGGGGGTTGAGAAAGCAGAATAGTTTTAACTGATATTGACAGAAACTTAAGTTCAGCAATGCAGCTACTTTGAAGAATCACAGAATCCCTAGGGCAAACTCTGAGAGTCCAAGCTCAGTTTTTAGTCAGCTGTTTCAAAGAACTCTCATAAATTGGAGCTGCAGGACCTTGATAGACCACCAAAGTTTCAGTTGCACAGCTACTTGAATAAGAAACTTCCCACTAACTTCTGTGGTCTCAGTTGAAAGTTCAATGCAAATTGTTCCTTGCTTGACATTTTTTTTAGCAATGTCCTGCCCAAAATCAGGGGCCATTTTTCCTCTTAGCTGCTTTTCAGGTCTGTTCACAAAGACTATGTAGAGATACTGAAGGCTTTGCTTTATATGCATACACATGCACATGCAATTAAATACATATCTGCACGTTGTTCCAATTTTCCTTTGCCTGCTGCTTATCAAGTACATCTCATCACCTCACATCTGTATACAAAACTGTGTCTACAGGTACTAATTATACCCTCTTCTAATTTAATAGGAGGTTTGCATCAACTATTAATTGTCTGATTCCCAGACACTCAAGGAAACATCTAGGAACCATAGTCATGGGTGAGGATTGGCTGACAGTGGGGACATTTTAGTTGTGTGCGTGGAAGACCATATGTTCTGCAATGTTCTTCAGAAATATTTGACATGACTCAGACAGAGCAAGAATAACATGAGGACTAAAGTTAAATTTGAATTTGACTTTCAAGGTTCAAGTAGCTAGACCTGAGCAACAGATCCATACATCTAATAAATGTGAAAGAGTGATCTCAGAATGAAACTGGGTTTACTAGGTAAACTGGCTGTTTGGAGGGGTTTTTTGTGTAGTTTTGTTTGTTTGTTTTTAAATGAAACATGGTTCCGCTGATCCATAACAGTTTTCTACAAGTCTTCCCAAAGGTCTGAAGCAACTCTAACTTCTTTTATTATATTTAGGAATATAACAACTTGAAGAAAATCCAAATTAAATGAGTGACCAGATTAAAAGTATTTCTACTTGCATTTTAACAGTGCTGGATGCAGGACAAGAAGGTAGGTCCCTTCTACCTTGGTTGGTACAGCCTAAAATTCACTTGTTTCAACTATCAACAAGAAAGCTGTGGTCCTGCGATGTCAGTGAACTACTGTAGAGATCAACATCCATGGGTATCTACAGATATAGGCAATCTTGAACTCAGAAATTGCTTTGTGGTAAAACTACGTACATGTAGGATGCAATTAATTCCTTCTATTTTATACTCAGTGCAAATACGAGAATTTTTGAGGACTACAAATAATTATGTTGTCTCTACACATAGAGTTTTTAACTAGTTGACAGCAGAGGTTTTGGGGAAATGGAAAAAAAAAAATCTGTGCAGCAGTTAACACTCGTTAGCATTTCCAGTTGACACCTGCATTTTAGGTATGTGCAGACATACAAGCTAGCGATCTCTGGTACCATTCTTTGAAAAGATGCCTTCAGCAAAGGCCAGTAAGGAAGTACCAAATAGCTCATCACTCTCACAGTGTAGCTGCAGAACCTACTTGCAGCTTAGTGCAACGTTTGTCACACCACAAATATTTGCAAACACCTCCTTATTGTGGCTTGAGAAGATAATTATGAGTATTACTCATCAAAATGCAGATGAGGGTTAGTTGTGTTATGTATGACCATCTCTCAGACACAGAAAAGAGCATAAATGGCTGAGAGTGATCACACTGGTAATATTTCCTCATATACTTTCAAAAAGCCACATCACTGCCTATTTTCTGGTAAGTTGATTCCTTGCTTGATATCTGTCTGTTCAATGCAAAGTATGACAGTTTGTCTTCTCTATTTCACATGGACATTACAATTTAATTCTGCTCCAAAGAAAATGGCATGAAAGATTTTTTTCCTTGAGAACACTACAGCTGTTTAAGATAATAATTTGAATATGGTAGCAATGCTTCTTAATCACTGAGAAAAAAAAATATTACTGTGCACATCTACCATCTCTTTTCCACAGGCTATGTTGTGGGGTGTCATTTTTCCTTATACCACACATTATGTCACATTATTTTAAAAATCTGTACCATTGTAGTCTCACTGACAACTCTTAACACCACAATGGCAGCCTCAGCACAAACCTTTGGGGATATTTAATAAAAAAGAAATTTTCTTATAGATTCTTTGTAAAGACTATAAATGCATTCTTCACATGACAGAGTCTAAGGAAACCTCTCTTGACTCCATGCCCCTTCATTTAATTGCTGAGCTATGGGGACAAAGTGATTAGGTGGCACATACTACCACCTAATGATACAGAAACAAAGTCTTTTGACAAAAAGAATTAGAACTGCATCAAAACAGGGTGCAACTGCAGAAAGGACTTGCAAATCTAATTATCTGAAATGGTGCATGTCAAGTACCTGTAAAGAACTAGGAAAAGCTGATGATAGAATTGACCTCTACTTGCCTGCTGCAAACAGTTGGGTATGCAGGTGGTTTTTCATCAGGTTTAGACCGATTCTAACCAAAAGGTGTCCCCAGTGAACCACAGAAGTGCTGTTAAAGGTATGCTTCTGGAGCATCTGACAGCCAAGGAGGCTGCTGTTTTATGGTACCTCAACTGTCCACCCCCACCAAAAAAGGAAACCTTTCCCTGGGGACTCCTCTATATCATTGCATAGCACAGTGAAGAGGCTGCTAACAGCATAAGCTATTTTCCCCAATTTCAGTTCTGAAATGGAAGTTTCAGCGGGGGAAATCCAATTTTTAAGTCAGAAGTTTCATTCATTATTTCCATCTTAATAGGAAGAAACAGTCTCTCTGTTTCAGCTAATTGTGTGTAAATGAAGAATGGTAGCTGCTGCAGGAGAGCAGCACTACACAAAGAGCACTAGCTTCACTGGGTTTAAGCATTCCTCAGACAGTTCTATTAGTCCATGAATGTACCACAGTAATTTTTACTCAGTAACCAATCCAGAGATGCTGTATCAAATCTACTGCCCTAAATGCTGTATCTTCACTCCATCCTACCCGCCTATTATTTCCCAAAACAGAAGTAACAATGCAGTTTCAAATGCAGAACTGTCTATTATAACATTTGATATTTTCATACAAACACCTAAAACCCTACAAAAGTACAGGTAAATTAAACTCCTTCAGCTGACTAGATAAAAGCTTGTCTTTACCCTACCTTGATGTACCAACTCAAAGGACATCTAGGCCCATACAGGCTAATGATGTACAATAGAATAGGACTATGCCAGAATAGGTGTTAGAGTTCCCAACAAGAACATACAAGATTTTGAGAACATTTGCTGAAAAAATCCTTTAACTCTAAAGAGCTTTAACCAGCCCACTTGAATGATCTAAATAATTTAGATTTTTTTTAACTAGCAACAGCACTCTAGTATATGGAGCAGGCTTACAATTTGAACCACGCATGGGTGGGATAGCTAATACAGGAGCTCGTGAAGGTTTAGTTTGGCAAGGGTGGGAACACCTGAGGAGCAACCTGCACATTCTGTTAGCCAAATCCTGCAACAGTTTTACCAATTCAGATCACTGACACACAAAGGCCTCTAATACAATCCAGAAATACATGAAAAACTACAGACTAATTCCAGAAGTTACAATGCTGGAAAACTGGTTGAGACAAAACTCTGTTGTCCACCCCACGCATCACAATCCATCCCTGTTGTGTGCTTGAGGAAGGTAGAATAGACCACAGTCACTGCGTTCCCAGTCCCAGCTCCCACAGACAAAAGCTGTATAGCACCCAGCAACCATTCATAGCAGCATTTCCCTAAGACTTCTCCCTCCCTTCTCTTGTATCACTTTCCTGTCCTTCCTTAATCATGGTTGCCATGTGCTATCAATTACTTTTAATTAATCCAATCAGCTGATAGCCTCTAACACCACCACTTCCTCCTCCTTTTACTGCAGAAGCAGAGACTGTACTCTGAATTGTATTGAAGAGGAAGCACAGGTGTACGGAAGGGGAAGGAGAACAGCAGTAGCTGCAGAAGCAGTAGGTCCTAAAGCTTAGGGAGGAAGAGGAGAAGTCTGTGCTCCAAGAACCCAAGTTTTCATGAAGCCTGAGGCCAAAGCTTGGCAAAGAAGCAGAGACTTTTAAACATAACCTGGGCTAGTTTTCTGGAAAGAATTTCTAAAAATGAGCAGTAAAAGTCAAAAACCGATTTAAATGTAACTTGTAATATGTCATGCTTTCATCCCTACAGACAACACAAAGAGATTAGTTGTCCTTTGCTTATCTTAATAGCCTATTCTTCTCTTGATTTCTGCTTACTGACCTGGTACTGCATTATTTGGCTTGTAATTTTTGCCTGCATCTCAACAAAGACAACAAAACTGATTTCACTGGAAAAGGAGGAAAAAAAAAAAACCAAAACACCAGAACTAAGCAACCTGATGAAGCCCAAAATAATTCCTGGGCAGGTTTCTGTTGAAGTTTATACATCTGTTCTTCCGGATTAATTTGGGAGCAAGCTAAGAGTAGGGCTCGATTAGAAAGAACCAGTGTTTTGACATGCTTACCTAAACAGAGCTCAATGCAAGGTGGTGCTCTGCAGCAGCTGCTGATCCACTGCTCAGGCAGCTGAACTTGCTGCTGCTGACGAGCCCAGTTGTGCTGATTCACAGATGGAAGGATGTAAACACAAAATCAACCCTTACATCTCCTGTCACATCTGAATAAACCACATAATACCTTTTCCAAATGCATAAGGCTTGTGAAGGTACAAGTGGTACGATGTCTTGACTGTGTCTGTTTACCATGCTTTTTGTTGTCTTGATCAGTTCTACCTCTCACTTGTGCATGTGGGTGTCAGGGCTTCCTGATGCCAGTGCTGATCAGAGCACAGCTAAATTCCACGTCACTGGCTACACCCAAACTTAGAATTGGCCCTGGAGGTGTCCGCCTGAATAGTTGTAGTTTGCTCTTTTGAGCATGGCATGCCTTGATTGCAGTTTTTAGCCCTTTGGGAAGAAGAGAGGAATGATTCATCTGTGTATAGTGTGATAAGTAAGTGGGTATTTTTGTTTAAATATAAAGAGATCAGCCAGAGCTCTGTGTTTCTGTTAAGATGTATTACAATAACATTTAAGAAAAGGTGCTGTGCCTCTTATATAGTACTGTAGTAAGTGCTGGGAATGGATAGTGGAGTTGGCTGACTGACTATATTAGCAGCAAGCTGATAGAAATAGAAAGCATATCCCGATATTTTGTCAGGAACAATTTATAGCAAGGAACTCTTGACTATCCTTATGCTTCTCTTCTTGTTTAACTGAAATACCACAGTAGCAAGGACCCTCTGCTTTT
The DNA here is from genome assembly GCA_008921705.1 of Burhinus oedicnemus. Taxonomy (NCBI): domain Eukaryota; kingdom Metazoa; phylum Chordata; class Aves; order Charadriiformes; family Burhinidae; genus Burhinus; species Burhinus oedicnemus. The sequence goes on along the minus strand of VFFE01007230.1, from coordinate 719,044 downwards.
AAAAGCCATGGACCTCAGCACAATATAGAAGGACCCTCTCCATCAACTGACAGTAAGATCTTGTGAGAAAGAGGGGCCTGATTGAGGCTTCTAGCATGTGTTGCAATAGCACTAGAGACAATTGCTGGCAAGACGTTTCTAGGAAGATGCAAAGATTTTTGTTCCTTCCACTTATGATGATGTGTGATACTTGGGCTTCTGATTTGGCAGTACCAACTATATAGCTCAAGGCTATTCTGTTTGCAGGGTGAGCAAACACAGGTGATGATCAAGGTGACTGAGGAGGGCAGATGCAGAAAATTAACTTGAAAGCCCAAGAGCAGCCTTCTGCAATGAATGTGAGCATGGCTAGCCAGCAAGGAGGTGGATGTGACTAGAATTCAGAACAACTTGAGGGAGTGCAGGATGTGGCTGAGGTGGGTTGAAGGTCTCAGAGAGCAAAGGTTAAAAAGGATGAAGGAGCTGATCCTTTTAAAATTACACTATGTAAGAAAAGGGGTGTGCAAGTCTTCCCTTAAACTCTTGCTTCAAATCAGCTCCCAAATCTTGGTCCCTTTTGCTGTACATTCTAATGAATAGTTTATAGTTTAAGAGTAGCTTTAGAAAGAAGAGCTGAAGACTGCCTTGCACTGTTAGTGCTCATCCCTTAGTGTTCATACACATCTGGGGAGTCTGAGCAGTTGCGCATTATGCCGCCTTAACCTTTTCAAGACTTTTCCAAACCTTTTCTAAGAGAATCACAGCAAATTTTCTCCTTTTTATGTCTGTCTTTGTGCAAATTTTCACAGCTTTTTCCAGCCAAATGTCCAAGTATAAAATCCACCAGGACATTTTTGATCTAGTCAGAAATTGGTACTTTTAGAAAACTTTACTAGACTTGCTGCTGCACTGTGGATGACCAAGTTCAGGTCTTCCTCTGAATGGGGAGTCATCAACGTCTGAGGCCAAATTTCCTGACATGTTCAGATTTACTCAATATTTAGTTGCAAGATAGGGCCAAGAACATTGTACTGCTGCCCGACCGGATCCTAGGTCTGCCACGGGCTGCTGCTGCAGGTGCAAGAGCATTAATGTGGGGAAGAGGGTACACATCATTCCTGTGGTATCTTTGCTGCTGGGTAGAGTAGTTGGTACAGTCAGAGAGGAATTGAAAGGCTTTGTCAAAATCCATAGCATGTTTTCCTTATTATAGCCATGCTTCATCAGTCAAGATGAGAAACAGCTTTTAAGAAGAGAGCTTCATTTCCTGTGTGGCAGGCTACTATATAACAGCGTGCCTCAGGATAGAATATCAGAATTTTTCATCAGTGTGTCATGTACTAAAGCAAGCATTTTTCCCTGTACATGGGCCACTGACATAAGAAAGAAGAGTATAAAAGCATAAAATCATAGTACAAAAGATCATCAAAGGGACAGAGCATTGGCCTGTGACTGAGGCCATGGTTAGAAGGTTATTTTAATCCAGCGTAGTGGATATAGCAGCTGGAAGATGTAATTCACCTTCCTGTGGTGTCTCCCTTCAGCACTAGCATTTGTACGGCCAGGCAATAAGCTGGAGTTACTGAGAACTAACCATATGCTTTTGTTGGGTGAAGTTTCAGCTAGACTGGTTGCTGAGGTGGCTCTCTACATGGCTCTCCTAACACTGCCTGTGACACAAAGCAGGCCACAGCAAAACACAGCCAGAACTGGGGAGGGATGGGGATGGGGGGAGGAAAGTGGTGGCAGGTCTGCACTTTTCCATGGCAACATGGATTTATATTAAATAACTGACATTAAGTTGTGAGATCAGGAAACTTCAGTTTATTTCAGCCACAGATTTACTGGATGAGCTCGAAGAAGTTGCTAAATCTTCTCTTGTTTCTACGGTCCCCATTTAAAATTGGGGGACATGTGTCTGCTGTAACAGGGTAGTTGTGATTATTTAATTTGTCATATAAAATACATTGATATAAACTAAAATACACAGAACGGGTTTTGCCCATTTCCTTTAATTTTTGAAAACGAGTAAGTAGACGAAATCTTGTGCCCTTCAAAACCAAACAGAATCTTTCTTTGTGTAACATGTAACATAAACCTTAGTGGTTCTTCATTTTTATTGTGTTATTTTTAACAATACTGCAGATGTTTCAGAAAAGGGCAATATTGTTTCTACCGCATAAAAAAATCATCACAATATAGTTGTTTTTTGCATTTTCCCCTTCATATTGTTTCAAAAAAACCAAAACCAAAACACAAATACTATTAGGAAATTTACCCCCCCACATCCCTCCCCACAAAAGAAAAAATATTTTTTAAAAAATCAGTAAAGTGTTAAACATGTCAGATATTAAACGCACACATTTACAAGCACAGCACATTAGTAATACTGTATAATACTTTCGACCATGCCAAACCATATGTATGTGTATAAAGCTATGGGTGAAATGGTTCATAGCAGCAGAATAGGAAGTATGTTCCATACAAAGTACATAGTTCCTGTGGAGATATTTGGATGAGTACAACGGTTCAAAGTACACTGACAAGTTAAAACGTACAAGTCAATTTTTTCTGCTACAGCAGTGTGCGGTATGATTCAAAGGGCAATCTTAACTTGTCTAGGATTTTCATTTTGTGGCTAATGGCCAGTTGAGTGGTGTGGGTTCCACCTCTTGGCACGCTTTACCGTAAACACTCATGAGGAGTCCTGATTGCTAAAGATAACTCCATTGAAATCAAGCCCAAGTGTAACCTAACAGTGCATCTACATTGCACACCCTTCACTGACAGGAAAATTGTCGTGGTTTGGGCCAGATTGGCCCAATCAGGTGGAACAACAGATGCTCTCTCTCTCCTGCTCCGCTTCGAAGGGAGGCAGGAGAGAAAGAAAAAGAGAGACTTAAGAGTTTAGAAGGAACTAAACTACTTTAGTGAAATATTAATAAAAAATAATAAAAAGAAAATAATGAAATATATACAAAACCATATCAAGCTCCCAGGATGACAATCACATTACCAGCAGGCACTGGGGAAGTCCCAGCCTGGACTCAGTGACGAACAGGAACTGGATGCTGCATCTGGATTCAGGATCAGGATCAAAGGCAGACCAACAGAGAGAATCCTCCTCAGACACCGGCCATTGCAGAAAGAGGGGTGACCTTTTGATCCCTCAGCTTTTATGCTGAGCCTGAGGCAGATGGGATGGAATACCCTGTTGGTCAGGTTTGGGTCACCTGTCCTGTCCGCTCCTCCCCGCAGGTGTGACCCCTCTACGCTTTTCCACTTCCCACCCTCCAATGGGGCAAGTAACAAAGTTGACTGGCCTTGGTTGTTATAGCAATAAGGATAAGCAAGAGCCTCTCTGCATCCCATTCCTTGGCATCAACTATAAACATGGGTCTTATCACTCTGAGAGCAAACAGTTTTCTGCACAGCATGCTGTTAATTTCAGCAGTTAGAAGAGGCCTAGCTAAAAAGTAAAGTTACTGAACAAAATTGGCCCTGTTTTACCTTAAACCAGGACCAAAATGTGTTGGCATTTACTCTGGGAGGGAATGTAATCCATCCCAAAGCCCATATGTGGCTTTGCGGCCTTAGTTCTGCAGCTCTGGTGGGTGAAGAGGAAGACCAGAAAGGGACACTGGATTAGAAGTATTTATGACTCATTAGAACTTCCAAACATGTTAAGGTTTTGGAGCAAGCGTTTTTTCAATGTCAATATGTAGCTTTCATTGTTGCTTCATTATATTTTCTGTAGTTATAGAACTCAATCTGTGGTTTCAATTCTGGGAGCATTTTTTTTCCAGAAGTATCATTTTCCAATAAGACTATGATTTTCATTGGTAACCTCCAGTTCTGGATGCCAAGCTGAAGACTCCCTCTGAGGGAGGCCAGCATTCACACGATGATGATGGTTCTGTACCTTCATAAAGGCAGGCTCCTTCAAAATGTTCTTTCCTAAGCACCTAACGATGGAGACACGCAAAGGCAAGCAGGACTTAAAATATTTGAAGTAAAATTGTGGTAGAGAAGTTCTCTGTTACACTTCCACTTTACCACGCAAAAAATACAAATAAGATGAAGTAAAATAAACAGATCCATTAGATTTTAATGATGTGACTTGAGACAAAGTGATTCTATGAAAATGCTTTTTTAGGAGGTAACGGTAAAATCTCAAAGAAATGCTGACTACATATACAGTTCTGTGTAATATTAAGATATACTTAGGGACTTCCAGTGAAATGTTTTCCTCTGTAGAAGGCCAGCAGCCACTTCTGTTTCTAGTAGCTCCAGATGCTGGGATCTGAGCTTTGGTGATTTTGAATTGCAGAGAAGACAGCAGATTTTACATTTCTTGTGAGCTGTCTTAGGCTTGTGTCTCCCCATCAAATACTGTGCAGTGTAGTACAGTATTGCTGCACAGGTTTCTCATACAACCATGAAATAAAAAAACAGGACAAAAAAAAAAAATTGTTTGGAATATTGGCAGAAAAAAAAAACCCAAAACCCCAAGAGATAGTCTAGAGATTTTGATGCTGGGGCTAGCATTTGCATACCTCATAGTAACAACCATCCATCAGCTGGATTCCCATACAAGATCTGTTTTAAATCAGAAGGAGTCAGTTCATACAACTGATAAAATAAAAAGGTCTGATACCACAAACCTCATAATGCTCCTTTTGCAAAACAAAGAAGTTACAACATCCCTGTCTTAATTCCTTAATCTGCACCATGTTTAAATTACCTCCTGGAACTCTTGTAGAGATTAATCTCACCAGGGAAGTGGTGCATTCCCCAGCACTGGACACTTTAAAGATTTGGGTGGATGGGGTGCTGCGCCATCTTGTCTAGGCTGTGCTTTTGCCAAGAAAGCTTGGACCAAATGATCCTTGAGGTCCCTTCCAACGTGGTATTCTATGATTCAGGACCAATTACTCTAGCCTTACACCAAATAAACTCCTATTCTGACTTCAGTGCAACCCTTGATATCATTCAGGGTAGAGCAATCAGGGCCTAATCTGACAGTATCTGGAAAGTACCTTGAAGATAAGAAAAGCTATATAGTGCTACACATTGCCATTACAGGATCCTTGATTTCTTCTGAGGGGAATGAGTAGATGTACAGAGAGACAGACTGGCAAACAGATAAAAGAGACAGAGAGGCCAAGGTATGCAGAGCTCTAAACCTGCACACTTTGTCCTCAGAACATCTCCACATATATAAAGTAACCTTGATCTCCTGTTGTACAAGCATAGACAAACACATTTCACTTCAGGGGATGGGAAGGGTCAAGTGAAACAAAGTACTGGCTACCCAGACGCTAAAGAAAATGAAAAAGCTTTAGAGGTCTCCTGAAGCAGTACACATCATCTCAGAGACCATGAACTTACAAGAGCAGCAAAATTCATAGCTTGTAAGAAACATTCTCTATCCAATCTCCAGAAAAACAGTGACTCAGAAGTGGGGCCATTCCACCACATTTTTAGACCTACTGAACCAAATGGAGGGTGGAGGGAAGGCGATAAGAGCAGCTGAGGTGGTGCTTCCTGTCGGCTTCACAAAACTGACCCTGACAGAAGAGCTTTGCTAGGTGCGAAACTCAGTCTTACGGCAGCCCTGGCCTGAGGAGAGGCTGAATAATGGCACACAGCATGGCGCAAAAGCCACTGGCTTCTGCTGGGAAGGCTCCCTCTGATTTCAATGGACTTTGGATACAGCCCACATTTAGAGAGTAATATGCAACAGCAGTTACAAGTCACCCCCCGATGCCCTCACAATTGCTTCCAATATAAACAAAAGGACATTCTGGTCCCCTTTATATACATACATTAAAAGCTGAAATGGTCTGAAATGCCTACATATTAGTATGCATATATCTATACAACATTACACCTGCCAAAAATCAAAGTAGAAAAGTTTTACAGCACATTATACAGGTCCTTCTAACTTCTAAAAAACATTTACTGAAATCAACATATTACAAGAAGTCATCACTAATATACCATATAATACTATTTCTTTTTCTTTTATATAATCATTACTTATACAGTAATTTAAAAAATCACTTTTAAACATGTATACAATTTTCACTTTAAAATTAACTGGTTAATAAAGTTTTTGTGCAAAACAAGCCAGCTTCTATAATTAAGTGAATTTATTTATTTATTTATTTATACAAAAAAACCCAAACAAAACAAAACCAAAAAAAACCCCAAACCAAAAAACATAGTTCTTTCAGAAATGTGTCTCCTTTTCTGTAATGGTTGAAATGGTGCCATCTCCTTTCAGTTTGGCATCGCAGTCATTTAGTGCTGCAATGTAGGCTCCTCCTCCAAGTTTCCCTCTCATTTTCAGATCTGAGCTAGGTGTAATCAACTTCCTGAATTTCTAGAAAATTTGAGAAAATGGAAATCATTATCTTTTTCTTGTTCACAGACACACATTTCTTAAACAGATTGACTATAAAAACCTCTTCTCTTGCATGTTGGCTGCTCGTTTCCCTGTTATAGATACATCCATGAAATGCATGCCACACAGTTCTTCACAAATCACACCAGGCCAAAGACTAGAGAATGAAGGCAAAGGCAAAGTGAATTTTCATGCTGATTTAGTGTAACATTCCCTTCCATGAAGAAATTCAGCAGAATGCACTAGGTAAGGCCCGTTATATGGGTACATTTAGTTTCTCATGTATAGTCAAAGAATATATACCAAAAAAAAAAATTAAACAAGTCTGCCAAAATGTATTAAGCTACAATAAAGAACAAAAGAAAAATATACGTGTTCAGCTGAGAACTTTCTCTTTTATATAGCAATAACATCAGTAGCAACGTTGCTGCTTACAGCTTGGGGAGCAGAGATGTTTCAGGAAATTGGCTTCCTGAGAAGCTTTCAACTGTAATTAAAAAAACCCTCTCATCATTCATGTATGGAAAAGATAATGACCTGTCTGCAGTGCTTCAGACTACAAGGCAATGCAAAACAAGATTCTACAAAGTCTATTTACTTGCAGAGACAGGATGTTTCATACATTAAGGAAATATTTAATGTTAAGATTTGTCCAAAACTTCCTTTTTTGACATGCTAAGAAAACTATATTGTGGACAATTCAGTTTTTGTTTATATACCCACAGTAAGGATTTTCTAGGTATCTCCAGACCCTATTTAATCAGCTTAATGGAGTAATTTCAATATGGACTGCCATCAGCCAGCACAATAATCTGTGTATTAGCTTCTCCATTCAAAAAAGCAGTAACTATTACATTGAGATATACTCAGTTATATTCAGAAGTCATACACTTTGGTTCTGAGTGGAGGTTAATTTTGAAAGTGTGAGTATACACTGTGAGACAGATCTTTCAAATGTGCTAGGTAAGTTCATGAGCCCCAGGCACCCTGGACACAGAAATTCCTACTGTCTTGTTCTTCACGTTGACATCATCCTAGCGAATATCAGAAAGACAGAAAGCATGAAAGGGACTGAATAAAGTCCCTTCCATATATGTATTGAGATAGAAGGAGGCAATACTGGGATACCTACTTTTACTGACTAGTATCTAAGGAACTCCAGATGACAGAACCAGGCTTTTCTGCAATATGAGAAATCCCAAACAGCTGAATAAGATTTATATCCTTGTTTCTTCCATTATAGCCACCTTCACTCTTTTTGGAGAAAAGGTCTTATATTTAATAATCTTAACCTCAGCCTAGACCTGAGATAACCTGATACCGGAATGTTAGTAAATTGCACTGAATATTTATTTTTGCCTATATTTCTCGCTTAGAGAACTGTAAACAGGAAAACTGTCCAGAAGACATATGTGAGTGTTTACTACCCAGTTTCTGGAGGAAAATCCTGGCAGCACAAACATTAGTTAACAAAATCATGGAAAGAAGGCAGCTGACCTGAATGAATGGCTGGTACAAACCTTCTTGAGGGATTTAGCTATGTTACAGACATTTTAAGCTACAAATTGAGCAGAAACAGAGCACCTTAAAGTATTGGTTAGTTTACCACAGGCTGAAGTCAGTGAAGGCAAAAAAAAAAGAAATTCCTGAGAAGTTTTACCCAGGGAAGTGGTTGAGTCACCATCCCTGGAGGTATTTAAAAGACATGTACACGTGGTGCTTAGGGCCGTAGTTTAGTGGTGGACTTGGCAGTGTTAGGTTTACAATTGGACTCAATGATTTTAAAGGTCTTTTCCAACCTAAATGATTCTATGTTCTAAGAAAATAGAGAAAATTCAGATGCCTCTTTCTACCAGTGACTGAGAGGCCTAACCCAAGCTGCCACTGGAACAGGTACGTGGCATTGCTTTTTTGATTGAAGTGTGCTTAGTCTCATGCAGGTGAGGATTCATACTCCCTTCCCACTTCTTTTTTCAGTATCATTAATCTGAAAAGATATCTTACCTCTATGAAAGTGCCTTCTGTCTTCCACAGCTTAATGCAGATCCACAAGGGGATACAGATCATGGAAGAGAGTGCCATCATCCACCCTATGCCATAGCCCCAGTCAGGATATATATATACGTTGTTGTATTTCAAAGGCTTGTATTTCACCAGGAAAAAGATGAAGATTCCCTGAAATAAGCAGAGAAACATATTACTGGCACTTGAAAAAAACCCACTAAAAAAACACTTGTTACATATAACAAGAAAATGGTGCACTGTTTAGGGAGGGCGAGTCTCCCTAAAGGTGGAAAATAGACATAAGCTTTTCAGTCAGAGAAAAAAACCAACCAGCAATATCTTCTTTTATATACATCTTAAATAACATGTCTCAGTAGCTTCCACAGAAATGAACAACCTTTCAAGTTTAAATCCTATTTACCTCTCGATGACAATAAAATTTGCACTTTGATGGCAAACAGTACCTGGGCAGGAAAGATTAGGTTTTGCTACCGTGAACCAGCTGTGATTAAGTAACACAAGCTGTGTTCTCTCCAACCTGTCATGATGAAAAAGGAAAGCCAAAATTTTCAAAGTTGCCTTAATCCACTGTCTGTATCTGCAGTTCTGCAGGCCAATTCTTTCATCCTCACAAAAGCTCAAATATATCTGTCTAAATTTGACAGGTGTCTGATCAAGCAGTCTGGACCATTTAAATTTATGAAATATAGAAAAGTTACTATGTACTTTTCTCTAAATTGGTGAAAAGAGTGTACAAGAGAAGTGATATTAAGTTCATTTCAGAATTGGTGAAAATGAGTCAGAATTTTCCCCAGGTTTCCAAATGAACTGGCAGAGCTCAAGGGAACCTGGATCTCCAGGTGCCCCAGCATCTGTGGTTTTGCAGTTGCTATCATTTATGTACTGGAGAACTGGAAGATTTCAGTACCTAATCCTCAAGCTCTTGTGGATCAAATTTATGGGCAAATCTGGTGATGCTCCTTTTGTGATTTTGCCCCTGTTATATAGCCACAGCAGATTGCCAGAGTTGACACCAGTACTGCTAGCTTCTGGTAAGGCAAATTCTTTCCCCTTCTTCATGCATACGAGATGTGCTCTTGGCCTCTTCTACTACTTTTGCTAGAAGAAAAAATATCCTGTCTTCTCTGAAAAATGTCTACTCACTGAAAGAGAGGGAAGGAAATAGGAGGCAGGAGCATCAAGGAAACCAGCACAAGTCTGGAGAAGCTTGAGTTATGCTGGGTAGACACAAGGTATACTAGCGATGCAATGAAAAAAAGCCTTGTTGAATTGGCAAATGTTCATTTAGGGCCCTGGTTTCATTTTTTTCCTATTGTATGCTAAGACTTCTCACAATTCACAGAACATTTCACAATTTTTACAGATCCTACAGAGTGTTTTTTCATTAAACGTACACTACAAATCAATAAGTGTTTTTCTTAACCATTGTGAACTATTAGCAGCAGCAAAATTCTAAAAATATGCACAGAAAACCCTCTTTATGTCTAAAACAAGTTATTTGGATATCCTGTACTTACTGCGCAAATACCTGGAGTTAAGACCATCCAGCACCATTTAATCAATGACAGTGGTTTGTACCCAATCATATCTTCAATGTTATCATAAAAGCGATTGCTGCCTGCCCAAGAAAACCAAACAAAAAGCAGATGTAGAACGTACATGTAAGAGGTTGTATAGGTCAGTATTTAAAGCAGTAAAGAGAAAAACATAGGTTCTGACAGAGCTGCAAAGACTGAAGCTGCTATCTCTTTCCCTGGCACGTACATCTCTCTGTCATCTGCTCCATACTTGTGGCAGAGATTGCTGCCTACAGAAAGTAGGAGTGGGCAAGCTGTCAAACAGAAATGGCTTCTGGTCAGTAACAGTGAGCAAGCCCATTTAAAGAGTATATATATGCTACAACCTCGCGTGTGAATCCCTGGATAGCTGGGGATATGTGTGATCTGGAGTTTATATGTTGTTTTACAAAGTAAAATTGTCAGTCCTTTGTGTGCAAAAAACACTTGAGGGTGTAACCATGAACATACCCAGGACTATGGTGGTTTTCTCGACTTTGCTGACAGACAGAAACAGCAGAGCTAGGGACACTACTATGTCCCTTTTGTGTTAAAGAGGCATGAACTCCAACTTCCCTGGATTTATCTGTGAGTGTCAGAAGCGGAAGGGAACATGTCCTGCACAGACACTGTGAGAGAAGAAAGACTTATTGCCACCCCTACTTTCTAAGGCAGCTGACGACTTCCTTGGTGAAGAAAGGTGGAAGTCAGTCCTGACAAAGACCAAGGGGATAAAAAAAATAACCTATTGCACTATATCTTTGTTATTTAGAGTGTGGAAAAAAGGCATCCCTGACTTTTGGTAGGGCATGGGGAGGGTACTTTACTCCGTAAAGGTACAAGGCTTTCACATTGCTTTTATGCAAACAGAAAACTTTCATAAAAACTCAAAACCACAGCAATTTTCAGCAACTCACCATAAACCCAGCCTATGCAGACACATTCAAATATGGCAACAAAAAGAAGGCACATGCCACTAGCTGCATAAGAGTCAAATAACTGAAAGACGTACATCCCACCCTGAAAGACAAGAACAGAACAAGGAAAAAAAATATTGTGTTGGCACCCATAGGAATATTTCATAGCAAATACGGCTTTAATTACACAGTCAATCTGTTGATTCCCTGGCAATCTTCCTACTAAAGTTGGTTCTTTCTTGAATGAAGAATATTCATTTTTCAGTGATTTGTTATTGTGAAAGATTTTTTTCTTCCATAGCACTTAAGATTATTCCTTATGCCAGTTGAATACGGTGTATTTCCTTTAAGGTAGTAAATCTGGGATTGGAGAGAACTACATTTGACTTGTTTCCAAAATGCTCTCCCAGCTCTGTGCTTTTTTTCAACTTCATTCATTATCACATTAAGCTGTAGATAACTACAGGTGCTTTTGATCTCCAGATCACTGCACATGAAGATGGTAACAACTGGTAACAATGAACGAGGAGAAGGCTGAGGTACTCAACAATAGTTTGGCCTCAGTCTTCAGTGGCAACCTCTCTCCCCACACCTCTCAAAGTGGATGGACCACAAGGCAGGGGACTGCAGGAGAAAAGTCCCTCCCAGTGTAAGAGAAGATCAGGTTCCTGACCACCTGAGAAACCTGAACATACAGAAATCTGTGGGACGTGACAGGATGCATCCCAGAGTCCTGAGTGAATTGGCTGATGTAGTTGCCAAGCCACTCTCCATGATATTTGAAAAGCCATGGCAGTCAGGTGAAGTCCCCCGTGACCGGAAAAAGGGAAACATTGCACCCATTTTTAAAAAGGGTAGAAAGAGGACCTGAGAACTACCGACCTGTCAGTCTCACCTCTGTGCCTGGGAAGATCATAGAACAGATTCTCCCAGAAGCTGTGCTAAGGCACAGGGAGGACAGGGAGGTGATTCAAGACAGCCAGCATGGCTTCACCAAGGGCAAGTCTTGCCTGACCAATCTAGTGGCCTTCTGTGATGGAGTGATTACATCAGTGGACAAGGGAAAAGCTATGGATGTCATCTATCTAGACTTCTGTAAGGCCTTTGACACAGTCCCCCACAACACCCTTCTTGCTAAATTGGAGAGAAGGATCTGATGGATGGTTCAGTGAATAAGGAGTTGGTTGGATGGTCACATCCAGAGGGTAGTGGTGGACAGCTCAATGTCTGGGTGGAAATCAGTGATGAGTGGTGTCCCTCAACCAGTATGAAAAAGTTAAATATGCTTAACTAAGATATCCTCACTTACTTATTGTTTGACAGTGACTCAACTATATCAATTGTCACATCTGTCAATGATATAATTCTTTTCTTCTTTTCCTGTGTTTTTCTCTTGCTTACAAAAGTTCGAACTGTTCAGAGAACTGACTGGCTTTCTACAGCCTTTACCTCGAGGCAAGATGAGAAGAAAACCTATGAAGTCCAATTAATAACACTATGGATAACTTGACTATTAAAATAATAATAATAATATTACACTACTTTCTATGCAAGATACTTAATTTTTTATCACACATGCATTCAATATTGAAATAATAATGAGGAGGAGATTCACAAAAGATCATTTCAATAGAAAGGAATCCTAAGACTTCCCTCTTTGCAGAAAGCTATGTGAAAGAAATAGGGGCTCGAGATCATCTCTTCAGTTGAAAAGTAATGCTATCTGGGGAGTACATATGATCCATTACATTTCAGACAATTTTCTGCAAATGGAAGAGAACCCTAAAAACATAAAGAAAACTAAATCAAAAACAATACCTAGGATTTCCCCCTTTTTTCCCCCTGCATTCACTGCCTGAAGGTAAGTTAGGATGGATTCTGTAAACTAGAAATTCTATCTAAATCTTATGGAGTATAAGACTGTTCTGAAGTTACTGTATATAAAACTGCATTGATGTCCAAGCAGGCATTTGGCAAATCTAGTGCTGTATAGTTAGGAAATGACCATAGATCTGAATGAGAAAGTTTTCCTATAAGGTAAAATATCTTTTATGAATAATCCAAAGCGTGAATAAAATCCAGGAATGTGTATTTAGAAATGCAAGAGAGGATAAGGACAGAGTTGGATTATATGTTTACCCTTGGAAGTCTCACTCATGCATAACACTGATGCCTTACTGAAGTACCATGGAATGGAGTGTTCTCTACCAGTGTGTCATTTCTGCATTGGATCACAGCTACTTAGATTGCCTACTTGATGATGTAAATAAGTCACATCTTTCAGTAATAACTTGTGTCTCTCTAGCAATACTGAGAAAAAAGTGTTTGTCCGTCATTTAACATTTCTGTTGAGCAAAAAGTCATAGGAAAAGCACTGTGGAATGTCAGCCCTCCCAGACCAGAATGCAATTGTTGAAGTAAGATTTTTTTAATTAAATTACTTTTTTTTCTCTTAATGCAGATGCTTTTTTCATTATTAGCTACATTGCTTTTAGTCAGCTCTGCCAGCTGACTGCTTCCCAAAATCTCACAAGTGAATATCTTTACTGCAAAGAGCTCGCTGTCAGGTTCAGCAAGTATCTGAGCAAATTGGAACCTTAGAGCTCAACCAACTAAGACAATGCAATGTAAGGAAAACAATTCCGCAAAACTCCTGCAAGAATATTCCTGTCATTTTGGAGAACTTGCTTCCTTTTCACTCTTCATGCCTGTACATCTCTCAGTGCTCTGCTTAACACTTGCACTGTGGGCAGAATTATTCCAAAATTTCCCCATTTTACATAGCAAAGACAATTTATCTTACTGATGGTAAGAATGATTACAGGCAAATTGGTCTCTATAAGGTTGCTTTGCTCCAATGCTCAACTTGGAGGGACACACATCTGGAAGGAATTCTTAATCAACCAGTGTCAATTTCTCTGTTCTCACAGGGAACTGTGTCACGTAAACTAACTGTCGGTCTGAATTCCAGTTTAAAGCCACAAGTATTGTTCTTGCAAAAACTCATAGAACCTCACTGTTATGATGGATATAAATCTTTCTTAATTTTCAGCCTCATAATTCACAGCCAGCTTATACACCCTGGACTGGGTTTGAGGGAAAGGGAGCCGTTCTTTTTGCAGAAATAGTTCATGTTTATACTCACTGTTACATCTATGATGTACTTACAAAAAGCAATCATACTCTTGCTAATATCATCATCATTTTGCTAGTTTCTGGTAAAATTGGCTCTGTACTCCTAGGATCATCCTCACTGCTCTTGCTTTGCATGCCATTCCAGTCTGAATACAAGTATCCGGAGTCATACGTAATATTTCAGTGGGACTATTACCTTGTCCAGTCATGGGACTATTCCCACCTCTCAATTGGAAATACCTTCCCAAAACATAGTTTTATGTCTACAGCATGTTTGTAGTTCTGAGTTTCACATCCAGATACTTCTCTTTCCTAATAGTTTTCAATGCCTAGTAGAAATGTTTACTGCTATATGGATAACCTTATACCTTGTGCTACTATAGGCTACTCCATCTTTAATGTTCCAGTCATCCAGTCCTTCCCTGGTATTTTGCCTTCTGTGACCCGGGAACATCCGGGTTGATAAAGCCTGATTTGGACTTAAATCTTATAGATAACTGTAAGCACTTATACTTCATGCACTCATTAGGCTACAAGTTTTTTGTGAATTCTCTGTTTTTTAATAAAGCCTGAACTCATGCTTTGTTCTTTCAAACCATGAGGACACTTCTAGGACTTCTTTATCTGGCTGCCAACTTTCATAAACATTGAACTTATTTGAAACTTCTGTTAAATCAACTGAAATTTTGCTGAGGGACATGGTTTAGTGGTTTAGTGGTGGTTTTGGCAGTGTTAGGTTTATGGTTGGACTCAATGATCTTTAAGGTTTCTTCCAACCTAGGTGATTCTATGATTCTATGAAATCTGCCAATAGGTTCAAAATTTAAAATAAAGAAGGAGTACATCACCAGAGAGCTAGTGAGGTATTCATATGTATATATTCAATGAATATATGTAACTATGACTATATGTAACTTGTTTCCATAGCAAGTCAACTACAGATACGAGGTAAAATTGCTGTCTGTGTAACTTCACTAAGAATCTCATTTCTGCCACTGTCTCTTTTAATACCAACAGTCAGCATCTCCTCTTTGTCCAGTTACCGGCACCAGTCTTTTTCTTTTGAATAAAATTAATTTTTCTTGTGGTGAATTTTCAACTCCTTCACTGAAATATATAGAACTTCTGCTCAACTTCATTTGCTTCATACAGAGTTTCATGTCTCTTATCACAGAAAGATATCTGATTAGTCTGGCACAAACTTTCATTTTGTTTCATTTTGTTTCATTTTGTCCTGGTTTCCACTTTCCTCCCCATCTTTAGTTATTCTTTCCTTTAAAGTGTATCTAAAGCTAACAGATTCCAATTAGTTGATTTATTCTATTTGTTGTAAAAGCTTGCATACTGAGGACAACAGACTAACCTGCTTACAATTGCCTAATGCCTTATTGGGGTGAAATTTGCTCATTTTCGTTAACAAAGCAATTTGAAAAGCACATGGTCTAAGGACTGTGGATCTCTGTAGAGGGAATTTAAGTGACCCCAGATGAGTTCATGAAGCTCTGGGAGGCTGCTTCACTGGGAAACGCTGCCTGAGATTGCTGCACAACAGAGACACATTGTGGCCCTTCCCAGTTAATACAGCCAGGCTTCCTCGGACAAACATTCCTCAGACATCTACAGCTCCTCAGACGTGAAACTTTTTTCTTTGCCTCACTCCCTGGTACAGGGAGGCTCTAAGGGCCCAGCAAGCAGAACAATATGGGCAGAGGAGAGTGTGGACTCTGCCCCTTGTCTTCCTGGTCTGAGAGGGTTACGCAAAGGAGAAGACAACTGTTGATACAACTCACTCTGTAAAGCAACCATGGAGCAGCAAGACTAAACTACCAAGTACCAAAGGATCCCAGAGTCCCTCCCCAACCTGGGTATCAAACACAGTAGTGCCAGACATGTTGCATCATGAACTGATGGGACGGACTGACACCCACAGAATTTTTGATTTAGAACATCCCAAAGCAAACACTTTGGTTTGTTGGGATTTTTTTTTTTTTTTTTTTTCACTTTTACTGAAGCAATTTCTGCTCAGAGATTGGCTGTATTGATTGACCTGGCCTGGTGATATAAAAATCAAAGACAGTTTAGTTTTTTATTTTCACTTTACTTCATCTTCTTTATTGACCTGTTCATCCAAAATGTAGTTGTTTTCAGACTGGTCTGCCCAGAGTAAGTAAGCAGAAGCCACGGTCAGTACATCTGACTGGCAGCTGCAAAGCAGATGGAATTTCCTTGGCTATGTAACTTTGCTTAAAATATTTCCTAAGCTCAACTGAAAAACTGAGGATACGTTTCACATTTCAAATGTTACACAGTAGCTGACAATAGTCTCTCAAGTATTTTGTAGTCATATTCCTCACAGTGAAATTTGTCTGTGGCAAATGTTCTTGCATTTTATCTGTTACGATTATAAACAGAAACCCATTTCCTTTTTTCTGCAGTAGTCCAACCAAGCACATCTTACCTCAGTTAGCATTATTAGGCCAATGAAGTATGACACAATGGAAAGGCCGAGAATCAACAGTTCTCTTCTGTAGCCCCTTCGGAAAATCTTTGGGTACATATCTACAACAGCTGTCACAAGGCTTTCAACACACACGAACTGAAACAAATGATAGGAAAGTACAAATGAAGTATGTGTCTCATCTGCTGTTGGGATTTGGATTTGCTACCAAACACTTCAAATATCCTTAGATCCACAGAAACTCCATGATCCCTGAGGACACTCTATAAGCAGAAGCTCAAACTGACAGGAACATCATTTCAGAATTGAAAAGTTCAAAGCTATGGATTTTCAGTCCACCACCAAATTCAAATAGTTGAATCCACTAATATTATCTCACAGTGCATTTGCTGTGTAGCAGATGGATTATGCAAAAATTAAATTTTTCAAATGCGGCTTGAATGGGACTTACATAATGTACAAACCATCCGTAGGACTGCAGCAGGATTTCACTCTAAGCATCCTGCACTTCTCCCACTCAAAGGAATGATATGCAGTGCTACGCACCTTCAAGCACTGCTAAATGAACTGCAGGATTATTGGAGAAGTTCTCTCCATTTTACAGAAAAGAGAAGTTCCACAAAGCTATTAAGTGCCCAAGCCAAGTATACCTAATGAAGGAGGGAAGGAACATTCTTATTAACTTCAAATATCAGCAGAAAGCAAGAGGCCTGAGCTTCTGATTCAGGGCTCTGGAGCAAGGTTTCTAAAATAGGCACCAAAATCAAGGCCCAAAAGTAGACAAGATAAAGCCTGCTTCATTGGAACAGTCAAGAGTAGAATTCAGGAACTGCTCATTTTAAAAAAGAATTTTAAAAAAATTGTTAGATCAGGAAAAAGGGCAGTTATTAAAACATTAAGTTTAATGATGGGAAATGTCATGCAAAATAAGCACCAAAGAGCTTTATTCTACAATATACAGTCATAAACTCTCTGAACCAAATCATGCTGAGAGCTGAGCTGCATGCTAAAAATGCCAGCTACTTTACATTTTTCATCAAACAGCTTTCACAGTTTTTATGGTAACATAGGAAGGACAACTTCTATGCTGTCACTTTGCTGCAGAATATGACTAGACACTTCTTGCTATGGTATGTTGAAAGAACTTACATTATCACTATCTGATATTCAGTTTCAAAATTCATTGTAAAGTGCTTTAAAAACAGGAAAAGAAGACACACTGGTATTTTACTGAACTGTGAATTTTAATCACCCATACTTAAGTCTAAACTGATTTCCATGTTAATAATGAAAGCTTCAGTCAGGCTGAATCAGTGTTCACAGTAAATCATAAAGGCATCTCCACTATCACATAACTAAGATTTAAAATAAGGAACTTGAATCAATGGTTTTAAGCAAGGTTAAGTTAGGGTTCTTTCTTTCATCAGGTTAGATGCTGTTTACATCAAGGATGCCGATATACACATGCTAGGGAATCTGACAAAATATCTAAGTAGTGTGTGTTTCATACCTGACTATCTAATCCAAGGAATATGAGCATCATGAAGAAAAGAGTTGCCCACAGAGGAGAAAGAGGCATCATGGTAACAGCTTTAGGGTAAGCAATGAATGCAAGTCCTGGTCCTGAAAAAGAAGAAAAGAAAGGAAATATTTATACTTGTGTACTGGGTCTGGCTGAGATGGAGTTAGCTGTCTTCATAATAGCCTGTACAGTGCTGTGTTTTGGATTTGAGGATAGAACAGCATTGCTAACGCCAACATTGTGGCTATTGCTGAACAGTGCTTGCACAGCATCACTTATTAAACTGTCCCTATCTGGACACACGAGTTTTCTCTCTTTTTCTCTTCCTGTTCCCTTCCCACTGGGGTGGGCGAGCGAGTGAACAGCAGCGTGGGTGCTTAGCTGCTGCTGAGGGTTAATGCACCACAACTTGATCACTCTTTTATGCCAGATAAGAGGTGCTAAATAGAAGATTGAAAACCTTGACAAACTCTACATCTCTAATAGTCTAAATATTTGGTGATGAGGCTAATCAGTAACGAAGACTTGGTTGACAAATCAACTCTGCTTACATCCTGCCCAAATGTTTGAAGGTCAAGACTTCTGCTAAGACATCACTGTACTTTATGTTCTCCTTCTTCTTTGTGTGGATGTACAGCAAGAGTCACATACCTGAATAAATAATAGCGTGGGGTCCTGTGATTGCATTATATAACTTATTAACATATTCTGGAATCTTTTTTTTCCCCCCTAAGACAGGACTGTATCTGACATTTTGTGCAAGAACACAGTCAGTGATAAAAGCTGCATCTTAGAAGCCATACATGGTGCTAGCCAAATGTCCACTGGTTTGTTCAAAATCTGCTCTGCATTTTTGAGTGCTGCTACTGGTACGTAACATTAATTCATTGGCTGCATATTTAAAGAAATCTTTAAAATAGAACATTTTTGCAACAGCATTGGTAACTTCTCAGATCTGCTAAAATACCATCTCACCTCACTCATATTTTCCTGTTCTTACTTACCTGTGCCCATTTTCCAGCTGCTGCAAACTCTCGTGCTATAACAGCTTTTATTGAAGTTAGTCAGCTTTTAAAGCAGGGATACAAAGGCAGTATCACAAGGCTGATACAGGAGTACCTCTATGCTCCAGCTGCAGTAGTGAAGACCTGTCAATGCACTACTGCTTTTTCATTCAATGCAGTATTTGCAAGCTCCTATAGTTTCCAGAGTTGCTGTAGTCTTTTAACCTTTTCCTGTATAGCTTCTATAATAGTATAAGCCAGTTGTCTTGGGGGCTTTAGGGAAAGAGAAATATTTTCCATGACTGTATCAGTGAAGCTCTACTTGCTTTGCCGTTTTCCTGCTAACCTTGGCTAACTTCATGAGGGTCATTTCTCCTTCTCAACAGTTCAGCATTATATTGCCTTTCTTTCTGTGCAGCACTCCTGTTCTTTTTGTTCTGTTGAGTTTTAAGTGATGCTTAAAGATACTACATCCACAAAGGTGTTAAAAAGCAGTTAACTTTCATTAGATGCCTAACTCCACGTGATGGTAATAATGAATGTTAGGTGTTAATTTCTCATAAAGCTGGGCCTTTGTGCCTTTCTGGACTCAAAACAAGACCTTTTATATTTAATCAACCAGAGTGTCTCAGTGTATGTCCCTGGGAGAAAAACTTACTGACATTAGGAAATGGCATTAGCCATCTGACTGTTAGAAATCTGTATTTGGATAGTATACATTAAGCAAGACTTCAGAGGACTTCCAAAGATTTCTCCTAAACAGATGGTTTCTCATGACTTCAGTAGAATCATAGACTCATTGAATGTGTTGGGTTGGAAGGGACCTTTAAAGGTCATCTAGTTCAACCCCCCTGCAGTAAGCAGGAACATCTTTAACTAGATCAGGTTGCTCAGAGCCTCATCAAGTCTGGCCTTGAATGTCTCCAGGGATAGTGCCTCTACCACCTCTCTGGGCAACCTGTTCCAGTGTTTCACCACCCTCATTGTAAAGAACTTCATCCTAATGTCTAGATAGCTATATCTTTTTTTACCTTTTATATATATCTTTTATATATTTTTTTCTTTTTCTTTTTTTTTCTTTTTCCCAGAAGGAACAAATATTTGTGTGGATTTCGGTGTGTCTCATTTAAAGAAAACTGAATGCTTCTTTCATGAGGATATAACACTCAAGGGGCATAACTGAGCAATATATCTCTGCTAAACAATCTTCTGGATGCTCAGCTAGAGTAAGTTTGTGTTACAATAGCTCCTTGACTTTATGAATTTGGTGCTATGCACAGTAACATTAATATTTTTCATACATAAATGTGTGACCATAAAATATTATTCTAATGAGTCAGGTAACAGGTTTTTAAGAGAAGTTTTTTAAAACTACCTGCAAAACGGTCAACTTATCCATAAGATAATGGCACAGACTAAGTATTTTGATAGTAACCTCTGAGCATTTTTTGTTAACTCACAAAACTGCTTTTGGAACTTACCTGATTCTGCAACTTCTGCAATGGGCACGCCCTGTTCATAAGCCATAAATCCAAGAACTGAAAAGATAGCAAAACCAGCAACAAAGCTTGTGCCACTGTTCAAGCAGCAGAGCATGATGCAGTCTCTGAAAATATAAATAAAAAACACTGCAGTTGATTCTCCAGAGCCTGGGTTTCTTTCATGTATTGAGCCATAGGACTAACAGAACCCCGAGCTGCAGGATGGACGTTTAGTTGCTCATTAAGAGTAAGCTCCCAACTGATATTATGCCTGAGAAAAACCAGTCAGGCATAAGCATTTGCAGGAAGATACCATCACAATACCCTTGCTTGTGTTTGAACTGGTTGAATTGCAAACCTGTTGCTACTCACTTAACTGTTTTGCGATAGGATCTGTAAAAAACCTGTAAAAATACTGTAAGAATGGTGTTAAGAACAGTTTTTCTACAGTAGTTGTAATAAAGTATTCCAGAGGATATGAACTCATTTATAAACTATATAAAAATGGTAGCAATTTGTTTCCTGGAAAAAAATCCTACGGTCAGATCTTAGCTAATTCCATTCCAGTTACAGTATATTGGCAACTAATATCCATACAAAATGGTTGGTTTATAAACTTCTTTTAAGAAGCTGTGGTAATGAAAAGCACCACACATAATCTAAGAAGTGTATACACGCCTAAAAAAGTTCCTAACAAGTAGGCAAAGACAGTACAGGGACACTGATCTCTCAAACATCAAACAATGACAATTACAAGGCCAAGGTGAAGAAATATTTCTTTTCCCAAATTGGAAACATCACAATAGTAAATCACTTTAAAAAAAGGGAAAATACTCTTGCAGAAAGGTGCGATCTTTCCCCAGAGCTCAGTGAAATATTGTTGTTCATCCTGCTTTCAGACAGCACTTCAGGCTTGACAGATGATGAGGTAGGAATGATTTATCATGACAGTCAGTCTTTTAAGACTGTTTGCTACAAGAGACAGCTGTGTACTTGAGAAAGTAGTAATCTAACCTAGATGCCTGAAAGTAAATTGGGATTCTAAAACCCTGAAGCACAAGGCAAGCCTGCAGCTCTGTCAAGCCTATCCCTTAGTCTGGGATCTATGAGAAGAAATGACCCTGTAAAATCTCACATGTTCTGAATCCACATCTTCAATAATGATTCCCATCTTTGTCACAGATTTGTAGTGACTTTTTGAGAATCAGAGAAAATTCATATGTTTGAAGTCCTGGCATATATTCCAGCAAAACTTCTCTGGTAATCTCTCTGTCCTGTTCTTGCTTCGTTCAGTATTTTTATCCTATAACTTTATCTCATCAGTTTATTAAGTGAGATGACCAGTTCCAGCATCTTATTCCCTCACTAATGAGCCCTGCACTGCCTCCCACACCTGTTCAAAGCTCTTTCTGTCGCTGACTTTGAGTCACCTTAGCATCAGGCACATACATTTTAAATGGCAGGAAGCAGGCACGCACTTCAAGACTGCAAAATGAGTGATCAGCTGAGCTACAGCCATTGGGCCCTGGGAGGCTTTGGCTCTCTCTCACCACCTTATCTACAGTTAATTTTAACCATTATTTTGAGAATGTTTTTATGTTTTCATAATCATTTCATAGTAAAAAAAAATTCTATATGGCATATGATCTATAAATTGCCAAAATTTGTCTAGAAATTAAAAAGAATGAATACTCTCATTTGTAGATCAAGACTCAGACATGGAGAAGTCCAGTGATGTTCGCACTTCTTTCATGTATGGACTCTCTCTAACACTGTGTGTCCATTAGCAGGGGTAAATAGGTCCTTTAAAATGCTTTCTGAAAATTCTGAAAATGTCCAGAATTCAAACCTGTTATTTATTTGCTTTTCATATGAAATTGCTTCCTGTAGTTATGCACAGCCAGGCTAGTTATGCACTTTGGATGTTTTAAAGCAAAATAGCAATCTAAGAGAAAGCAACCACGAGCATGAAGTTCTTTGTGCTTTGCAGAGAAAGGAAACAAAGGAAAAGATCATCTTCCTAACTATTCTTCTCAGTGTATTTCAGCACTGAAGTAGCTCTGGAGAGACTCTCACCCCAGCCTATCTCACCTAAGAAACTGGTGAGTTCAATGCTGAGAAATTAAAACTAAGTGTGATGAAACTCTGTCAATAAAAGATGTCAGAAAGATGTATTTTTTTTAATCCTTTGCAGGGATAAAAAAGAGGTACTACAGTGGGATGGATCTAGCTGTTCACCAGTCACATGATGCTTCCATTCAGAACAGCCTGTTTTGTGCAGATAAGATTTATTTTAGGTAATTCCCAGGTTTCAAATGTAGTCCAAACAGCAAGATATTTTTTTCTGGTGAATGGTGTGGCACAGGACATTTGAGAGCTGCTGGTTCCTAACCATGCAAAAAAGGGTTGAGCTGGAGACACATTGCTCCCTGTGCACCTTCAGAGCCTCTAGCAGTTTCTGCTGCTTCTTCTTGAAGGAAGGTCCTAGGACAAGGTCCAAGTGGCTGGACAATCCTATATAACTAGACCATCTGTGAGAGAACAAGAGGAGCACAGACATTTCTCCACTCACAGGGAAGACCCATGAACCACAGTACAAAATAGTTACAGGGTAGATATGCATTTCTCCAAGGAAATGGGCCAAAGTGAACCTAAGGGGATTTTCATCATCTCTAGTTAGTGAGGTACCTATTCTTTTGAAACACAGCTCCATCATTGTCTTCCCCAGTTAGACAGTCACAGACTGAACAGTCAGTTCTCCAGGGACCTAGCAGTGTTTCCTGTCCTAATAAAAATATAACCTCCGATTTTAATTGCCATCCTTCCTTTATCTTTGCAGGAATTCTACTAACCCCTCAACTCCTGTTTTGTTTTGTTTTTTCCCTTAGATGGAAGTATGTAAGCTGCAGTTCAGTCTTTTTTTCTGCTACGGGAAGGAAAACTGAGAGGGGGAATCTGGATCCATTGATTGTGAAACCAATGAATTTTAAAACACAAATGCCCAAGAACCATTGGACGGAAAACATGAAGTTTATCTAATTTTCCATCAATTTTTTATAAGCATCCTTGGTAGGAAGGCATCAGAGCCTGACTGAAGCCCAAACTGATTTCAAATTAAAGGAAAACTTCAAATTTTTATGAAAGCTTCACATTCTTCCAAATTAATGTCTTGCCAATCATCTGAATAATTCAAGACATGCATCCTTTATCCTCTCCCTGCCTTACAGGGAGGATACTGCTGAAAATTCATTCTGCTTTCCTTCAGGAGCTTCTCTGATTAGAGAGAAGAGCCCACAGACCCTTTGGCATCACTCCAGTTACTTCCTTGCCCTTATGGATCCCCTTAAGACCAATTCCCATTCCTCTTTTCCTCTTAGACAAGAAGCTTGATAAAGGACACATCTTCATTACTTAAAAGTTTTGTCCACTTGTTGACAGTGTGTGAAATCACTGATTTATGTTCTGCACCACAGTGGCAACATGGCAACTAGCCCCTGATTTGTACATGGGGCTCATGCATAAATATTGTCCTGCTGAGGTGCAGCCTCTAATACAAAGGAGCGGTGCTGTGACACCACATGGTGTTTCCCCTGGTGGGGAACTGCATAGTGTCCAGCAGGGAGCTGGATCAGTTCTGCAAATACAGAGGACATGAAGCAGGAACAAGAACATTTTCCTCTTATGTCTACTGAGGTTGTCTGAAATTAATCCATCCCTTAAGAAGGTCTGAATGGATTAGGAATTCTTAGCTTGCTAAAAATTAGAGGAAGCATTAGTACACCTTTCTTTTATTTATATGGGGAAAACTTTGCCTGCTGATGGTACAGCCATTACTTTCATCTTTTCATAAGATTCACTTTTGATACAAACTGTTGTAAATCCAGGGAGGATCTGTATTAATGTATTACAACGAAAGATAAGTAAGGACAATAAAAATTCATTTCCTATTCAAAGATGTGAAGTGACTTGTTTGCAATTCATTTACAATGTTAATGAATTAGATCAGGCTGATAATAAGAAAAAACCCACATGCAGTCTAGATTTTCCCATTTTCCACTAAAATACCTCATGTCATTATTTTCCACTGCAACTGTCCCTTAGAAAAAAAAAATAATTAGTAAAACAGAGTGCAAAAAGAGTGGAAGTAGATGTTACAATCAGCCAGTACACTGCGGGTATTGCAAGAGGCAAAGCCATGGCTTGATTTTAATTTTTTTAAGGGCTAGTTAGAATACAAATATAATTCTGCTTTCCACTGCATAGCTGCTTTGTATGTCTTGCTCTGTTAACAACCCTGTTTAACTCAGCTGCTTTCTGCGGTTAACTTCTGTCCTACTTGTTTCATCAGATTTCTTAAGAATCGTACTTTGGAGCACAATAAAATCTGTCCTGTTCAGGAAATCTGTGAAAACATTTTGTTCGAGGAATTGTGAAGCTTGGATTCAGTAAAAAGTATTCTGTTGCAACATCTTGCTCAGGAGCTTTAAAAGACAGCTGCTGATGTTTTCCCAACCTATGTTGCTCGGGTCAGAGGAAAAGAAGGAAAATTACGTAGACTCTTGGATCACACCTCAAAACTCCTGGTTTTGTAATGAGTTACAAAACCACAGTAAAAAGATTACTGCAGTCCTTGAGGCGGTGACAGAATAGTTTCTAGATAGGATGCAACTGGGAAGAAATAAAAATAAAACTAAATAAGAGAGAAAAGGAGTAGCACCTTTGTTAAAGCATCACTTATGCTAATTAGGGAAAACTTTCATTACCCACTGTTCTGTAGGGGCATTCATTACCCTCTGTTGGGGCATCTTGACCGTTATCTGAAAGCAATGTCAATCAGCACTGAAGATTGTAGGGGACATTAACTACTTTATGCAGCAAACCATTTGGAATTTTGGCTGTCATAGCCAAGCGAAGTGTAACTTATGTTGCTGCTAAGTTACTTTGCATGTTTAGATGGCAAAGTACCCTTAACTGCCGCTGAATAGCTTTGCAGACTTTCAGCTGGTGGATACATTCGTATCTCTGTCGTTTCCAGTATCCCCATTCCCTTTCTGTCCAGAGAATCAGAGTGTTTCTCTGACAGAAGAGCAAATCGTTGCTAAGACATTGAAAGAAGAAGGCATTTCCTAAAACTGTTTCCAGAACTCTCCAAGTAAATACTTACACTTTTGTGGTTTCAGGGGTGGTGTGTTTGGGTTCCTTTGCTTTTAGAGTGTGTTATTTCCTTTATAGAAAAATTAAATTTTAATTCTCTGATAATAATGGAGTCAGTGCAATCAAACTGTCATTTACTGTCTTGCATTAAAGGCTGTTGAATAGTAGGAAAACTAATTCAAAAATTACTGATAGCAGAAGAAAAAAGTAGTGCTCATATTCCTGCCCATGCCAGTAAAATAGAATGAGGATTTTGTGTAAGTCCTATCCTTTTGATACTGATTCAGGAAAGATTAAAACCTACTGACGCCAATAGCACTTTCCTTACTGATTTCTATAAAGATAAGCAATGAAATGCTATCCATTTCTACTGTGCTCTCACTAGGAGCCAGTAAACTACAGGCAAAAGTGATATTCAGAGCATAGGCCAAACTCAGGTGAGTTTCAATAACATTTTTTTTGCAGGATTTTTTTCTTAAAGCAGATACAAGTTAGACAATCAAATACTGCACACACATGCAATTATATATGTGTGAAGTTCAGTATATTATACATGCAATTGCGTATACCTGGGTGTACTGAGTGGCTTATGCAAGGGTCAGATATGATCAAAAGGGATCAAAACACCAAATTTTGGAAAAAAGTTCCTCTGACACAATTCACATTAGAGATCTCTGTTCTACAAAAACGTGCATATGCTTATGATTACTTGTACAAATAGCTAAAGGAAAAAGGAAGTACTTCTGAGTGAAGCTAAGCATGTTGACACTTGCATCGCTGAAAGTAAGTGTAAAAATAAAGCGTGGAAGATATTACCTGTAGCAGTTGTTATTATAGTTGTTGTAACTTCCCAGAGCTGTCAAGCACCCCAAGCAGATCGCATATGAGAAAAATATCTGTGTACCAGCATCCACCCACACCTGAAGACAAAAAAAAAATGGAGCGGTTAAAAAAGATCAAGAAGGAATCACCTTTATGCATATATTGACTGCAGAGTTGCAGCGGCAACTGTACAGAGTAATAGTGTCTGGCAAACCTTTTATAAGTCACAACTTTAAAAAAAATATTATGTAAGTTAAATTCCCCTCTCCTTCTCAGTGGTATAAACAAGGAGTAACTCAGCTGGTCTTCACAGGTTCAACCTAATCTAAGTACAGAGACAGAATTTCTGGAGAAGAACCTCACCCAGTATAAATTATTTTATGGGTTTTTTATCACTATAAGGTGTTAGTAATTGCAACCCAGATAGAATCATTTGCATTTATCTCATTCTCACTTGGTAATTATTTATTCAAATTTAAAAATTTACTGTGAAAAAATACTCTGAAGACAAAATACACCAATCATAGATAGTATACAAATTAAGCTAGGGAAACAGGAGACAACTTATCCAGGGAAAGGGGTTTTTTTAGTAGAACTTAATGGCCCCAAATAGGCACAAGGACATGGTTGTTCTGGGCACTGTACAATTAACAAATAAAAGTTCTGTAGAGCTTAGCAAGTAAGTAGCTTTATAATATCATTATGGTAACATTTATATCCTAAAATGATGCAAATATTAAATTCGAAATCAAAGAATAGAAAAAAAAAGGAAGCATGAGCTGACACCGTCAGATTATTCTCCTCACAGAAATCTCAGAACATTAATATAACAGGCAATTTTTTTTTACTTTAAAAATACTCCAACAAAACAGTTCATTTCGTTTAACTAGAGTCTGGTTGTGTTATTACTGGAGGTGAATATACTTTTTAACTCCTGATTTTGCCACAAGAGTGATGTGAAGAACCCACACCTACACAGCCGCACTATTATTTCCAGTCCAATAAATTCTGACTCCTGGTTTCCTGGGATAAATGAGCTCTATAAGTTCATTTTTTTTTAAAGCAGAGCAACCAAAGTGCTTTTCAGAGAAGTAACAAAACACTGACTGATAACCAGAGGCAATAGCTGTGTAGCCATTAGCTACTCTAAGTTTGAGACAGGAAAGAGGTTATGCACGTAATGATTTCATGACAGGTAATAGTAATACTAATAATAGTAATCAAATACTTATAAATATATGAAGGGGATGTATTTGTTTTACATGTGATCAAGTAAGACCTTGGCCTCTGGAGTTGTTGAGAGTGTTTCTGTTTAGGAATAACATTAGGATCACTTTTGATTTGCATCAGTGGCTTAAATGGTTTCAGTGCTGTCATACTGAATAAGATACAGCTGATTACATCTCAAAGTTTCACCACTTGGTAAGGAAAAAATGGCACAGAGAAAGGTTTTTGACAGACAGGCTCTTTAACAAGATCGGAAGCTCCCAAAAAGCTGTAAGTAGCGTAGGTCAACAGAAAATGCACGGTCTTCTTAAGCATAAACAAAAGCTAGGAAACTGGATCAGCACATGTAGAATCTGCCACTTCCTTCCATTCAGTTTTTGCACAATGTATTGTTGCAGTGCATTGTATAGCATTTAGATGAGCAACAGCCTTTCCTGTCGGCATACGCCAGCTCCACAGAAGTCTGATTACTCCGTGGACAGCAAGTACTAGTGGAAATGGGGGAAAAGAAGAATTGTACTCCAAAGTCAGAAACTCCAGAGCTGCTTGAGAAGAGGAGCAGAGAGCACATCCCTCTGGAAGTCCTGTGTACCTAGTTAGAAAAACGGATACAATTCTGACTATAAGTGATATTATTTCCTTCAAAGAAAACATGTCTCTAATGACCATGACATCTGACGGTGGTTCAACATAAAAGGTGGCAAATACTTTATGAGAAACATGTTCTGTAAGCAAATGTTCACATATTCTATAAAAGTTGAATCAGATTGAAGAACCCTTTGTTTTTGTTGCATTATATGACACCAATCTAGAAATTCCATCAGAATTTAGGGCTAATGTTTAAACAGGAAGGAGGAAGTAATTTTATTTACTGAATGGAATACTACAATCAGTGTAGCTTCTTTTGGGTTGTATACTCAGAGAACCAGTGACATTTAATTTGTGATGACAATATTTCAATTTCAGGTTTCTGAAATGGCAAAAACATCTACAACTGATCAAGAAAGTAGCAAAGAGGGAAATGAATTTAGAAACCACAGATAGATTTTTGTAGCTGGAAAATCACGAGAGATGGACTAACTCTTGTATTTTGTCGCAAGCCTAGACATGTCAACATTTTAAAGCCATACAGTTGATGCTACAGGTCAGTTCTTCATATTCTCGCCCCAAGAGCTAGCGACCATTTGACATTTAGCATCACTTATTCGTGGTTGGAGAATTTGTTGAGGTGCACAAATTTTTTATTAGTTTAAGTTACACCCACTCTTAGTCATGAACTGTACCTCAGGGGAAGTTGTTCTCATTAAAACTTCTAGTGGGTACAGATGGGGTCTTGTAGATACCACTCACAAATCCAGGTGTCATCCATTTGGCTTATGGCAACAAAAGCGTTATTAATTATTTCTGAGAGTGCTGAATTTGCAATGCCTGGCTTAGACTAGAAGTTGTAACATTTTTCAAGTAGATGGAATGAATGCAGCACAATTCTGCGGAACAATGGAATTCTGAAGGACAGAGACAAAGAAAACACTGCCAGTAAGCTGCAAACCAAGGGTGCTGGAGCCAGCAGCTGGTGAAAGGCTGGGACAAAAGGAGTATGTTTTTTCTGAAAAGTGATGGGGTTTGATATGTTTCTGGCATGAGTAAATTCCAGAGGGAAGGACCTGTATAAGAGAACATCCTGTTCACGCTTTATAAACTTTGTACATTGAAAATCTTTTGGTTAGTGATAATTAAGTCAATTCAGTATTATGCATTTGTAAATTTGAGGTTTGAAAATGTCTGCTATTAGTGCCTACATTAAAAGATGGAAGTGTTTCTTCTTACTTTTTTTTCATCTCATATTTAAAATGTTTCCATGCCAAAACAAGATTAAAATTAAAGGACAAAGCCTTTGTCTATTATACCTTAATATTTAAAAAATCCAAATGCCAAAGGACTGAACCTTTGTATCTACTATGCTTCCATTTTTGCACCCACGTTACAGCTGTTTTCTAGACATGCTAAGCCCAGCAGAACATTAGCGACCATATGGACAAACAAGAAGAATGCAAACACCAGCTCAGAATACAGCAGCACAGCTATTGCTCTAACTCCTGTATGGAAATAATTCTTGCTGCCTAGGAAGAAGGAGCTGCTCAATGAGCCCATGTGCTGAAGCTCTGTTCCCAAAGGGAGAAGGCAAAGTAAACAAGCCTCAACTCTATGGCACTGCCTGCTTTCTCCATGTAGAAATGAGGCATGACAGTGAGAGACTGTGAGTCTCTCCACTTTCCATTTTCTGAGTGGGAAGGGGAACAGCAGAGCTGTCTGTGCCCTGATCCCCATCTTGAGGCTTTCCCACACTTCACGTTACAGCTTTCCTCTTTCACACCATTAGCCCACAAGCAGTGGTCTCAGCTGTGTCCTGCTGATAACCAACTTATGTTGGTACAAATGCAATTCCACGAAACAGAATAAAAAAGAACATTTTTTTACTAAAAATGGAAAGCGCTGTTTTGCAAAGTCCAGATATTAAGTCTCCCTGGTTAATCTTAATTTGGCCTTCTTGTGTGTAGATCTAGGACACAATCTTCATTTACACGACTATCCATCTCTCTGCCCAGGGAGATGAATTGAGCTAGTCAAACAGAGGATCCTGCTGTCTGGAGGATCTCTTGCCTCCTTTGTTGCCATGATTGTAGTGCATGTAATGAATGAAGAAGGATAACGAAGGAAGAAGGGGGATGTGCTGTAGTGAAGACAACAGAATACTGCTCTGGAGAATTAGATTCTTTTCATGTCTCTGCTACAAATTTTCTATGTGATGTTATGTTCATGAATCACTTAAACCAACCCTTTCTCAAATGTTCACTAACTGGGTAGTCCTCATTTAATGGATGTCCAAAGTGAAGTACAAAATTACTGAGCATTCACTGTTGCAACCAAGGTGAATGAAAGCCATGGCTGGAACAAGTGAAAAAAACACGGTATAAAAAGCCAGGTCTGCCAACTTCAAATTAAAAATCCCAAAATGACGGACAGCTTCTCATTTTAGTCTCACTATATATCTCTTTACATCAGTAAGATGGCGTCACGCTATACAGTGAAAACAAAATAACTGAGTTTTATGAAGCATGCGGACAGTGCAGAAATAAGTCACTTTGAAAGGCTGAGCCATTTTTTGTGGTGATCAAGGCCTGAACGATGTGCAGTATATTTACAGGGCCAAAAAATGAACGAAAAGGATAAAAAAAAATTGTGTAACTGTCCTGAAATGAGCTTAATTGATGCCGTACCTGAACAAAGCAGAGACTTTGGGGAAAACCTGTTATGTGTTGACGTTTATTATTTCCATAATGCATGGAACAAAAATGCACATTGCTCACCTGAAGGACTATCATTAGATTCCAGGTTTTTCTCTAACTTTGTACCTTCCCTGTACCTTCCATACTCTCTGTATATGTTTTGTGTAATTCTGTACTGTATCTCAGTACACAGTTTAGACAGCTGGGCAGACAATACCTCCATATATAGAATCACTGCTGCCTTACAAGAAATGTGCAGCACATATTGTGACAGCCTCATGTTACACGTGATTTGCATTCAGCAGACTCACAGCGCAGGCACAGCAAGCTCCTAACTGCTTCAGAGCACAAGTCATGTGAACTTATGTCTTCCCAAAAAGGTCTGCTCAGGTATACTGACATATTCCGTATGCTGGGATAGGGAAACCTCAGAGACCAACACCCATGGGGCTTCCTGCAGCAGCCTGTCTTGGGAGGGAGCCCTTGCCACCTGTATCGTTTCCACCTATCAAATAATTGGGAGAATTCTGTTCATCGCTTAAGGCCATACCTTATTCCAGAAGTCCTTTACTGCTCTTAAAGCAAAGCAAACACTACTATGCAGCTATTATGGAATCCTCCTGTGACTGCACGAAACATCTCCCAGGATAAACAGAGTTTAACTGGCATTTCCACAAGCTTTTAGAATCAGGACAAACAGTTGAATGTAACTCAAAAGATGTAAGATTGTTTCATGTCTGGGGAACATGGGAAAATTAAGTAGCTATTTTCGGTCTAATCCTCCTAAAAGGTATATAGTTTTTAAAAAATATATTATGTTATCACCTGAAAA
Organism: Burhinus oedicnemus; assembly: GCA_008921705.1. Classification (NCBI taxonomy): domain Eukaryota; kingdom Metazoa; phylum Chordata; class Aves; order Charadriiformes; family Burhinidae; genus Burhinus; species Burhinus oedicnemus. Next base: position 687,236 of record VFFE01007230.1, on the reverse strand, counting down.
GCTTCATTTTACACCTCAGCTAGAAGCTATTAGTGAAATTTCACTGTTCTGTCTCATTGTGCATGTCAGTCTAGAGGAAAAATGCAAGATGCCTAAAAGTGCACGTTAAGGACATTTTGAGCAAAAGTGAGAGGGGTTTGGTAAAAATGTGATACTCAGAAATTATGTTTGTGGCAGGTTGTACGTTCAAATCCACAGCCAGGTATCTCCCACCTCAGTGCCTGGGCCCTGAAGGAAAACGGGAGCTGGTCTCTGCCTGCGAGGATCAAGTCTGTGGGCTGGGTAGACAAGTTCTTGGGATAAACACCAGCTGATGGTTTAATTTTTTAGTCTGTTGCTCAAGTAACAGCAAAACTGGGAAAAGCAAACAAAAGAGAGTATGATTTTTTTAGAAATGGCTCAGTGCAGCACTGAATCACCTTGACCACTTCCTGTACTTACTCCTTGTTCAAATGTCTGCGTCTACGCTCAGTTATGCGTGTAGCTGTATGTCCTGACAAGTACCCTGCACATGGTAACAGTAGCCTTCTAACTGTTGATTCACAGATCTACTGTTATTGCAAAGGGAATTTTTTTCCTCTACTTTAAGTCAACAGATAACCAAGATAAGTCAAGAGAATAACCACTGTGCTATTGTCACTGTGGCATTAAGTAGGAAAGACCATATAGGGGCCTGAAAGATACCATGGAATTTACACCAAAAAAACCCAGAAAAGCTCTAAAGAGCGGGCAGTGTCTAGACGATGAAGTATATGCCTAATTACACACAAAGAAAAGTAGCAGGAATGAATAAAGCTGCTATCGAGTAAGGCTCCTGGCTTTATACCAAATAAGAAAACAGTATTGTCAATGTTGTTACAACTGGCTCTGACCTAAGAGCTGCATCTGACCTGTCACAGGAGAGATGTCATGATTGCCTCCCAATGGTACTGCTCTCTGAACTCACACAATCAGCAGGATGTTGAGGGAGTAGCTGTGGGTTCTTGATACTAGTCTGAACTTACACATAGGCTTCAGGTGCCTGCTTATTATGGTTTCAGAGAGATTTGTGTAGGTAAAGAAACACACACCTCACCCTTTCTCTTTTTGCAATCTTCTAAATTATATTTCACAGATGTCTTAATGGTATCAAATCTTTGTGATACTGTGGTTCAGGAGACAGAGAGTTTTCAATGTAATGGCTCATCTAAAAGAACTGCAACATCCATGTTTCTCCATCTATAGCTAGAAGAACAATCAAGCACTATGAGGATTCTTCCATTAAGTAAAATGTATATATTGTTTATGTGTCTTTCCATGACCTTTCCCATTGTCCACAGTTAACAGATTTGTTAGAAATTATAAACATGTAAGGGCTGCTAATGTTTGTACCTGCACACTTAAGTTTGCTTCCTTGAGTATTTCTATCAAAATCAAGGGAATTAATTTCACATTGGTGTCTGAGTACTGGCTGAAATATGCATCCCAGTGGTGTAGTTTCATAAATATGCACTTTTTTTTTTCCTTCGTAACAGTGAGATTGAACACCCACTTCAGCTGCAAAGCTCAAAGCATCCTTAACTACAGAGTGGTTAATGACAATTCCATAATGAAGCACTCTGTCTGAGAATATGGGAGATCTCACAGGCCAGTAAAATGCTGCACTCAGTCTTTAAAACATGATGTTCCAAATGTTGATTGTTGTTTATTTCCCATTTTGTTATCACAGAATGAGCAATCGCTTTAGATTTTTCTCTTAATTTAAATTATTCATTACTTTTTGATGAATCTCAGCAGTGTTTGTATTTTAAAAAGCAGTTTGCCTTTGGTTTCAAGTAACAATTTAAAAAAAAAACCCCTTTGCTGTCAGGATATAATAGATGAAATCTCAAGGTAAAGGCATAGAAGAGTTGCAGATTTTTATAAGAGTAAGCATGTCTGGATAAGACAACCTGTTGCCAAATAGACTTAAATAGGAGCATTACTAGAGTTTAAGTCCTACACATCATGACAGGTTTAATGTTCATGTGCCAGCGTCTCTCACAATATGTGGGGAGTGTGCGGAAAATGTCAAAAATTCACGTCGGCTATGGAACATCTCTACCTGTACTAGACCAGATGGTTTAGGATTTTCAAGTTGGCTTCTAAGCCACATGCTTTGTGAGTCAATGGTCGCAAAGCACGGTTTGCACCCAAGCCACCTGGGAGTCAGTCAAGCTATCTGGGTATTTCATGTACTGTAAAAGGTAGGCACATTCAATCACAGAAGCACAGAATGGTACGGGTTGGAAGGAACCTTCAGAGATCATCTAGTCCAGCCCCCCTGCCAAAGCAGGCACCCCTAGAGCAGGTTTGGACAGGAACGCACCCCGGCGGGTTTTGAATATCTCCAGAGAAGGAGACTCCACAATCTCTCTGGGCAGCCTGTATCAGTGCTCCGTCAGCCTCAAAGTAAAGGAGTTTTGCCTCACATTCAGATGGCATTTCCTGTGTTCCAGTTTGTGCCTGTCACCCCTTGTCCTGTCACTGGGCACTAGTGAAAAGAGTCTGGCCCCAGCCTCTTCTCACCCTCCCTTTAGATGTTGATAAGCATTGACGAGATCCCCTCTCAGACTTCTCTTCTCCAGCCTAAACAGACCCAGGTCTCTCAGCCTTTCCTCAGAAGAGAGATGCTCCAGTCCCTTGATCATCTTTGTAGCCCTCCGCTGGACTCTCTCCAGTAGTTCCTTGTCTTTCTTGAACTGGGGAGCCCAGAACCAGACACAGTACTCCAGATGCGGCCTCACCAGGGCAGAGTAGAGGGGGAGGATAACCTCCCTCCACCTGCTGGCCATGCTCTTCTTAACGCACCCCAGGATACCGTTGGCCTTCTTGGCCACAAGGGCACATTGCTGGCTCATGGTCAACTCGTTGTCCACCAGGACTCCCAGGCCTCTCTCTGCAGAGCTGCTTTCCGCCAGGACAAGCCCTAACCTGCACTGTACATGAAGTTATTCCTCCCTAGGTGCAGGACCCTACACTTGCCCTTGTTGAACTTTATTAGGTTCCTCTCCATCCAACACTCTAGCCTGTCCAATGAATGGAGGAGACCACAATGAGAGGACCAAGATCAGAAAAAAAAATAAAACCAAAATCCATATGCAGTGTAGAAAAAAGAAGAGTAGATGGACAGCAAACAGACTGAAAACCAGTCATGGAACTCACACAGGGTGGCCAGGATAAAGAGCTTACCTTCATCTTTTAGGAAGAAGTACTATACATTCCTTTATTATCATACAGGTTTAGACATGACAGGACCATAAGAATTATAAAAATGTCAGGTCTTAATCTTGAAGTAGCACCTACGTTTAAAGAGTACCCCCGTCAGACATGAGGGAATTAACACAGGTTTAATTATGAGCACTAGTAGAAGCTTTTGGAGAATCAAACCATTTCAAAAGCATCTGCCAGCCATGGCCCTGACATAGTCTTTCTTCCTCTCCTCCTGCCATCTGAATTAGATAGGAGTGTTTAGGGAACTGCCTTTGGCAATGCCAACTACAGCTCCAAGCACTGCTACAGCAGGTCAGAACAGGTCTAATAATTTCTGACATAAACCTGTAGAACACCTCAAAATGCATGCTGAGCAAAAGATGATGAAAAAAATGCAGTTTCTAATGACTTTGAGAAAAAGCCAAAGTCCCTATTTCACCCTGTCCTTTCATCTCAGATAGGCTGGGTCTTTCTTTTCTATCAGCTCATCATTAACGACTGCTTTCAGTTACCAGCTAACATATCTGACTGAATAGGAACTGGGATTGAAAACCAAGCTGACCTTGCTGCTGTGACCCCACAGAAAAACAGCAGGTGCTTGTGCTATGGACCTACACATACAATTCAGAGGACAATCAGATGAATAGACAGACGATACTCAGATCTTCTGACCTTATTTCAAGATAAGATTGGAACATTTCTTTCCTCTCATGATTAACAGGTCTTCATTTTACATTGACGCTAATAAAAAGAGCTGTGATTGTACATATGAGACAAACATGAATAACTCAGAGCTATATTAAAGAAAACACACTGCGTTCATACGTAATAGTATGTTTTTCCTGCAGCCATACTTCCTAATGTACAAATCCTGCACATGCAGAGGCTCCTGACTGTAACTGCTCTGGTGAGGCAAATAGCAGGACTCCAGGGCCACTGGATTCTGCTACTCGATATTTTGATATTAAGAACATAAAAACTACATACTCTCTACTGCCACAGGAAAGTACCACATGGCCTGAAGTTTCCCAGGCAGTAAGATTTACCATTTTCTATTTTCAAGACTATTTTTTCCAGTCTTAGATCCCATGTCTCTTAAATAAATGACAATATTATCACTGAGATGAACTTTTGAAGACACTAAGGAACTAAGAATTATTCTACTGATTGAACTGTGGCTACACAGCGTAGGTTAATATGCAACTTAAGAATTATTCTCAGAACATTTCTTAAATTGCCATTTATTACATTCCTCTGCTACAAGTTACTTTTTTGTGTATATACAAACGTGTCTTCTAAGAGAAATGATAAAATATGCAGTAGTGGAGGACTGAGCATTTTACCTCTGATCTTATTCCAATTAAAGTAATTTTTTTCCAGCTTTCTTATTATGAAGAACATGCAACTACATCATAAACTTATGTTTGGCATGGTGTAGCATAGTTGGCAGTGGCAGGAGAGAGCACCAGGGTGATAAGTAGACTGCTGCATGAAGGCTGGAGAGGATACTCTGGAAGGAAAGCAACAGCTATATGTGTGGCTTTTGTTTGGGTTTTGGGTTTTTTTGACACTTCCTATGTTCCTCATATGCTAACCAAGATGAAGAATGTTATACATTCACATGACACCCCACCAGAAAAGACAGATAGAGATTCATTTTGGGTATTTTCAGTTTCAATACAGAATGCTTTGTCAAACAGATGGAGAAGAGACCAAAGCACCTACATCTGCCCCGGAGGCCACGCCGAGCAGAAACAGAAAGTGGTTTTAGATCCCGTTGCAAAGAGTGCAAAAGGTTATACTCTGGAGAATTCACTGCCATCAACTGAAATCTCTGTTCAAAGGCATGAAAAAGAAAATTAACCAGTTTTCATTTATTCTCTAGTCACTCTCTTTTAATCAACTGATTTTTTTTCTTCAATAGCAGCTAACAAAAATCAGCTGAATGACTGTGCAAAATACATATTTCAGTTCAAAGTACTGTTCTAGTCTCAAAAACAACCCAAACACTTGGAAGATGCAGACATTCAAAGTGAATAAATCCATTCCTTGCATGCATTCTGCTCTTTTCCTGACTAGCAGTACACTGATAATGTATCTTATTCCTATGAATCCTGCAGAGAAAATCAAACAGGGAAGAATCAACTTTATCATTTTAATTTTCCTGCATAATCAACACAGTTATTGTAACTGCATAGTTTCTCATGTTTGACTACGAAATAGCAGAAAAGACTGATTTTCTGATCTTGGTACATGTTTAGTTTACTAATCTTTTCAACAGAGTTAATTAAAAAAGACACATTTATTTAGAAATCAGACAAAAATATCTGTCCCAAATTAAACTAGTTAATCCCAGGGGTCACAATGAAAAGGTTTTTGCTGACTAGGAAAATACAGCTTCCTGCTTGAAACTGAAGTCTTGGAACAACCAGTAAGCAAAAGAGACTGTTACAATGCAATTTTAAAGTAACTTTTCTGAGTACGATATTACTTTAAGCAAAGGCACAAGTTAAAGCTTCTGAAAACTTATAAGACAACCTTCACGATAAACCATTTTGAAAGTCACTGCCTCAACAAATGCACTTTCAATAGTATTCCAACATACTTCTGATATATTTATATTTCATTAAATATACTCTTTAAAAAGAAAATTTTCAGTGTCTAAATTTATCAAATCTACATTTATTGAACCTATGCTAGAAGTGTGATGTAGAAAAATGAGGATATAAATCAGACTATTCCCTGAAACGAGCCTATCCTCAGGCTACTTGAAAGTGGCAACTGTTTGTTCAGTCATCAACGTAAAAGAGAGTTTAGCATGATGTTTTACAAGTGAAATACAACTCCCCCAGGCTTATCCAGATGTCAAGGATAGTACTAAAATATCCCTCAGTTATCTCCATGCAGCCTCAGTCAACTCCAAGGAAAGAGCTCAGCTTTTGCTGAGTGCAAAGCTGGGGTCCCCCTGTTCAGAAAAGTAAAGTAACAAAACCTGCTGGATCCAAGGACGCTGGCACCGATTGTGTTACCTAAAGTAAATGAGCTCTTCAGCCCCTGCCCCCGTCCCCAGATGCCTTCTTGGGGGGGGGAGGGGGAGGGGGAGAGGGAAAAAAAAAAAAGAAAAATTGTCTCGTCGCTCTCTCAACTCAATGGGCAGTGTCATTAAATGGGAAACTAAACCAAAACAAAATATGAACTGTGTATTGTGGAGAAGCAGCAGAAAAAATGTTGAGTTTTGGATACAGGACTTAGTTTGTTTCTGAAGTTTACTATCCAGGGGTTTTTAAACAACACAACTTCTGAAAGCAGAGCCTTCATTAGAGCAGGAAAACACAACTTAAATGGCCAGGCAGAAAATGGCTGAATTAAGCTCTTTTTTCCCCTCTCTTTAATGGTAGTGATTCTCAAAAGATTAAAAGTAGGTTAGACGAATAATAAAACAGCTATGTTTCTAGTGTCTACCTGACAACAGCTTTTGTGGAAGTGAATAATTACATGAAAATCACTTCCTTTCCACCTCTCTTTGGCATTTCTGTGGGTTGCTAGGCAGTCTCTCTCCTACCTTCTGCTAATGTTACTTACAGACACGATGAATACACTATATTCATTATGAGAATGGTGAGCTGAGGGGAAAAAGGACCTAAATACTTGAAGTTTTGTTTATTCATTGCCGCCTTCGGAGACCAACACTATAGCTCAGATTACTTTACACATATTTAAATGCTAATTTTCCGAGGCATAATTGCTAGCCAAGTACCAGCCTGTTAAAATGGAACAGGACCTTCCTCAATACAGGAGCCACACTAGTAGTATGTTTCTGTGTTGCCAGCCAATGTTGAAAGTCAGGTGCTGGAGCAAAGCATACTGAGGTTCCTTCAGGGACTTAGAAGACGAATTCTTTCACTCACTCTGACTGCTTTTCAGGGCTGAAGTAGTGTTTGTTATGAGACTGGTTTACCTTCCTGAACTCCTTAACCCGAAACTTAGGAGATATCTTGATTGCCTTGGCATGATTCCAAAACTAGCAGCCACAAAGTACTGTTGTACTTCCCTGTTTGTATGATCATGAGTGCGCTCATATAGGTTAGGGTGTATGTTCATTAAAAAGAAATAAACATTATCCAAAAATGACTCTTCTCCACAGAGTGCTAGCTGAGATAACGAGGGGCTTGAATGCTCATTTCAGATAGCAGGTGTGTGTGCGCGCGCTGTTGTAGGAAGGGCAGTGAGCCAAGCACAAGGCTATGTGGCTTTTTAACAAGTGGAGACCTGGAGGCTCAGAAGAGTGCCTGGGCCACTACAAGAGGCCAATGACAGGCTGATGACACCAAGCTGTGTGGAGCGGTTGACACGCTGGAGGGAAGGGATGCCATCCAGAGGGACCTAGACAGGCTTGAGAGGTGGGCCCATGCCAACCTCATGAAGTTCAATAAGTGCAAGGTCCTGCATGTGGGTCGGGGCACAAATACAGGCTGGGCGGAGAATGGATCAAGAGTAGCCCTGAGGAGAGGGACTTAGAGTTGTTGGTAGATGACAAGCTCAACATGAGCTGGCAATGTGCGCTCGCACCCCAGAAGGCCAACCACATCCTGGGCTGCATCAAAAGAAACGTGACCAGCAGGGCGAGGGAGGAGCTTCTACCCCTCTACTCCGCTCTCGTGAGACCCTGCCTGGAATACTGTGTCCAGCTCTGGACCCCTCAACATAAGAAGGACATGGACCTGTTGGAGCGGGTCCAGGGGAGGGCCATGAAGATGATCTGAGGGTTAGAGCACCTCTGCTATGAGGACAGGCTGAGCGAGTTGGGGTTGTTCAGCCTGGAGAAGAGAAGGCTCCGGGGAGCCCTTAGAGCAGCTTTCCAGTATCTGAAAGGGGCCTACAAGAGAGCTGGAGAGGGACTTTTTACAAAGGCATGTAGTGATAGGCCGAGGGGTTGCGGCTTCAAGCTGGAAGAGGGCAGATTTAGGTTAGATACGAGGAAGAAATTTTTCACTCTGAGGGTGGTGAGGCACTAAAACAAGTTGCCCAGGGAAGTCATGGAGGGCTCATCACTGAAAGTGTTCAAGGCCACGTTGGACGAGGCTTTGAGCAATCTGGTCTAGTAGGTGGTGTCCCTGTCCATGGCAGGGGGGCTGGAACTAGATGGTCTTTAAGGTCCCTTCCAACCTAAGCCATTCTATGATTCTAAGAGCATGCTCTAATCTCTGGGTTGTCCCAGTGTCTTTATATCCCCAACTTCACTCAGAAACAGCAATGCCTAAGGGCAGTTTTGCCTTCAAGCAATGTAAAAGAAGACTATTATGGCCATTAAAGCGCCCTTTCAGGTTACCACATTCAGAGACTTAGTCTCTCACAAAGTTGCATTTCAAAGAACAACTGGAGGTGTGTAAAACAGCATTGTTAAGGCAAACCCTTTGGAGCTACTCTCTCCACCTGGTATTTCAATAGCTATTAGTGACCTTGTCCTGACCATCCAAGAAATTTAAAAGTGTGTGTCCTGGTTTGAGGTAAAACAGGGCCAATTTTGTTCAGTAACTTTACTTTTTAGCTAGGCCTCTTCTAACTGCTGAAATTAACAGCATGTTGTGCAGAAAACTGTTTGCTCTCAGAGTGATAAGACCCATGTTTATAGTTGATGCCAAGGAATGGGATGCAGAGAGGCTCTTGCTTATCCTTATTGCTATAACAACCAAGGCCAGTCAACTTTGTTACTTGCCCCATTGGAGGGTGGGAAGTGGAAAAGCGTAGAGGGGTCACACCTGCGGGGAGGAGCAGACAGGACAGGTGACCCAAACCTGACCAACAGGGTATTCCATCCCATCTGCCTCATGCTCAGTATAAAAGCTGAGGGATCAAAGGGTCAGTCCTCTTTCTGCAATGGCCGGTGTCTGAGGAGGACTCTGCCTCTGCCTTTGATCCTGATCCTGAATCCAGATCCGGCATCCAGTTCCTGTCTGTCACTGAGTCCAGTCTGGGACTTCCCCAGTGCCTGCTGGTGACGTGACTGTCATCCTGGGAGCTTGATATGGTTTTGTATATATTTCATTTTCTTTTTATTATTTTATTATTAATATCTCATTAAAGTAGTTTAGTTCCTTCTAAACTCTTAAGTCTCTCTTTTTCTCTCTCTCTCTCCTGCCTCCCTTCGAAGCAGAGCAGGAGAGAGCATCTGTTGTTCCACCTGATTGGGCCAATCTGGCCCAAACCACAACAGTGTGAAAATAATAATAGATCTGACGTTGCTTGTTAAAGAATTGACTTTGATTTAATAGCACAACTTATCTTAAGCTTTGTTTGATTTCTTCTGGGCAAATATACAAAATCCCAGGAATAATTTTCATAGGACTTTTCCCATATTTAGAAAGAAAAAAATCCAATAAAATAACAAATATTTGGCCAGGCCTATCTTTATCTGGAAGTGAATACTAACATTCCAACTTTGCCCAAAGGAAAAATTGCATCTACAATGGTAGATAGGAGTCCAGTAATTCCTCTAAACTATCTTTATGATAAAACTTGCATGTTTTCATTTACAGCCAATAGTTACAACAGTTGCCTAGACTACATGTAAGGAGAGAGTTATCTCATAATACAGAATTTTCCCTTGAAAAATATACCAGTTGTCCATTACTTTAGTTCTGGAGCATAAGGTAAGGAGAATGCTGACAGTAGAAGACACACAGAGATATTCAGGAGATACTACTCGTATAAAAATATTTATGTCCCTATGATGGATGTGATTTCTGGGTAAAAAAAGGTCACCAAGTAGCTGGAATGGTTCTTTTGTGACTGAGTGATAAGAAATTAAAATTGTCTTCAGTAGATTGGTAGCATAAATTCGGGAATCTGGCAAACTGGAAACCTTTTGAAAAAGGTATTGATAAGAAGCAAAAATATCATTAAATCCCAATATCTCTTGGGAGCAGCATTGTTTTTTTCACTGACTCATTTCTGGTAACTGTATGCCAAATGTACATAGAGTTCAGATCAGCAGGATGACCTGCATCATTTGTCTGTAATGAAGCCTGCTTCTGTTGACAATTCTTAGTTACTGAAAATTGTGCAGCATTCTGGAAAGGTAAAGTCATTGACTGCCAGAGCATCCACATGTTCCAGTTGTGCAGTACAGCTCTCTTGTAGCATGCCTTAAAAGCATCAAAAGTTTTGCCTTCTCATACACTTGCACTATATAAAACTTCAGGCATTTGGAAATAAAAGAAGTTGATTTTTTTTCATTCTGTGCATGATATCAAAAAGCAAAAAAAAAATAGCCATTGCCTTTCTTTCTCTTTTCAATAGAAAATGTATTTTCAGTGTCCTGGAGACACCAGACTTTACCAGGTCTTTTGGTGGGCATGTCTGGGAGTTGAGGCATGCTTAATGTCATTTCCTGTAAATGATAAATAAAGATGCTGCTTTTTTTTTTTTTTTTTTAATAAATGCAGGAAGTGCAGTTAACTAATTTCTAAAATGAGGTGTTGATTAGTGTTCCTCTTTACTGACTGAGAGACTATCACCAAATGCTCTCAGAATGAGATATTTTACTGCTCTCACATACACTATAATGCCTATGCACAGGCAGAGGTGTTTCAAAATATTTACACTCAGTTGCATGGAGCGCTTGAGGAGAGAGGTCAACCTGACTGATTTCTGGATATTCTGAATCCAAACCAAAATGTTTTTAAGGTCTTCTTTCTTCAAATGTTCCATTTGCATAACATTTGCCAGAAAGTAAGGTGCTGGGGTTAGTTTAGTTTTTAGGTTTGGGGGGGCAGAGTAAGGCAGGGGTTTTAGCAAATGTAGTAGGGGTTCCATAGCCTCTCAGCAAGTTGATCATTTCAAGATACCTAATTGATATTACAGAGCTGCTTGACTGTAATGTCACAGTGACGAAACAGAACCTTCTCTGATAGCGTTTTTACTTACTCCTGTTACTTTCTTAAGATTCTCATTCAGCATGATTGAAGCCTAGGGAACACTGGAGATCTTAAACACAGCCCTGATTGCAAATACTTTAAAAAAGCGTAAGTGTTTTGGTCATGAATCATTATTCAAAGAATTCCTTTCACTTGGAAATTAAGAGAAAACTATACTCGTATTATATAACATTAGGTTAAATGTTATTCAATCTAACTTCTTTAAAAATAGTAATTCTCAAAAATTCTTTCCAAGCAATCTTAAGAATACTTCTCTTAGAAACTGCACTTTTAAAAAAGTGTCCAAAAAGAACAGGGTTTGAAACAGAAGAAAATACAGTTCTAGAAGCATGAGAATTATTTGATCTTAAATTCTTCCTTTCATTGAAAACAGCCTAAACCTCATATTAAAGTAAGTTTTCCACAAGGGGATTTCCATTCATTTCTACAATTTAGACACCATTCAAGTACCCAATGATGGATGCTAAAAGGATACATAAACCCTGACTGCAGCTAAGTTTGACTGAGGAGTAAAATGTTGTGTATTGTGTATGTGATATTACTTATACAGTTATTGCTGTAGAATGCTGATCCAAAGGTTTCAGGTGTATTGATGAAGTAACTTAGTGCCATGTATTATTTATACCCAGTAATACCTAGAACACACACTAAATATTACTAAAATAACTGACATAATTATATTGAACCCCATATGAAACACTTAAAATAGAGGCTAGATTTCTTGAAAGAAGTATTTCCTCATCTTTGAATACTATACTAACCAACAAAAAGCCTTTTGGTTTGCGTAAACCTGCAACTCACAGACAGACAGACTGTAAAATTGCACCTTAGAGATTATTTTTCAAATAACAGTACTTTTCATTTAGGCAGAACTCTCATGCTACTGAGAACATGGCAGTAGCATACTTGTGACCTGTTCCATTTTCAGTGTTTATAGGCTAGACAGTTCCACAGCAAGGTCATGCAATATGGCTACATAATGTAATTAAGTCTGTACTTGACTGTTAAGCAGCCTCACAACAAAGTAAAATTTAAAAAACACTATGGCTGTATGCAGGCTATAGCTATTCCTTCCATGCAAGGAGGAGGCTATACTACAGGGCTGTTGTGCTGTGAAGGGAGAAGCTGTGCAGGCATACCTGAATTGGAACAAGACCCAAACACTGCTACAGGAGCAGGTAAAAAGGTGGCTTACAGTCCCTCTCCCTGCTCAGTAAATCTGTGCCCAATATGATGCCAGAAAGATACTCCCAGAGTGGATTCAGTTTATGTTAGGAAAACAGAACTTCTGCCTGTAGAGCAAACCATTTGCACCATCAAAGAAGGTGTTACATCAAAAGCACCGTTTTCACAGAAAAGCTATCACTGTATTGGGAGTTTTTTCAGGATTCTGGTGTCAGTCAAGGGTCCAGCTCCTTCCAAGTACTGATTATAATACAGCGATGATACCAAAGTCTGTCTGCCACCTAGGTTAAAGTCAAAAGAGGGTGCTTACATTAAGAATGTATTCTCCTGCATTCTCCTGTAGCCAAAGGAGAGAGATTGTCCCCTCCTCAAAAGTTAAGTCATTAAGTAGGATAAATTACCCTCTAGAGGAGCCTATTTTCCTCTCTGTTGCTTATACAGGGAATTAAAAGCACTACATTAAGATTCTTCAGTAGGGTATCTAATATTAAATGGCATGAACTCTGCTCTTCAGGACTCCCCAGTGATTTTCAGTGGGACCTGTGGGAACTGAAGGTCCTGGACCACTTTGCGCCCTGAAGGTTCTACTTGAGTTGCATATTTCACCTCTAGCTTTTTTTAACGTCTACTTTGCAATGTGAAGATTTTTCTGTTTTAAGGAAAACTTACCTTTAGCACTATATAGTGTTAAAAAAAAAAGAAAAAGGAAAGGAAACTCAAAACAGAAGAAAAACAATGTGCTACCTCACTAGTGAATGCTTTAAAATTTTACTTCCGCAATGTTAGGGCACAAAATTTAATGGAAATTGTCCTATTGATTTCCAGGGGCCAAGATTTTACCGTGCTAGTTTTTACAGAATTGGAATTTGTGAAAACAAAAAAAGCAACTGAAAGACTTGCTTATTGGCTTTTTTTGCTTGCAGAAACATTTATCAAGCTAAAGTTTGAAATACGTGAAAAGTTAATATATATTTATATGTATATAATCTGATTGAGTTGAAGATCTCCCTGCTCATTGCAGGGGAGGTTGGACTAGATAACCTTTAAAGTCCCTTTCCAACCCAAAATATTCTATGATTTTATGATCTAGTCTAATGTAGCATTTGGCAAATTATAGGCTTGAGGACACCATATGCAGAGTAAAATAAAGAAAATACTCATCCCTTAGATTATAAAGGATTTAAAATTCAGCTGGGTTGGAATAATTGAACTTATGCTATAAATTCTCATCTAAATAAGAAATACCTCTCAGGAACTTATTCAAATTTTCTAAGCAATAAATAACATTTTCTCTCACAAAAGCTTATCTATGTTCATCCTATCTTTGTTCACTTCAGAAATCCTTTTCATGACACAAAAGATTTTCCTGACTGCAAATATCTTGCAGAAGGAACCCTAACAGTGGCATTTAGATTTTAGGACAATTGTAGAAAATATGATAAAATAAGTACATACAGAGATTCTACCCTTGTATACACTGGTGCAAACACAGGGAAGTTCCCTGTTTAGGTCCCTGCACTATCTGGTTGAGTCAGTCAGAAGATACTGTTGATTTACAGATCTGAGAGATCAAGCTTAGTATATAATGCATACTCAAGGTCTTAATTCTGTCTTTGCATACATACACAAAGATCTCATTAACTCCTGACAAAAAGAATTGTCTTTGAATGGAGAGTGTGTGTCAAGGGAGATATGAAAGTGTTTTGGCTCTATGTACCAATACTATAATTTTTTTCCCAGGTTGCATTCTGCAATGAGATCTAATAACTCTATTTTATTCTTTAGAGTGGGGTGTGCAGAGACTGGCAGGCACTGTCAATACAAAAAAAAAAGCAGACAGAGTGGAAACAGCTCTCTTTAAAAATGTGCTCTTCATTTTTACATATTTTTTTCTTGTTTGTTTGTTTTTGCATTTTCTACAGCACCAGCATTAAAAGCTGTTTGGGGCAATCAATGCACTAAACATTTGATTCACACTTTCTCAGAATAGATCCGATTACATTACTGACTTCCTCCAACTGTGTTGGGAAAGATGGCATTGAGTCTCAGTAATCTTTTCTGTTGCTGTAGTTTCTACCCATACAACCTCTTTTTTCAGTGACTGCAGTCAGCAAGTGATTGCAAGAAAATGATCTGTCTCTATTGACTCTTCATGGAAAGCAGAGAGTAGCAGTCATAAGAGCATAGCTTCCTAATCCACAGCATTGCCTTTCTCCAGCCACTTCCAAAAGCATAAAAGCCCAAAGGCAAATTAAGCAAAAGGTTGCAGTGTTGAGTTGCCCAGAGGTGAAGAACATATTTCCCCTTCTCAACTACACTGGCATGGTGCCGCGGGTGGGCACCTCACCATTGGATTCTGGTCCAGCTGCTGGAATTGCGCCACTGGCAACTGCATTTCAAAAATTAAGAAACCAATCAAGTTTCTAAAGCATTACCAGTGCAGAATTCATCTCTGTTTCCGAGCATGTTCCCTCTGCTCCTTCTGTTCCTTTTATACTTGGCATTGGAAACATGACAGAAGCTGCTGGTAAAGCTTAGAAACTGCAGAAAAGATAAACTCCAACCAAGAGAGATTATTCCTCCTAAATTTTTTGGAAGTGGTCAGCAACCATGTAGTTGAAGGTCATGTAAGCCTATTTTGATTTTCGAAAGCATTTTGGAAAAATCTGTCACCAAAAGCTCTTTAGGAAACTATGCATCTGTGGTTTAAGAACAAAAGTCGTTGCTGGAAAAATAATTGATGAGAAGGTAGGAAACACCAGATAAGAGTAAAGGAATATTTTTTACAGTGGAGGGAGGCCACCAATGGCATGCTACAATGACCTGTGCACCTCTGCTGTTCAGTTTCTGCACAAGTCACGGAGAAAAAACGTGTGACACAAAGCTAGTCAGACTAGCAAAGATGATAGTTAAAAAAGAAGGGACACTAAGTTACCCAGACTAGCAAGAATGACAGCTAATTATGATGATGGATCTTATGAGCTGGCATGACTGGAAAATAAAATTTTTAAAAATGGCAGATAAAATTCGATTACATTTACAGTAATATATACGAGAAAAAGCAATTCTGATTTGACCTATGAAATGATGGGCTCTTAGCTGATAATTTTGATTTGGAAGTATTATCTTGTAGTTATGTTAGGTACTTCCAACGGTGTTCAGCAGTGGTCAAGACAGCTAGGCGTTATTAAGGAATAAATACAAGGAATACTAAGGAAGAGAACAGCATTATACCACTGAGTAAATCTATCATTTGTCCACATCTTGAATACTCCATGCAGTTCTCACTATGGTCTCCTCACATAAAAATGTTACAATAGAATTGAAAAGGGCTAAGAAAAAGACGAAACAGATAACCAAAACCAGCTTTGTATTTTACAGTACAAACAACCCCATGCATCCATACAGGCTAGAGGACAACCTTCTGGAAGGTCCGAAGGGACAAGCTGACCATGAGTCAACAGTGTGTCCTTGGGGCAAAGACAACCAACAGCATCCTGGGCTAAGCACGAGGAATAGCATTGCCAGCACATTAACGGAGATGGGTGATCCTTTTTCTCTGTCAAGCACTGTTGAGACACGTCTAGATTGCTCTGTTCAGTGCTGGGGGACAGTTCATGACAGACATGGACTTACTGTAGTAAGTCCAATGAAGGGCCACAAACATGATTAAGGGACCGTTGCATCTAACATGCAAGGAGAGGTTGAGGGAGCTGGGACTGTGCAGGCTAGAGAAAAGAAGACACAGGGGATCGTAACAATGTGTATAAATACCTGATGGGAGGGAGTAAAGAAGACGGAACGAGTGTCTTCTCAGTCGTGCCTGATGGAAGGACAAAAGGTAATGGGCACAAACTGAAACACAGGAAATTCCATTTAAGCATAAGAAAAAACTTCTGTTGCGAGAGTGATCAAACACTGGCACAGGTTGCCCACAGAGAGCTTGTGGAGTCACCACCCTTGGAGATACTCAGAAGCCAACTGGACATGGTCCTGAGCAACCTGCTCTGGGGAGGGACGTTGGACTAGAAGATATCCAAAGTTGCCTGCTAGCCTCAACTATTCTGTGAGTCTGTATGAGAACAGACTGAGTGGGCTAGGACTTCTTCAACTGAGGTGGGATGTCAGTGCAGTGTAACAAGTCATGAATGAGAAGGAAAGGAGATTAGGGATAGTATGTTTACTGTTTCTTCCAGTTCAAGAACTTCTGAATCATCAGATGAAGTTTCTAGGAATCCAGTTCAAAAGGAATGAAAGGAGATAGCTCTTCCTGATACAATTAGCAGACCTGTGGAACTTGTTGCCAAGAGATGTTGGGGATACTAAAAGTCTTCATGGGCTTTAGGGGAGATCAGAAAACTACATGGAAGGCAAATCCACTGAGTATTTCTGAACATAAAAAGCCACACAGATCTCAGGAAATCACCTGAGCTGAAAATACCTGGCTGTCCAAAGAGTTCAAGGGACAAATATCATATATTCCTCTAGGAATCCTCTTAGGTCCACTGCTGGAGACAGCATACTAGGCTACATGATTTTTGTTCTAGGTAAGCTTTTATGTAAAGCATCATCTTACATACTTTCAAGCAAATAACATATTGTT
Organism: Burhinus oedicnemus; assembly: GCA_008921705.1. Lineage (NCBI taxonomy): Eukaryota > Metazoa > Chordata > Aves > Charadriiformes > Burhinidae > Burhinus > Burhinus oedicnemus. The sequence continues at coordinate 670,280 of VFFE01007230.1, read as the reverse complement.
TTATGCTTACTGTAATGCTCCCTGTTCTGCAGAAGAAATTATCATGTTAAGTTGACTGTCCATTCCACCAACTAATATTATCTAGTTGTTTTCTTACACTTATTTCTATAATTCTCTCCATCTCTCACCTGATAGTGCCAGTACCCAAACAGGGACTATTATGTTTCCACACCTATACAACTTCTGGTACAACTTCCCCCACCAATCCATGCATAGGATAATGAAAATAATGAATAATTGCTATCAAAAGATTAAAGATATCAGTTAAACTACGAATCTGTAGTAGTCAGCCACTAATGTGTTATTTTCTGTTCAAATAAACATGTGCTGGCTAGCTGGCATATACTTCCTATTTTATAGTACAGATGCAGAAGACCGCACCTGCGGGGTGGACACCCCAGGACAGGGAACTTGCCAGTAGAAGCTGGAAAGAAATTCTCCAGCAGAAACAAGCTGGAACCACAGGTTGTATGTGGACTCTTGTGTTTAACAGTTCACAATTGACCTATCCGTAATTAATTGAATCAATTTATACTTTCGGCCTCCCACATCCTCTAGCAGTGAGTTCAACAATTTAGTTATTCATTATGTGAAATAGAACATTCTTTTGTATTTTTCTAAACCCACTACATCTCCATTTTTATAGACTTCTGCCAAATCAAAGGCAGGGTTCCAGTAGGACCTCCTGAGTTACTGGCTGACTGCCACACAAACAGGGAATGGTTCATTGGCTGCAGAACCAGGAAAAGTGCGCTCAACTTTCAGGTCTGACAGGGTGTAAAAGCTTGCCTTTTTTTTTTTTTCTTTTTCTCCTTTTTCACAAAAACCCCACCAGCAACTGTTTGCTATATACTGCCCTATAGAGCTACCATTGCTATTTAATGAGCACACCAGTTTTCTAAGGAGCACTACAAATACGATACAGTTCTCTGAAAAGCCACTCTAACTACTTAATCGTCTTCAATACCACCAACACTGCGGTCCAGCTTCCAGCAAATATCTAGTGAGTGCCTCTACTATAGTTTATTTACTTTAAAATACATTTATTGCATAAAGACCAAAAGGAAAAGTGAAAAACGTATTTAAAATTTAACAGGAATATCTCTAGAACATCCCCCAACTAAAACCGGTACTTAATATACCAATTAAAGTTCCCAAGTTACCTATCATTCTGTTACACAAATAAATGCTTAATTGAAGACAGCACTGATTTCATGCTGCCCACATAATGATCTAAACATTGCCCTTCACAAGCATAATAAAACCTGAATGCTTAGGCAGAATAAATAAAAAAAGTTAATTATCTTTTTAAAATAGTAATCTTAAAACATAGAGAACAAATCTTGTGCAATGTACTCCTTCACATATTGGTACTAACAATATAGGTCAACAACCCAAAATGACAAATAAAAAAAGTATATAATTTTATTATAATTTAATCACATTTTAGTCACTCAGCCTTCAACAAAGCTATGGACATGGATAATCCCATCCTAACTCAGCAAAACTTGCCCCAGAAAACTAAGAAAAGCCATATAGTTAATCTAGAGCATTAACCACTTTACTAAAACATCTTAAATACTCTTTTCATTTGAGAACTGTCATTTTCTGTTCAATATGACTTAAGACCATAGAATAGAAAGGATTCAAATTACTATCAAGACAGTCAAACAGAAACACTTTTCACTTTAGCTACAAAGGATATATATTTTTGGATATAAACACATAACAAAAGTATGGCTACATTCAATCAGCACAAAGGTAGCCCACTGTCCTCTTTCAATTGTTACCAAAACCAGATGCTCAGGGAAAGACTACAGCAAACATTTACCAAATCGATAAATTCAAATTTTATTCTAGTTCATTAACCTGTATCAAAATGTAATATGATTATATGTTCAAATGACTTGAGTACAATGCAAAGGAAATGCTCTCCAAAGGTGGCTTTCTCTTTCCATTGTCTGCACAGGAAGCCTGGGAGTCCCACCACCTCTCTTATCCCTACCACATACCTTCTGGCTGCAGGTCATGGGTAACCAACAGGCTTTAAACTGTATCGCTCTGCCCCAGGAGTCCTCAGAGAAACACTCAGGGCCAGAGCATCTTGGCCCTTGCCTTTGGTACAGCTTTGGTGTTTGGTGACATTTTGTACAATCACGTTCAAACTACAAACAAATAATTTTATCCAGTTGTTTGAATGTAGGAGACAAGTAACAGGAATGAGTCAAGTACACACAGAACTGTCTGCATGACAGCCCAAGGAAGCACATAGAAATGAAAAGCCAATAGATGTTTTTAAGCAACAATTAAGGCTGAATGGATGTGCCCCCACTGCATACAGCAAATTTAAATGAGTTAAAACAAAAGGCTACATAATACTTATCTTTCTCAGTCAAAACAGAACAGCAATTCTAGGAAGCAAAAGAATCAATTAAGGTTACCTCACAGCTAAACCTTCAGAATATCAATTCTGTAGCAGCACTGCCCAGTAGTAAATGGCTTCAGAATATTGAGCATTACAGTTACCTCCTCAGTGAGTGTATGCCACAAACCCATATATATTTCCTCATGGCACTCTGGAAGATTCCATATTCACAGAGAATCTACTTCTTTGTCCTGTAGCCTTTTCCTCCTTGAATTTAATCAGTGATTAAGTACTGAGCAGGCGATATTCATTGTTAGGCATTTTACAGGATCATAGAGTAAGTAGCTTAAGCTTTAAATTCATCTCTCCCCATACTCTTGACTTGCATGCAAGTCAGAAGCCTCCAATCCTAAATGTAATGGCCAGCTGGAGGTGGAAAGCCCTGTGGCATTTGCAATAGACAGCAAGCACTGCTACCAAGGGTGTGCGACCAAGACTCCCAGGAAGGAATTTGGTCTGGTACATATGGGTAGGCAGACCAGCCATTGGCTTGTTCTGTGGACTTGGACGAATCTGATTCCGTGGATAAATGAGCATGGTCATGGCTCTGGAACTGGCAGGTCACCATTGCATTGATGCAAAGATGATAACTTGGTATGTACCACCTGACTATGTGTCTCAGAGTTAATTACTGGTAAATGGTAGCTGGAATTTGCTTGGAACTAGACCAAGAGCCTGGCATCTACCCAGGGTTATGTGCCAAGAATTTCTGATATTCCACTAGCAAGCTTAGAGCAACAACTTACCCAATCAATCTCAGATCTTAAGATTTTTTTATTTTTTTTTTAAAGGGGCATTTTGGGTTTTCTCCGTTACAAGTCATTGAGACTCCACCTGACGTTTAAAGAAGCTCACATCACTAAGTAAGGAGCTTCTAACAACATCCAGCTCCATAAGGGGCTCAACTGATACAAAAATCAGAATGAGTTCCCTAGATAATTTTCATAACTATATGCAAGGGGGCGTGGAGAAAGGCAAAGTAATAAAGCAAATTTATTTTAGACCTTCAGGCATAAGCTTGTCATCTCTTCCCTGTGATGGATTTGTCTTGAAGAAGTTAATTTGGGAAACAAACATTGTACTGCTGATATCCCAGACTTATTTAAAATGCTTATCTGTAATGTTCAAAGAACCAATGTGCTGGTAGGTATTTTTCCTCATATCCAGCCAGGAGCATGGAGTGACGTATAGATTGTTCCAACCTACAAACATCTCTGATGCTGTGTCTGTACCTCAGAATCACTTCTTTCATGTTCCCCCTCTGTCTGAAGGGTGATTTGCTTCTGTCTGATACCTCCAGTCTACAGTACTCAGAACAACAGGATGGAAAGAAGACAAAAAAGGGCCATGTTTTTGTTTATTTCTTCCCCTTTCCCACTTGCTGCCAACTCATTTAGTCTTGCATTCTTCAAACCTGTATTTTGGTAATATGCACTCAGTTCTTACTTTTAATTGCACCTGTATGACTATGCAGCTAAAGTAAAAATTTAAGCCAGTGTATAAAAAATCCAACAAAACCAACCCACCCTCTTGGACCTAAAGAGAGAGCAATATTAATATTTTATTATTTGGAGTTGTGTTTGACAGACCGGGTTCTTTAACAACTGACTTATTCAGTGACTATACATATTGCCTCTTTGTGAGCTTAACTACTTAAAAATCTGCAGGTAAGTGGAGTTCTATAAATACGAAAATACAGTTATCAGTGACATACCAGTACTGAAAGTCATTGCCTGGTCAGTCTCAAAATATCCAGGAGAGTAAATTAGCCCCTATGTTATTTAGCCTCTGCCTCATTCACTCAAGCTGAGGTACCCGTCTCTGCACTGGCTGTAAGACTGTGGTCATGGCAAGCGCCCTACAGAATTAGCGCAAAAAGGAATTTATAAGACTCACGCAAATGGTCCGTGACTGAACTTTCAAGACACCTTTGCCTCTCCACTGATGAAAGAGGCAGCCATCTGCAAAGTTGGAACCTTGCCTACACATGCCAGTTATACATGTAATGTTAAGTATGATGATTCTGGACCACCTTATCTACTTTATTGTGATCAAGAAAAAATCATTTTAGTTTGTAATCCCTAATCACGTGCCACATTTTCTGCCTTCCTCCATAAGATAGTAACTCACTGAAGGCTGGTTCCCCAATTATACCTTTTTCAGTCCTTTAACTGCTGCAATCATTTTCCACCTATGTTCTGCACACCTTCATGGATAAACAAGTTCACTTAGACCTCCAGGCTGGCTCTCACTATACCTTTTTGTGAACATCCCTCAGAGTCACCCTGTTGTTTTATTATTTTACACAGAGGGATTTAGAGTATTTTAAAAGCATGAGTGGTTTTTAGAGTGACAGGAACTGTATGCCTAACTGGCAAATTTTAGTAAACAAGCCACTCAACATTCACTAAAATTCTGCTGTGAGCCTAGTCCTTTTTAAAGAGAGCTGGGCAATGAAAAACCTTTCATTTATGCCACAGAGCTGGCAGAAACTTTAAGTAAAACCTAGTTTAAGATTAAAAAAGCACTAGAATAAAAAAATGCCATTTAGAAATTTTATTCAGGACCTGCATTTCGTGACACTAAGGGAGCTACTGAAACTGTTGACATTGATAAAATGTTTAATCTCACAGAAGAATGCAGATTCAGTTTAATTTACATTATTTGTAAATTTTTCTCAAATATTAAAAGTATTTTGTCAAAAACTGAAAGGTTATTTTGAGAAGTAAAATGTTATTTTTCTATTTTTAAATGAAGCACTTGATTTTTCATTCCTAAACAAGATTTTGTTTCAAAATGTAATAATAATAGTAAAAAGGACAAAGGAAAACACTTCTTTAAAATAAAAACACTTTTTAAAGCTCTGGTTTGCATGAAATGTTTTGTGTTTGCTCTGCTAAAATATCAATATGTGAACACAGAACCTAAGTGCAAAATCACCAGGAACCAGATTCTGCCTCCCATTCTTTACAAATTCAGCTGCGCTTTCTTGATTCAAATGTTCTCTGAAAAGTTCACTTGGGTTGACAATAAACAAACAAATGAAAGATTGGTAAACCCGTACCTCAAACTGCATCAACATCTGATGATTTCCTGCCAAGTTTGTAACAAATTTACTCAATGCATTTTATCGCCTCTCTCTTTGTGACCATCAGATGCTTTCTTTCCTTATCCTTATTTACAGTCCTAAATTGAAGTATAACTGTTTGGTTGGCACTGGTGTGACAAAACACGTTATTGCCTCTGTTCCATGATGGCATAAAAAGATATCCTTGCAGCCAGGATTCTAGTGCAAATGGTCACAGAATGCTCAGTTTATTTGAGCCTCAGTGTTTAAAGTAGCTGTCTATAAACATTCATATGGGAAAATATGTTAACATATGGAAATCTAAGACTGTGAACAGAATTAAGGAAGATATCTTTAAAAATATTGATGACCTTTTGCAGGAATTCTTGTATTACAAAATTTTCTGGAATTTAACACAAGAATAAATTTATTTCTGAACAGACTCTTATTTCAGAGAAAAGATTATGAACTGTACCCCCAAGTCATGTAATGCACCACAGCAGAACATGAAGTTAAGAAAATATGTTGACTATCCCATCCCGTCATTTATCTTCATGGGCAATTTTGATGATATAACTTCAATGTGTATATATGCGTGTGTGCGCATATAAATGTTTTATAAAGCACAAGGAAGAAAAAAATATGCAATGCTAGGTAAAGTTGTTGACAATCAATCCAGCTTCAATGGCCTAAACAAAAACTATACTCATACAACGGAGTTACTTTATCCGTAAGGAAGGAATAGTCAACAATTTAGCATAGACATTCAGAGTAGAGAGCATCAGAAAGTCACAGCTGTCAATACACATCTCCTCATCTTTCCAATTTGTTCTCCTGGATCTGCATCCTTGCTGTGAGCTGCATGGCAGCTGGTAAGAGTTCATGATGGGAGAGGCAGCTTGTTTTCCCACATACATTAGGGCAGTGTGCCAGCAACTGCCATCAGTCACCTCCCACCTTCTCCCTCCCAGCTTCCCTCTCCTTGCTTTCTATCACTTTTTTTCTCCCTTTCCCACACTGCCCTTGCAAATAAACCACATATGTATCCACAAGTGTCATACAAACTATACGCTAGCAGATACAAAAAGCATAGTAGGAAGAGGGAAGAGCAGCGTAAGGCACATGTAGTTGTAAGATGCCTACATAGCCCACAGCTCAATGCAGTCCCCAACTTACTTATACCACCCTGGAGGAAGGCACATTTTCTGTTCCTTTCTGCCTCCTCCTCATTTTGTATTTCCCTTAGTTCAGAGAATACCTTCAGGGGGGAACTTCAGTACCAACCTCTTCTAGGCTACTTCTGAGGAAAAAACATGTGTGAACCCAACTCTGTTTACTGTACAGGTCTTAGGTAGAGACCTTTCCAGGCCCACAGTCAACGCTTGCAGCATGGCATCTCTCCAATGGTAGTTTGTGGGGTGTACACAATACACTTTAGTCATTACTACTTTTCTGCAGATGTTTGCCCAGCCTTCTTTTTGTTGGATTGTTTTGAGAATTCAACTGTTATTCCAGTTCTAGGATGGAAATAAAGAGTCTCAGAAATGTCTGGGGGATTAGAAAGCATTTTTTGTACAGGTCTTCAAAGAAAAAATCCTTAGGAGCACTCAATTTTTTAAACAGTAAATAACAGATTTTCTGCAAGCTGCATATCATTTCACTAGTGTAGTAATCTTCTCTTTTTCTTTTTTCTCTCATTCCTCTGGAATAACAGGATTAACAAGAATCCTGTTAGCAATTCTTAAAATAACTATATATTTCCAGTGCCTCTATTTATATGGCATTATATACCCACTTGTGACTGTCCCAGAAATAGTGTGGAATATTTATTTGCTTCACTTACTGACTATCCTTACTGTGCAAAAGGTCCCTTATTATTATTCCCTCATTAATATCCATATATCACAGTATTTTTTGTACCAATTTTTAATTTCATCTGAAACAAATGAATTTTAAACGGCAGCTAGGAGACTTGACTCTCTCACTAGGAGGCTTGACTTCTAGAGCAGCTGACAGGCTGGAGTCATTGACAGTATTCACAATTCTTTAAATATTCCTGAGAACATTAATTAATTTATGGATAAAATGGCTCCTCAAGTTTATCCAGTACTTCTTTTCAGGTGCCATCATTGTAAACACTGAAAAATCTCTCCATGTTATGCCAATACACTGAGCTAATGTGTGGATCCTGCCTCCCTCCGGTGGCATATCACACTGGCCATAAAGTCTAATTATAAAGTGCAATTAGAGCTTCCCTGAAACTCAGATGATGTCTCGCCATTGCCAAGGTTGCTAAGGGGTTGCAAGGATAGCTGGAAGAGATTTCATGTGGCTTAGAAGCCCTAGGGAAATTACAAAATGACCCCATTCTTCCATCAAGTCTCTTCTAACTGCCAAAATCTGCTGTTGCCTGCTCAGTTTGCTGTTGCTTGTGTAGCAATAGTAAGAAACACAAGGAAGAACCACGGGGAGAAAGAGGCAAACTATTTGTCAAGGGCTTGAAATAACTCTTCAAAGCATTAACTAGACTTCTAAAACCACATTTGCTACTTAGGAATTAATAGTCAGAATATTATGCTGTTGAAAAAGAGTTGTATATTGAGGCATAAAAAGGCATGTCATGTTCACTCATATACACCAACTGTTTAGCAATGATGCATTCAATTTAGATTGTGCCTTTCCCACGGCATACTTCAATATACTTAAAATCTTTCACGAGGTAATGACTTGTGTAGTGAAGAAGTACTAAACTGTTTAGTGCATTGCAAAGAGTAATTTTTTGTCATAGGAGAATACCCTGAATGTCTTCAGCCCATGCCTTTTGAAATGTATGTGCCCAGTTATTGTGCAGATTCACTGCAAGACAGCAGTACGTATGTTCCCTTGAACAGGGGAAATGCAATGTGCTCCCAGGCTTGCCCTCAGTCTTTCTTTGCAGAAAATGGGAAACGTATCCATCCCAGGAGTGATTTATGGCTTTGTTAAACACTTCTGCCCTTTCAGCAAGAACACTGCATTACAGCAATTTGTTGGTCTTCCTATTCTTTAGAACCATATAAACATTTTGTAATGTAAAAGCCATATACATAGTAAAATGAAATAGTTCCTCATTGTGGAGATTATGAACTGCATTGTAGGGCAAAATGTTTCTAAACATTGCACTGGTCTATAACCTGTGCTTACCTTACAATTTAAAATCTCAGTAATTTGTAATGAACATGCAAACAGCACACTTTGAGAAGAATGAATTCTTTTTCAAGTTTAAATTTTAAAAGTTTGGGTAGGGGATTACTACTTAACAGCAATGTGAGAGCCTCACAATCAGCAGCAATACTTTTTTCCTTTCAGAGAAAGAACATTTAGAAATTTAGTTTCCATATCAAATGAACAAAGACAGTTTGTTCAAAGATAAATGTGCGAAGTGGGAGTTGTAGTTATATAGACAGTAAATTCAGCTAAGGATCCTCATACCTATGGCCCTTGTATGAATTTCTGGCATTAAATTTACTGCAGCTCGCAAGTGCATGCATTGCACCGGCCTGGTTCAGAAAGTGAATACCTGATGAAGCAAACAATACAGGGAATGAGAAGAAATTGGTAGGAAAAAGAAGAGTAAACACCATAGTTGTTAACAGAACTGCATGAGTGTGATGAGAATTGGACATTTTCCTCCTCTCATTACTACTATTATTTCCCCATTTGTTTTTTTAAAAGTGGCTGCACAAACTCTTATAACGGTCAAAAATGCAGTAAACTGCTGAAGGTATTACTACTTCGTGGTATTAAAAGGCTGGTAAGATTTACAACATGTGACCTGCCTCTGAACCCTTTCTCCAAGCACTATACTTAAAAACTAGGCTTAACATCCAGTATTGAACACATCCTAAGAAGTAAGTTTCTCATTAGACTGCAATTTTCTCACTTGTCATATTCAAACAAATAAAAGCATCAAAAAATTCTCCAGCAATTAGATATCATTTCATTGCCAACATATGAAAATTCCTAGGCTTCAATTTTAAGGATTAGTATGCTTAGATAGATACAGTACTAGTCTAAAATCCACTACTTGGGAATCCATACAGTTCCCTTGATTTTTTGAGCATGAAACCACCCAAAAATGAAATCACAATTTCGTCTACAATTTTTTTTTTTTTTTTGACAGAAAACAGAAGCCTAACACTTTTGTTTAACTGCAACAGTTTCCTCCACTTTCAAAGCTAGGAGAGAATTTTTGTTTCCTTCTGCCTTTGAAAACATAGGTTTCATTCGGCCTCAAGGTGGCGATACAATTGTGATAGTTGCTTCCACGGCTGCATTTACTAAAATTGAATCAATCTGGGTTATTTCTTCTACTGCTAAGAACAGAGTTCTTGGTAAAGAATCAGACTGGCATTACTGTTGCAGCTCTGATTGCTAAAACAACTCTGCACTATTAAAATTGGAAATAAAAAGTTAACGGAAGATAAATTCTCAAATGTTTTCCCAGTTTGGATTTTCAGAACAGGATTTAAGAAAATATTATCTCTAGACCTCTATAATATTCCCAAATATCTCTCACACATACTTGTATTATAATTAGCCTAATTATACAGCAATTGTTTACAGCTTTGGTGAGTAGCATCTTTTTTAAAAGTATAATTTTATGTATATGCTCAAACATTCTAAGATGATGTTAAGGAAGGAGTGAATAACTAGCAAAAGAAACTCATGCTAGCCTCAAAATTAAGGAGTATGTAAAGCAAACTACAATTTTAAGGCAAAAAAATGTGCATTTATTCTGTTATTTTCCACCCAAAAAAAAGTGTTTTCCCTAAAACAGATATTCAATGTATTAAAATGTTCTTTTTCTCTATAAACGCACAGACCATGAAAACTTAGCCTAAATGTCGCACAGGAAAATGCATGAAGAAAGAAATTTTTGAGATGGAGGGCAATGTAGGGAAAAGAGTCATCTTTGTACTATAAGACTTATCTAGTATAAGGGTTTTTTTCAGGTTAAGTTGATGCTCATTGCTGTGCATTCATGCTTTGGTACTAATTTTCAAGAAGGAAGATCCAGCGAGCTACAAACTAGTCAACCAAATTTCAGTGCCCAGGGAATTCAGGGAAAAAGTCCTTCTGGAAGCCATTTTCAAACTAGGTGGAGTACCCACTGCAAGAGTACCCATAGAAAATACCTGGAAGCTCTGCGCAGTCATCTGCACAGTCATGGCTACTTAACAGTTGAACTCTCATAGCTGAGCTACTAGAGATGAATTGTAGAAATGTTTCTGCCATCAGAAATTTTACTGTGATGTTAACACTTTCTCACTGCAAATAAAAGATCAGAGAAATTTAAAATCAATCCTAACTGTGATGGCTCACATTTTCCTGTACCTTATATGTAATTTGCCCTGTCATTCATTTATCATGCTTAACATTCACATGAGAGTATATCAGAGATAAAGCACAACCTGTATTCTTTCCACATAGAAATGTATTCTTACGTGCAATTCAGTTCCAAAACCCAAATTAATTAAATTTTTTCAAGATTTTGTTAAGCACCAACCGTTCAGAGAGTGCAATTCTGACTATGTTGACATGGTCACCCCTACAGATGCTATCATGAATATCTTCATTAAAATGATACTTTTTTTTTAATACAAAACCAGTAACTCAGCCAGTTATTAGCATACAAGCACACAATAAACAAGAAGGCTTTATTTTTATTTTCCCCCTCAATTTAAGAATCCACTGCTACAGCAAGATTTAAATTTACATACGTGTGTTTTCCAGATCATTGACCATAATATTACTCCTTGATCCATCAAACTGGTACATCTGCTAGTCCCTAACTGATTTAACCTTTTCCATTTACAAATGCTTGGAAAAGCCCATTATGAGGAACCAAATGTATTTGCCAAAAAGGAGGAGCAAGTACCACACGCAAGCACAATTACATATTGAGTGACTTAAATCTGTTGAGGGACAACCAGAACCATAATCTGAGTCAGATTTGCACACAAAAACTGTAACAATCCTATTAACTTTGTAAAATATGTTTTTGTGTGAGTTATAACTCAGGAAAGATCCCATATTTAAGTTATAAACGGCACCTGTATCTTCCAGATTGGGGTAGAGGGACATATTTCAAGCCAATTTGAGCATGAAGCCTATAGAGACCTTACTGTTAATGAAACAAAGGATTTCTGAAGCTTAAATATAGTACTCCACTATTATAATGAAAAGTGATTGGTATGAGCTCTACAGATACACAGTACAAAAGACTGCACTTTCAGACCAAGAGGATTCAGTCTGCTGAAAAGATAGAATATAAAAATGAAACGGAGAACACAGCACTTGAAAGCTAAGAGGAACTGAAAGACAGATGAATAGCTGCTTAGAAAGCTATAACGAACCATGGAATGCAAATTACACAAAGACAAAAGATTCAAGAACTTCAAACTAAAGTGAGCCTTGAAGAGAAAATTTATTTAATCCACAGTAAACATAGTTGGCACTGTGGTTCAAATACCACTCTCCTAATACAGACACAGTAGTCTCCCTGGAACATTATTTAAACAGACTTCCAACCGAAGAGGAAAACAACTTCTGCTAGTACGCATGCATTATGCTTTGATATTGTGGAGTAAATCCAAATAAACAGGAGTAAGGACGAAAACTGGAAGCACAAATGTCAAGGTTACTTCAGTTGTCCTATAATTGCTTTTTGGCAAAAAAATCTAGAACAAATTGAGAAGAGGCTTATAAAATGGGCTTTTTTTGGATGCAAAATTTGATGGGTTTGAACGTTATTAAGTTCTACATTCCCATAAAATGCAAAATGTCTATATATCTATCTTGTTTACCATTACAAGTTGCAATAAAGCTGAACCAACTCTATTTTACTTTTTCTTAATAAAACAAGTTGTGCCAAATTCTATTTTTAAGATTGAGAAGCCAAACTTGCTTTGTTTCTTAAAAACTGAGCAGAGATCCCATCCATAACTCAGAAATCTTCCTTCAAATATTGAATTGATTAGTCTCAACAAAATACTTCAATTTCAATGAAATAGCATTTTTTCAACACAAAAATAATTCTCGAAAACCATTCGTCATGCATACTGCAGTTAAATTACCTGTACTAGCATTCACAATCTCTATTACAGTCCATTCTACTTCAGTTTCTTTCCTATGAAAAGGTGCTTAAAATACTAAGGCTGAAGTACAGCAACGTGTCAGTTAAAGTCTCATTGAAACGGAGAAAGTTAAAACAATTGTTTGTTAAAGCAATCCATTAAGCCTTCCCAAAAGACATTCTAGTATCAGCTGAGCTATATGTGCAGGACAAACAGATACACGCGCACGTGTCTTAAGTGCTTTCTACTTCACAGGCTCCTTAGACTAATACTATGTGCTTTGGAAATTGTCATGGCAACAACGTATTTCTTTACAAATGGAAATAGTATAGTAAATAGGCATATAAAACCCCCTTGTAGCCTGACAATAATGTTGCTTAAGCTTGCATGTCGTCCCTCAATGACAAACAGAAGCAAGGATGTTGGTGGCATGTGAAAAATCGACAGGCAGGGCAAAATCCTGTTAACAGGCCTCTCGCACACCACTGGACAAGTGAAGGAATCAACATTTAAGCAGCATTATGCCTCCTGTTCGTACTAGGTCAAGAGACTTCACAAGGTGGAGGAATCGCCATGGTGCAGTACGAGAAAAGAGTACTCAGCAAACATGTTTTGTTAAGGTAACTTTAGTTGTCAGAACCACACAGCAGAGTGAAACACTAGTTAAAACCGGACAAAATAAACAGATGCCATCCATGTTCTCAAATAAGCATACGACAGTCAAATTTTGTGTCTCTGCTGAAATGAGTTAAGACACATGGGGTTCACCTGAAATTGGACTGGCTTGCTGTATTTATTACTGCTGTATTTTATGTCACAAACAAATAACTGGGAGCGTGACAGAGAATCCTGTTGTATTTCTCTGTTACTGTGCTAATTTCTCAGGTGAGCTGAGGCCACCTCTAAGCAAGCTAGCCGTTGGAAAGCCATAGCACATCACTGATGTGCTAACACCTTTTCCATAACTCTTCTTTCACTTCCCATCTATGCTGACATAAAATGATGGAAACATTGTCAAGTCCACAAGTGGCAACACGATTAAATTTTCATCTAAAATTTTCAATATTTTAAACGAATCTTTTCCTTTGTAGCTGGTTTTTTCCTGTAGAAATATTATTTATTTAAAGTGAACTTTACACGCATCAGTCATTTCAGATGCTTCAAGGAAATAACCTGAAGGGTCACCTGTATTGTCTTTTGCAAAAAAATCCACATTTACCATAAGCAGAAGTTCAAAAAAAAATGCTAACACGTTTTCAGAAAGCAGATTAAAACAATTAATTTTGACATATATCCCCAAACTTTCTTTCTATCTCCATCTCAGGATCCGTTTAATATTGTAACAGCCTTAGCAGTAACACTGTATGATGTCTTTTCCATTGCCAAACCAGATAAGTAAAAAGCTGTCTGCAACCTATCAGGTTTTGTAGAGCTTGTGTCATTTGATATCAGACAAATTATATATAACAACTGTTTTATTGTACTCATCTGTCACTGAAAAAAAATCAACTTAATCCAGTATTTCCATGTTCAACTCTACTCTGGAAACAATGAATCAGGCAGAGTTCCTGGTTTGAGTACTTCATTCCTCCTTGATTGCATATAGAGACTTCTGCTTCCAAGACACCTATCATCTCAATGATTAATTTCTCTACTAATCTTGATTGAGATTTAGATTTGGATTAAGCAAAGAACCATAAAATAGACAAGTCTTAGTTACATTTGTTCCCGTTGTAACCAGTGGCAATGCTCTTGCCCCTCAGTAGCAGAAGCAGCAACTGCAACTGAACTTCTGAAAATTCTGATTTATCAGCCAAGGTACTTTTCTACTAAAAGAATAATATGTTTCAACACATGTAAGCAGTGACGGCTTTAAAGCCCTATCCACAATTCCAAATCTCTAACAATGAATAACTATCCAGCAATCACTTGTATTCAGACTTCAAAATCAAGAGACTCTTGCAGTTTCTCCCAGTCAAAGAGGAAAATAAATATATGGACCATGGTCCTACCTGTGGGTCAGACAGTCGAGAAAGGTCGGGGTACAAGTAGAATTTTATCCCCTCAGAAGCACCTGGTAATGTTACTCCACGAATAAGAAGAATCATCAACATGATATAGGGGAACGTGGCTGTTACGTATACAACCTAGCAAGAAGATGCAAAGATTAGAAAAATATTTTCTGCCAACTGCAACAAAAAACCCCTCATTTCAACATATATTTTACTATTAGATAAAAACCAAATCCTTTTCTGGAGGAAAAGTGCTATTGGTATCCTTGTTCATGCAGGTGAATTTTGTCTTCCAAACATATTCCCTTCTAAACTATTTATGTCTCGTAGGAAAGGTCAACACCTTTTTATAGAGAGAGTAGGAAGTTCTCAAAGTATATTGTTTACTCTCTCCTCATGACAGGTGACCAGACACTATACTATAGTGTACCTGTACACTATACGACATACTATTCCAAACACAGATAAAGGTAAAATGACTCATAATAGCAAGTAATTAATTGCATTACATTTATGTATTATATAACAACATATGCAATGAATTCTCAGTCAACTAGTAATTACTAAACTGTCATAAGACTGCTTTGCCTGCATGTCTGTGTTTGAGGAATAAACATTTCATCAAGCCTAAAGGTTAAATGCTATGTATATTTCCTTGTGATTTGCTCTAGTACCCTTATCATGCAAAGCACATTCAGGCAAGATTTCTGAAGTGCTCAACCCAACAATTTCTATTTTCATGTATACGGCCACAGTTCTTTCAGAAATCAGTTTGCTCTGTGCATGGGGAGCGACTGAGCTTTTCTGGAAACCTGCAAAAAGTCTTGTTTTCCAAAGGAAAAACTGAGCAGAATTGATCCCATTTTACAATCACAAACCTGAGACCAGTATATAGCTACCCAAACTTGGAGATGGATTAAATGATAAATTCCATCTCACTATAAATGTTTCCTTCAAATAATAACATACCTTAAACTCAACTCTGCATAATTCTCTATAGTCATTCTGCCTGCACAAAGTAGGTATAAAATATCCTAATATGAGCTGATACTCTTATACATCTGCCTTGCACAAATCAAAATTACTTTTGATTTTCAGACCATGATGAGTATTTAACCCCAAGCATGAAGTCATCTCATATGTGCCTTAGCTGGTACACTCAGAAGTCCGGGAACTTAAAATCACATGGCAGATTTCGAACATGTCCAGCTGCCCAAGACATACTTGGACACTTCACTCTCACTGACCTTAACAGGAGGTAAGCATCTATGTATTTTTCAGGTGTCTTATCCCTTTTGAAAATACAAGCCATCACTTTCCCAGGAAACCGAGACAACCATTATATTCCTACAGGTCTCAGAAGCTTGAATTGATGAATTCATAGGTCAATAAAATGCAAAATAGAAAGCTTTATCCCAGTGTTTATATTTATTATCATTGACTATTAGTGGAAATGCAAACTGATATGACAGGCTGAATTTAAATAGACCTTATCTCAAAGAGTCTGCTCTCCACATTTAGGTTTCAAATAAAAATGGCTCATCAGTTAATGAGAAGTAAAAAAGAAACACATGGAATGGACGTGGTCCTGCTCTGAGTCTTATATTGGGCGGAAAGGACAGAGTAGTCAGCAACTGGTTTTCATGTTTCTGTATTTAATTCTTTGCCAGGTATTTTTCTCTACTTCTTTTAAATCAATAGTTGCTTTTAGCAGAGGACGGTCAACAGACATATACATTTGATGAAATGGAAGGTATTGCACCTGAATATCTGTTATAACATTAAAGAATAACATTTCATTGCATCACACTTCATTAACTATACTGCTGTGCATCCTGCCATCTTGCGCATCCTGCCACTGCCTTGAGACATTTTACATCAGCCAACAGACGGCAATTTTGTAGAGGCAGACTTCTTCCCAGGTTTCTTTGGGTGTATTTCCTCACTTAGCTCCATCAAGGAAGAGCTGAAACCACTCATCTCTATGCCCAAGAGAGGTCAGGTAAAGGTACCCTTGTACAGTAGCCTGTAATCCCGCAGCAGCCATGCAGGCTTGTAGAATTACACTTCACAGTTTTCTGTTGGCTTTTCTTAAGCACAGTCCATCCACACCTATTAACATTATTATAAGTACTAGAACCACAACCTATAGCATATTTTTTATCATGAGGATAGTTCTGCCCCAGCTTTAGAGTAGAGCCTCTCCTTCCTTTCTGGTTACTATGCAGAAAGAGGATATAAATAGAGTGCAATTGGCTCAGTATTTCTGGCAATAAATACTAACACAGATACCCAGAACAACAATGAAAGAGATACCATGGAAGCATGTGTGGGAAAGAGATACCCTTCCTGAGCCAATTGACATTGTTGACAATTTATTGTTGTTAGTGCTCATACAGCTAATGAGGCTGCTAAAACAGCAAGCTTCTCTTGTACTGCAATAGGTATGTGTATTGTGTTCAGAGAGGGGAGAGGCGGCCACCAGGTGTTGTCCGAGTGTCCCAGTATGTTGAGCCACTTAATTCTGTTGCATCCAGTGCTCATTTTATCATGCTTCTCAAGAGCTCATGAGGTGAAGGAGGATGGGGCATTTTAGAAATCAAATGCCATTATTAGTAGCATCATCACATCTGTAGGCATTAAAAGTTTCCTGAATTGTTTTCTTTTCTTTCAACACATCAAACCTCTCTGAATATAAATGTGAACACAACTGTTTCTAATTACACTGCATCCTGTTCTAATTGACTTTAATTGCTTGGTATGATAATTTGCATTCCAATGCTCAAAATGCTTTTTTTAAACCCTTCTCAGAGCAATGCCAGTGTTTAAGCAGTTGGAAACAAAATAAAAATTTCTGGCACGCTAGTTTTTGCACCAAGTTCTCCTATTACAATATAATTGAAAGACAAATTTAGAAAGATATTTAGGCATACAAATATGTGGAAAGGCACCTACTTGGACATCTAACAGCTCTTAAGCATGCTTAGGGTGCTTAACTGAAAGTACATTAGGATCAAAGATCCCAAGAATAGATATTACATTGACTGCTGTGAACTCTAAATACCAAAGTATTGGAAGTAAGTTAAGTACCAAGTACTGGAAGTTTAAATACCAAAACCTTAAGAGACTTAGACATCTATATCACTCAAGGTTCGTTGTAAAGATATCTAGGTATCTATGCAATGATTTCATGACAAAGGCACAATAAAGATCTTGAGAACTGAACTAGCTGCCAGTTTGCTTCTTTTCATAACTCAGTATCTTTAAAGCGCAAATATGGTGCACAGGTTCAAATTTGGCTACTGGGACCGTTGAACTTCTTGTCCTAAATGAAAAGGTGTTTTTCTGAACATTCTGTCTAGATTGTGCCACAGAAGTTCAAGTGAAGGTGACTTGGCTCGTGAGAAAACGCAGAAGAAATACATGATAAATCTGTTGAGAATAAGGAAGAATCCCTCCATGCAATGAACTGAGCCACCAACCCACAGAAATCTAAAAGCTTAAGAATAGATTTGTCTGGCTACAGCTACTACAGAACACACCAGCCTGATGTTCACACACTATCTCACAGCAGCTTCTTAGTAGGGCGAGTCATGAATAGGAAGTAGTGAACTTGAATCCTTTGCTTGGCTCTTGCTGAGAACACAACTGAACTAGAACGCAATGAACAAAAAATAACTTTCTGAGGCTAGGAAGTTGAGGGAATTCTTTCCTGCAAGCTGTGATGTTTGAGCTTGTATGCACTATAATGAATCAATTGCATTTTATAAATGGAATGAAAGTGTTTAATTTCACTCGATGCTTTAGAAAATTACTGGCTTGCTAATCCCTTTCCCCCGAAGTCTTGTATTGCTCTATTAGGCTATAAACACAAAGTAGTACCAATGCAAGAACTGCAATTTGCCTGAACTCAGTACCAGAAGAGTTGCATGGAGAATAAGACCCGACCCCACACCCTGCTCATCCTCATCTTTCATTTAGTGTTTTCAGCCTATTGGCTGAAATTTAGCCTATTTATTTAGTAGATAATGTGAACACCAAGAACTAGATTGACATCACCAACTTTTTTGTTAAGAGGAGACTGCTGAGCAATCTTCAGATCTCAGTGACATACAAGGTTTGTCTACACAGGACAAATAATAGAAGATTATGCCCACACTGCAGTACACTCCCGGGTGGAGAAACAACTTGAGAACCAAAATTCACTATCCAAGTGATGTGACAGGGAAAAGAGTAATTTTTATCCTGCTTTACAGTCTTGATGCAGAACGGCATCTACTAGTACAAATATAGAAATATAATTAACTTACCACTGTCTGGCAGCTCTAGTGCCTTTGTAGACACACCCAGGTATTACCAATTTGGGCATGATTTCCATCAAAATTTAGAAGACAGTTCTACATGCCATAGTTAACCAAGACATCTTGAATCCACTAATATTTTTCCAGTTTCACATATTCTAACTTCCAAGATGTTAACAGCAGATGATAACACTGTAAGATTTTCTTTTGCAACCACCATGGTACGCTGTGAAATTTTCCATATAGCATTGTTTGAAAAAGAGTCTTTTGCCAATATGACAGTCTAGCATTTACGGACATACAAATGACAACTAAAACCAGATATTTTCAACATTAATCGGATTTACAAGAAAAATGGCACAAAACAGTATAAAGGAAGGACAGCTGATTCATAAGTTCTTAAACATTATGTCAAAAGGGGGGAAAAATATCACCTACATCTGCCTACATTTTAAAGCTAAAATTTCATATGCAGAAAAAAGAAAATGACCCAAAACCCCAACAAAATACCAGATGAGTAGTTTTGTATGATATATGGTTAGGAGGGTGTGGGGGAGATAGCACCAGCAAAATGGCTGATTTTTCTATTTTCTCTGTGTGTTTTATTGATTTATTCAGCATCATCTTCTGTTTGTCTTGTTTGTTTATCCACAGAGGGAAATTTGCTCCAGAATGATCTTGTGAACCATCCTCAACCAGATTCCTTGCACACTGCAGAATTTCCTCTAAGGTGCTAATGAATCACGTGTGAGTGGAGACAGTTTCACGTGGAGTGGAAAGAAGTTCAAAAACAAACAGGTAAGAAAATTTAATGAGATTTGAGAGCTGAGAAATAAGTATCGAAGAGGAAAAATTCAGTGGGAATGCAAGATGAGCTAGAAAATAGAAGCCAGGAGAGGACACTTAATAAAAGGTATGTAAGAAGTTTGTTAAATGCACAGTGACCACAGGAAGCCAAAGATTCTACATAACGCAAAAACAGCGGAAAGAAATAAACACTTCCAATACAACATCACACTGAGGTCATTGGCTGGGACACAGAAAAATCTCTATCTAGCAGAGATGTGCAAGTCCTTATTTTTATCTATGTTGTGGTGAAAACAATAAATAAATAAATAAAAGTCTGAGTCAAGCTGAAACAGTTTTCTTTACAATGAAATGAAAGCTCAACTCCAAAATTCATTTGAAGTCAATACAAAAAAAAAAAAATTACATTCTATTCCATTTTGTTTTGGCATTATTTTTACTGAATGGGTGGAAGAGAGGTCTCACTCGACTGAAAAATGCTTTAACAAGCCAAAGTCATTATTTATAAGCTTCATTTCAATATTAAAAAATGGGCGAAAAATGTTTGTTTCCTATTTTTCTAGCAAGGATTATTCTTACATTGAGTCTGACTTTAGGAACTTTTCAGCACTTCCCAAATTACATTTCAACAACATACTTTGTGTTCAAAAACTGCGTACCTGTCATCAAAAGTTCCGAAAGGAGGGGAGGAAAAATATGGCGGAAGTTTTGACTCAGTGCTGAGGACCCCAGTGCTCTAATAGCCTCTACCAGGCCAATCCAGGAATACAGCTAAAATTGGAAAGCAATGAAAAAGTACCAAAGGCAGACAATATCAATGCACTGCAGCAGCTCACATTCCCAGCTGAAGTGAGTGAATGATTCACTTAGATGCTATTTGTCCCCATAAATATTCCTTAAGCAGCATCAAGTTTTCTAAATATGTGTTACTTCAAATTATTTCCCAGCTAATTACCACAGCTGCTTTTGTTTCCAGATTACCCAGGACCATTGAAATCAGGGTCTGTCTTATTCCTGCTAAAACTGCTCTTCAAGCTTGTTGGTTATTTTTATGGGGTCCACAGGCCTCATATTTAATCAAAAAATGAACTGACTAGATCAAATGCAAAGCTAGATTTCCATGTATTTGTGTAAAATTTCCCTAATTTAACAGATACTGCTGCCCCAAAACATTAATTTGTTAGAGTGCCAAGAGAAACCAAACAGAAATGATCACAAATATCCTCTGAGCACTAAGATGCCTAAGAGCATGCTATCCATTTGTTAGAAAGTGTGCCGTCACATTGTTAATATATTTTAATACACTGCCAATGCAAAAACTCCAACAGTTGTAAAAACAGTATTCCCAAAATAATTGTGTGAAGCAAGGGGAGGTCTGTAGTGTAATTTTCAAGTGCAGAAAGCTGCAGAAAACATTTAGCACTACAATTTGGCAAGCAAATACAGCTCTATCACTCTAAATACAAAAGAAACAATCTGATGATAAAATCAGGGTATTATTGTCCCTAGTACCTATGGGGTGTGGTGGTGGGGAGGTTGTTTTGTTTGGGGTTTTTGTTTTGTTTTGGGTGTTTTTTTTACCTTGAAGAGGCTATTGATTTAAATTCATTACTTTACTTCCACCATAAATGAGCCAGCCTCCAACTAGAATGGCAAATGAAATAATGGTATCCTATAACTATTAATATTTAAAAGAATAATGTTAATTTATTGGTTTTGTTAACATTCCAGTGCACAAAGAGGAAGACTTGCCCTGTGGTTGTCGGCAGGGAGAGGAGGACTGATGGGGAAGAAGCAAACTTCAGCATCTTGGCTAAGCTCATTACTGCAAGCAAAAGTGTTTATGTAGAGCTCCCATCAAGTAGGGAATTTGCAGAGGCACAAATATCTCAAAATCAAAGACTGCTATTTAATCAAGTAAAAGTCAACTTTAAAAATCAATCAGGAAGAATTTTAAATATAAATTAGGACTAATTAATCAACTGAGGGATTTTTTCCATTTTGAAAAGGTCTTTAAAAAGTTCAAGCTTTTATAAATCAAAGCTGTTCCTTTTCAGAACCTTCCAGGATTTTCAGACTTCTGAATACCATCTAGTTTACCTCTACACAACAAGCCAGATACTGATACTAGTTACATTAGTTACATATATGCACGGAAACCTGAATTTTGCTTAAAAAAAGTTTAATATGGGATGACTATTCCTGATATAGGATAATCCCATTTCTATGAAAATAATTTACAGTGGGTCAGAATTATCTCATACTAGCACTTGAATTTCCAGTTTTGTTACTGAGTTTACACAGGCAGAAATGGGGACTGATAAGGTGCTAAATTAATCTGATTTCTTAGCTACTCTAGACAGGCCTTCCAGCTCTCACTGAAGGCACCAGTTAATAGGTTCTGACATATTCTAAAAATGTTTAACATGTAAAGCAGATAAAGATGCAAGGGTCAGAACAGGACAGGAGATGGTTTTCCTGTCACACAAAAATTTCTAAGATCTTAAATCTGCACTGGAATGAACTCAAAATTTTTGGCCAACTCATTCCTCCGATCCAGAGGACAGTAACAGTTTGTCTGCCCTCTGACTGCTTGCTAGAGAACATGAAACTGGGTTTTCCAGATGAGCGCTGTCCTCATGTAATTACTAGTTGCTCTGAAGCATGACTAGTTTCAGTGAATCAACATTTTCCAGTGAACAAGAGCTTTACCAAAACATTCCTTACCATCTCCAGCTTAGATTACTTGCTCATTCTGCTTGATTTTCCTCACTGGTCCTTAAAAAAAAAAACCCTGCAAACTAACAAAAAAACTAAAACACACACCCACACACCTGGAACAACCACCACCACTAAGGAAAAAAAGATGACTGCATGCAGTCTGGAAAGTGGATACAACGCTATCTACCAAAAGAATTAGTAGGTAAAGTTTCCTAGCTAGAACTCCTCCTTCAGGTAGCCACGAAAGGTAAAAGATGCCAGTCAGCAAAGATCAATACAGCAATCAGAGTATACTATCTGCACAAAAGCCTTAACTGCAAAGGAGCTAAGAAAAGAATCAGGCGCTGTAGCCAGCATCTGTGAAGTCATCAAATAAATGCATGACCACATTAGAAATTTTAAATAATTGCAAATATTAAAACCATGAAACATCAATACATTAAGAATCAGGAATTTCCCCCGAACTTTGCACCAAAACTAGTCACACGTGAGCCTGGGATTTTTTGATAAGGAATCTATCGATCTTCCAAGCACTCAAGCAGATATATTAGTGGCCATCTCTATATGATTTGTGAGTCAATTCTGCACACTATTTTCTGAAAGTACCACAGCATTACTTAATTTTGGGCAGTAAATACTGGGAAAAAAGTGATTTGTAAACAAGCAGGCAAAAAAGACATCCCTATAGCAGTTTCATACCTCTTCTTTCTTTTGATAATTTTTGTAATCATGAAACTGTCTCGTGCATTGGACTAGATAACCTGTAAATGTCCCTTCCAACCAAAACCATTCTATGAATCTATGATTCTATTGAGAGGTTTGGGATGTTTATAGGATAATAAAAACCTTATTGTTTATTACTGAAAAGAGTGTGTGTTTGCCTACCCAAATGATTTTCTATCATCCACTAAGGAATATAGGCCCTTATCACCATCCTGACAGCCAAGAGATGTATTCACCATAAAGCATTTGCAATACTACTTGTGTATTAAGCATAATTATAATAACAGAAATATAATAAATAGCCTTATCACCTAAACTAACAAGTATCCAATTCTTCCAGACATTAATTCTCCACATTTCCATTCCCTATGGCTACTACATCTATTATAATGCAGTTAGTTACATCTTTATTTTACCTAAAGGCTTATTGCACTGTAACTTCTCTACTAAACAGCCTTTAAATCTAGCCCCCGAAATTACCTCAAGGCTGACATGTAGGACACTGATCTGACACAGTGTGCTGGAACTTCACTGTGTTTTTGAGCTGAGTTTCAGTCTGAGAAGAGGTAGTACGATGCACAGGAAAAATGAGAGAAATTACACAATAAAGACATTGGGCTGGAAGACAGTGTGACTTAAAAGTATGTTACTGCCACAGATTTATTTTTCTATCTTAGGCAAATGCTTTGATCTCTCTGCTCTCCCTTCATCCCTTCAGTTCAGAGATCTCTGTCTTGTATGTGGACATAAAGGCAAGCTCTTTGGGGAATAGAAGCATCTCACCGTGCTCATCCAAGGCTTGGTACATTTTGATTCTAACCTCAGCAAGGCACTCCAGGAACAAGTGGCATACAAACCAAACCACAAAAATACTTACTGAACTCAGCTACAGTTACTTATCTCAGATAGCAATTAACACATTTTATACCCACGGGAAATAACTCAAAGAAGTTTTTATTACAGTTAATTCTTTGTGTCAGACTGTTATAGCAGTGCCTTACGCTTCTTACATATGATACAACCAAGCTTATACCAGATGTTTTGAGGGTTTTTTTCTTTTTCTTTTTTTAGCCACAAATTTTTTTCAATTGCCCAGCAGCAGAAATGAATAGCAGGCGCATGGCAGCCAACTGACTTCTTGGAGATGTGTTTTAGTTACCAACATAGCACCAGCAGCTGCCTGAGCTGCCTTTGTTGCTCATGTAGCAATTTATTTCATTAAGCTTTCCCATTCTCAAGACTGAGTTTGGATTCAATCCATGTTAGTTGACACCAGGGTGCTATACAGAATTAAAGTTTGTAAATCTCACAAGAACAGTCTTGTAAACAAAACTTCTGCTACAAAGACATCTTTACATCATAGATAAAGCCAAAAATCTGGCCTATACTGACTGCAGAAACTAAAGAGACTGCCTTCCCACTGGCAGGAATTTGATATAATACCTTTGCATACAGTGCCATGGGGATGGATACCTATAAACTCCTTTGTAAACTGCTAAGAATGAGCCAGTCTTGAAGCTATATAGATTAGCATTAGCTGAGAACAAACTACCTCTGGGAGAATAGGGGTTTATATCTAGTCTATTTCAGCTGACGAAATATGAAATTGAAATATCACTAAGAGAGTCAGTGCTATAAATGGATACCAAATCTCATCTATATTCGAGTTGAGGGACCAAGGAGATACCTTGTATACTCTTGCTGAATAAAAGGTGCAAGTAATATTCCGAATATATAACCTAAAATCCAACAAAAGAAATATCTATAGGAAATTCTGTACAAACATAGAGAGAGACTAGGACATGGGCAACCACACAAGCTTTTTTGTAAAACATATCTTCATAAAACCTCAACAGTTATAAATCACAGATACAAGCAGTGAGTCATGTACCTGAAGGAATAACGTTATAGGCCTGACACATGTGCATCAACAATGATCACAGTAAACAGAACAACTTATATTTTGGCTCCTGTTTGATGTTCTTCTGTATAGCATTGTTCATTGATTATTTTTTTGGATGGGGGATATGACAACTGGTAAGGAAGGGCAAGTTCTGTGAAACGACAAATCAAATATGAGGAGGTCATATAGGAACAAATAACTGAAACAATCGTATTTCTAAAGCCTTTTTTTTACAGGTTCAGTGTATTTATTTTTAATAATAGGTAAAAGCGTCTGGTAATCTCAATAAAAAAAAAAAACTGTATGTGTTACTTTTAGGCAATCAATACATTTCTCCTATAGAGATGCCTCCATGTTAATCTGTGCCTTCTGGCTTTACCTTTAATTTTTCCACAAATTTCATTGCATTGTTACTGCAAATACCACAGCTGGCTTTGTGACCTCTGCCTCCCCCACCGCTCTTTTTCATACATTAAGGTTGACAGATTAGGTGGTTTCTCTGCCCAAAAACTCTCACATCTGCATGTGCCCTGAGCTGTTCTTCAGTGCACTGAAACATACTTTTGACTTGCTCATGCTGTGGACCAGGGCTCACATCCAGTCTAAGTAAGTATTCGTATAAAAGTGGATCTATGCTGTTAAGATGCAGCTGCGAATTTATGAAATCATGGAAATACCATTCTGATTTAAGTTTACTATTTCATACTTTGCCCAGCTGCCAAACAGAAGTTTGGGAAAAACACTCAGAGGGGCACAAAAATCTCCTTTTTTAACAAATCCAAGGTGTCCTTAAATGCTCAGTGCACAGAGTGAAAAAAAATATCGCAGTAGCTGTTTTAAAACCTCACACAGAGGAGGCGGATAGCAGGAACTCTGCATGCATCTCATGAATGTTCTACTTTCCCCCTTTGAATACAGAGATCAGTCTTGGACAGAGCGTTAAAGCCTCGCCATGAAGGGCTATTCTTTGCTATTACTTCAGGCTAAAACAAAAGACGCTTCAGGAGATACAATCATTGCTGCCTAGTTCCTTTCCCTGGGCTGCTACAATGGGCCCCAGTTCTTTTTTTTTTTTTTTTTTCTTCCACACATCTTTCTCTTTTTTTTTTTTCTTGTCTTCTGTCCTTTTACTTTTTCTTTCTGCCTCATTGAATCCATTAAGGCCTTTATATAGCCTGCTATTGAGAAATAAACTTTCTTTGGGACTAGTGACTGAGCCTTAACTGCTGGCAAGCAAGGCTTAACTCCTGATGGGAGGGCAGAGAAAACCATGTGTAAAAGGTATGAAAAGTCCATCTCTGAACTTGAGGTCTTCAAGCCCACCAGATACTTTCCAGTGCCTTGCTGCTAATCAGCTCAAGGAAAAGGAACATCCTATTCCTAGCAGTTTTTCCACCTCATTCATGCATTAGTCTTGATACACCGAGTTATCTTTCTGCTCGTATTTTCAACTAGATCAATATACTCTTCACAATTATTTTCCTTGGTTTAGGTCCATATGGCACTCCTTTTTGCACAATTGTAAATCAGAAGGCATTCTGACATGAACAGAGATGTGCTGCTATGAGAGAGATGTAAAATTGGGTCCTCTCTCAATTAATACAACCAGAAATATAAGCACTATTCAGGTCTGCCAATAATGTGATAAACTGTTTCAAAGACTAAAGCTAGATTCAAACCGGGCACACCTGCAGTTTACCCCAGAATCAGAACAGACTGCATACAAGCTGAAAAACCTATCACTCTGGGGTGATAAACTAGGTCTTATACAGGTGCACAACATGAGAGGCCAAGCAGAGACCTGTCTGAGGACAGAGAAAGAAAATCAACACATGGCCCTATCTAGCATAAGAAAAGAGGTCTGCATGCAAACAGGCCAGCTTAAGCAGGCGTACGCAGCCTGGCATAGAAGCTGCTGGCCCTCCCTGCCTTTCTTGTGGTGGGAAGGTCTGTGGGGTCAGTCTTCTGCCATGGGGATACATTCTAACGGTTATGGCCTTGGCAGATGATTTGCAAAATATAAGGCTTGGAATGAAGGGGGAAAGCCTTCAAATCTTGAAGTTCTGAGTAGCTGCTACATAAAATTGAAAACATCTCAACTGGGG